>CM077093.1:21046385-21105320 GCA_039513925.1 Platanthera zijinensis | reverse complement strand
GGGTCCTCGAGGAGATTCACTCAGGAGGAGTGCGGCAGTCACTCGGGACCCGCACCCTGGAGCAAAGGATTCTAAGGCACGGTTACTTCTGGTCGACCATCCGAAAGGACGCAGAGGCCTACTCAGAAAATGCTCCCAATGTCAACTCTTCGCGCCCCTCGCACTCCAGCCGGCTCAGCAACTTCGCTCGATTACCGCTCCGTGGCCTTTCGCAATTTGGGGAATGGATTTGTTCGGCCCGTTCCCTCAAGCTAGCGGGCAAAGGAAGTTTTGTCCTGGTTATGGTTGACTACTTCACGAAATGGATCGAGGCTAAGGCTCTGGCCAGGACCACGTCTCAAATCGTCAAAAACTTCATCTGGGGGAGATCGCATGCAGGTTCGGGATCCCTCTGGCCATCATCACCGACAATGGGCCGCAGTTCGCCAGCCTGGAACTGGGAGACTTTTGTAAACAGTTGGGAACCGACCTTCGGTTCGCCTCGGTACATCCACCCTCGTAGCAATGGGCAGGTAGAAGCCGCAAACAAGCTCATCATCAACTTGCTGAAGAAGAAGATCACCAATCTCAAGGGAAATTGGGCCGAACAGCTCCCTTCCGTCCTCTGGGCCCTCAGGACCACCCCGAACTCAGCCACAGGGGAAACACCCTTCAAGCTGTCACACGGTGTCGAGGCGCTCATCCCGGTCGAATTTGAGGTGCATAGTCCAAGGGTCATCGCAGCCGAAGACGGAAGCGAGGAATGGCGGTTTAGAGAATGAAGAGGCTCAGAGGCCTCTCCCTAGATTATGTGGAAGAGCTTCGGACTTGGCCTCCATGCGCCAGGAGGAAACCAAGAGGCGCATGGCGAGACACTTCGACAAAAACGTCCGCTTGAAGAACTTCCTCGCGGGGGACTTGGTCATGAAGAAGGTGGACGCCGCTGGGCGGGGAGCCGCCGTAGGCAAGCTCCATCCCAACTGGGAGGACCTTTCATCGTCCAAGAAGCCTTGACCGCAGGAGGCTATTACCTACAAGACCAAGCGCGGAGAGCAGCTGCCTGGAACCTGGAGCGGGGATGATTTGAAAAGATTTTACCCGTAGCGGTAACTCATGTATCAATTTCTGTCAATTTCTGTAAAAACTCTTAAATGAACAAAGAATGCGGGATTTCATCTTTTTTGTGTTAAATATACCCAAGGTTTCTGAGTGTTTCCATGGTCCGCCTCGTAGTCGACCTCGGGAGACAACGGTCGGTTTGTTCCTCATATATAGCCCAGTACGGATGAGGGACGATGCTTCGGGATTTTAAACGCTCTTGTAAGACCGAGCCTCTGTATTGTCGGCCGAGATCAGCTCCCCCCTTGCATGTCGGCCTATGTCCCCCCGAGTGCATCTCTCTTCCGTCTGGAGGACCTGCGAGGAACAGATCTGCACCCTGATCTCCCGGACTCGAGAGAGGCCGGCCTCGTAAAACACCCGGAAGAAGAACCTGCCAAAGACAGGGTATGGACGAGCCCGGAGGGAGGTGTGTAAATTCCGAGCGCGTTCGAAAAGGACCCTCGATGAACACCACCCCCATCCTGATCGTACCTGTAAGCGACCTTCACTGCCGAATCGGGATGCGGGACTCCAACCCGTTCTCACTAAATAGCCTAGTTCGGACGATAGGACGAGGCTTCGGGGCTTTAAGCGCTCTTGTAAGACCGAGCCTCTGCATTGTTGGCCGAGATCAGCTCCCCCTTGCATGTCGGCCTAGGTCTCCCCGAATGCATCTCTCTTCCGACCAGAGGAATTCTGAGGGACGGGTCTGGACACCAATCCCCGATTCGGCAGGATCAAGAGCGTCCCTTCAGGGGGAGTTTCTTTCTTGCCAAGATGTCTCTGGGATTAATCTCCAAAATGTGTAAGGACGCAGGATTTAATTCAAGACTTCGAGTTGAGCAGCATCGTAAGACCGGTATCCCCACGAGCTCCTCTCCTCGGGAATCGGCCGATCTCCTCGATTGTAATTCAAGACTTCGAGTTGAGCAGCGTCGTAAGACCGGTATCCCCACGAGCTCCTCTCTCGGGAATCGGCCGATCTCCTCGATCGTAATTCAAGACTTCGAGTTGAGCAGCGTCGTAAGACCGGTATCCCCACGAGCTCCTCTCCTCGGGAATCGGCCGATCTCCTCGATCGTAATACAAGACTTCGAGTTGAGCAGCGTCGTAAGACCGGTATCCCCACGAGCTCCTCTCCTCGGGAATCGGCCGATCTCCTCGATCGTAATACAAGACTTCGAGTTGAGCAGCGTCGTAAGACCGGTATCCCATGAGCTCCTCTCTCGGGAATCGGCCGATCTCCTCGATCGTAATACAAGACTTCGAGTTGAGCAGCGTCGTAAGACCGGTATCCCCACGAGCTCCTCTCCTCGGGAATCGGCCGATCTCCTCGATCGTAATACATACAAGATCGAGTTGAGCAGCGTCGTAAGACCGGTATCCCCACGAGCTCCTCTCCTCGGGAATCGGCCGATCTCCTCGATCGTAATACAAGACTTCGAGTTGAGCAGCGTCGTAAGACCGGTATCCCCACGAGCTCCTCTCCTCGGGAATCGGCCGATCTCCTCGATCGTAATACAAGACTTCGAGTTGAGCAGCGTCGTAAGACCGGTATCCCCACGAGCTCCTCTCCTCGGGAATCGGCCGATCTCCTCGATCGTAATACAAGACCTCGAGGTGAGCAGCGTCGTAAGACCGGTATCCCCACGAGCTCCTCTCCTCGGGAATCGGCCGATCTCCTCGATTGTAATCCAAGGCCTCGAGTTGAGCAGCGTCGTAAGACCGGTATCCCCACGAGCTCCTCTCCTCGGGAATCGGCCGATCTCCTCGATCGTAATACAAGACTTCGAGTTGAGCAGCGTCGTAAGACCGGTATCCCACGAGCTCCTCTCCTCGGGAATCGGCCGATCTCCTCGATTGTAATCCAAGGCCTCGAGTTGAGCAGCGTCGTAAGACCGGTATCCCCACGAGCTCCTCTCGGGAATCGGCCGATCTCCTCGATGACGAGAATGAGGGGCCCGCAGGCTATGTTCGACGACTAAGCCCGGTTCAATTTTCGTCACGCGCGAGCAGACGAGCGGATCTCTCGCGCGAGTAGGCGAGCAGACCCCATGCGGGGAGGCGAACTGGAATCGCGCGAGTAAGCGACCCCGGGGGGGGGGTGCGAGTATGTCCCGCACGCCACCCGCGCGGTTCTCAGCAGGTCCACGAGTATCCAGGTGCAGGGGCGAGTAGGTCCCGGCGAGCGGATGGGTGATGTCGGGACCATCCCCCTGCGACCTAGCGAGCGTCCCTCTCCGAGCCTATGAGCCTAGCGAGTAACATCCAGTCAGAGGAAGAACCAAAACTTTGTATAAATCATTAAGTCAAAAATTTGATTTACAAAAAGAATATCGGCGAGCAACTAGGACTCGTCGTCGCCAGTATCAGGCCGATATTCATCATCACCAATATCGCCAATATCTGCAAAGTCGTCGCTCTCTGCACTCTCGCCGCTGCTGTTTCCGCTGCCGCTGCTGTTTCCGTTGCCGCTGCTGCTTCCGCTGCCGCTGCTGTCAGAATCACCGGAGCTGGTCGGCGACGACGCGCCATACGGCGGGACAGTCCCCTCGGCGAGCAGCTCGGGAATGAGCTCGTCGACAGTGAGCGGCTTCTCCCCCTCGACGAGCTGGCCCCGAGCCTAAGGCGCGCGAGTATGACGTTCCCGCCGCCGCGCGATCTCGCGGCGAACGGAGGATCTCTCCTCCCAGAGGACGCGCGATTGCTTCACCACTCGCGCCGGGTCCTCGGGTAGCGAGGTTGAGGAGTTCGGCCGTCCTTCAGCAGCGATCAACCTAGTCTCCATCACCGCAGCGCGAGTTTGGGCCGCCTCCAGCTCGGCCTGGGAGGCGGCGAGCTTCTCCTCGCACTCGGAGAGCTTCTTCGCCGCTTCTATCTCGGCAGCCTGCGAGATGACCAACGTCAGAACCTATCAATGACACAAATCGAGCAACCCACCCAAGGACAGCTCACCTCGAATTCCTTCCAACGGACTGACTGCATGCCGAGGTCGATGGCCTTCTTGGAGACGACCTTGAGGGCGTCGGTCACCTCCAACAGCTTCCTCGCCGAGTAATGCCCCAGCTCGGCAGACCGCGCGAGCGCGCAGGCCGACTGATGGGCGAGCTCCGTCGGGGTCAGCTCCATGACGGACTCCGCGTCGGCCCGACCGTAGATGGCGTGGAGGACGGCGAACGCCTCCCCATTGTCCTCCCAGTCAGTCGACCAGGACGGGAGGTTGGTGCTCAGCGACACCGAATTTTCCCCCGCCGACCAGGTCACGAGCGGGCGACCGAAGGCGTCCACCACCCCCTGCCCGAGGCCGTAGTTGGGGTGGAAATGGGGCGACTGGGCGCCGTCGGCGACCGGCAATCGACGGATCGCGGCGACGAGGTCTTCGCCCTCTTCCTCGCGGGACCCTGCGAGCTGGCCCGCGACGTTCCCTTAACCGCTTCTTCTCCCCAACGTCGGCAGGAGGGCGAGAATCCGACTGCGTGGCGGCGACCTTCCTTCGCCAAAGGAAGCGGCTTCTCCGGAGGCTCGTTGGAAACTGCAAAAACACGCGACAAGGTTAGCTTCAGCGCAAAAAGGCGAGCGAGTAACCAGGGCGCATTTCGAGTTCGGCATACTTTCGTTAGGGTGGACTGGCTCGAGCACGTTGACATTTAGTCGCCAGAAAATGACGTCAAAACGCCGACCGCGAAAGTATTCGAAGAGCTGCTCGCGAGCTCCTTCGAGGATGGGGGGAAGGAAGGCGATATCGGCTGGTTGATGCGGCCTGCCTAGAATACCGCCGAAGTCGCCATGGATGACAATCAGCTGCGCTCCAGCGATGGACCTTGTTCGCGGTCCCGACCAGGGTGCAGACATGGCTGCTGAAAAAGATGACCCCCTCCGAGGTCGCCGCAAAGGCGAAGATGCGGCGGAAGACGGAGAGGTCGAAAGCGACCCTCTCTTCCGAAGGAAGCAGAGGAATCTCATGATGATCGCCACGCCGTTGGGATTGATCTGCGCAGGGACAATCCCGAAGTAGCGCAAGATCTCGCAGAACTCCGGCCAGAAGGGCAGCCGCAGGCCCGCGACGAAGTGACGCAGCGACATACAAGCGAACCCTCAATATGGGTATTGAGGCGCTCGCTGCGAGTGGGGAGTCTTGCCGAGTATCCGTCAGGCAGGGAGCGTTCCTTGAAGGTCGCCAGTTCCTTCTCGGTGGTTATGGGACTTCTTAAAAGCCGCATCTGCGAAGTTAATTGCGGGGCCTTCGGCGAGCGTGGCGTCGTCACCGACCATGATGGCGAGATCCGAAAGCAACGAGAGCGGCGAGTTGATTGTTCAGATACTCGGCAGGAGGAAAGAAGGTCGCTACAGCAATACGCTTTATGACCCACCTACCCCTCCTATTTATAGATATGACAAGCCCAAGGGGGGTCAGCCGTCTCAGCGAGTATCTAACGAGCTCGCGCGATGAAGATCAACCTGCGATATAATCAAATGAACTAAAGCTCGGCACATCGAGAAATAAAGCGCGCACACAGAGGCGAGAATATTCGCACACACGAATTAATCAAATTAGAAACAGATGTCCGGAAGTACAAGTCGCGCGAGGCGAGTTACATTCGAAAAATAAAGAAAAATTATGGCGCCCTCGGCCGCTCAGGAGGGTGCGGATGTCGCCCAGCCCAGCCGATCTCGCGTGCACGCCGGTAATGCTCCGTCGCCAGCGCTGTCGCATCATCGCCGAGCCTGAGCTGCTCCTCCATCCTCGCCAGACGTCCAGCAGACCCCATGCTCGCCCGGATGCCGGCCAGCTCGTCAAGCACCAACTGCAGACGGTGGTTGTTCAGCTGCAGCTGGCGGTCATTTTCTTTGACCACGTGAAAGCGAGCTTCATAGTTTTCCAAGGTCGACTGGAGCCCTTCGACCTTGGCCATCCTCGCCTCCAGAGCCGAGATGCGTCGGTGAGAATCGCAGATAGCGAGCTGGTCAAACTTGCTCTCCAGCTCCATGTGGGCGCGAATGGCGGCCTGGCGATACTCGCTCCCGGACAGCCCGATAGCGTCGAGGAAAGTCGCCCCAGAGGTCGCCGGGCGATCTGACAAAGCAGGAAGATGGATCGTCAGGACAGAAAGCAAAAAGCAGAGCGGTATTCAGTGGTAGGAGGCTCACCACGGCGAGGAGATCGGGATCGGCGCGGCGAAGGAGGTCGCCCGGAGGTATCTCGCCTCCCCGAGGAGCTGCTCGGAAGATCGGCAGGCCTGCCCTGCCCGCGCTCTCCAGACCCTCGGCCGACGTAGTCGGGGTCTCCAACCCGCGGAGGAAAGTAGGGTGGCCGAGGCCTCTCCGGCTTCTTCACCGGCGGCGAAGCTTGAGATGAGCTCGCAGAGTGGTGCGGAGCCCTCGGCGCAGGAGGCGGAGGAGGTCGCGGATAGTCCGACTTCGACAGAGGCGGCGGAGGGGGCAGGCCGGTGCTCGGCGTCTGGCCAGGAGTGGCCGCCGCGGGCGGCGGCGGCGGCAATGGAGCGCTCACCGGGGGTATCTTCTCGCCGCTCGCAACAGCAGAGGCCGCCGTACTCGCCTGAGGAACCTCGCGCACCGGCCCAGACGACCCGGCAGGAGTGGCCTTCGCCGACAGCTCCTTACTCACAGGCGGGGGGTCCTTCACCAAGGCCGACCCAGACGCCTTCCCGAGCTGAGGCCTATCCTGACCGTGCGGGCGATCTTGAACGGCCTGTCGGCAGCCAGGGCAAGTAAGGGCGCCGAGCTGAGGGGGACGACATCAAGTGCCGCGTCCGCGGCAATCGGAGAATCTGCATAAGGAAAGAAGTCAGCAAAGTGGCGGCGACAACCCAGCAGGGAAGAGTTCGAGGTAGCGACCTGTCAAGGTGACCACCTCGGCCTGAGGCACCACGGATTCCTTCACGGCCGCGAGCTCCTCGGTCACTCCCGGATTCTCCAGCGGGCTGCCCCGGGTCGATCCAGGGAGGTCGTCGAGCCCTAGGTCGTTCAACACCCTCTGGGTGGTGGACGACACTACGGGATTTTCGGTCGCCGCGGCGGCCTGGTGCGCCAGTGGAGGCGAGCCGACCACCGTAGTGGCGGGCTGCTTGACCTTTTTCGTCTTCTTCTTCTTCTTCGGCGGGAGCAAGGAAGTAGGATCATCCTCGCGCGGTCTTTTCGACCTGGCTATGCCGAGGAGGCCCGACAGGGCGGCGAGATTGTCCTTCAACAGCTGTTCAGCACCCGACATTTTCGGCGAGCTCCAAGGACCGTCTCAAAAACGAAGCCCCCCCTATTTATAGACTACTCTACCAGCAGGCGACGATGCGAGCTGTCCAGATACTCGGCAGAGGTCCTCGCCGAATAAGCGTTGGATGATTCTTTCCGGGCTCCTACGTCGCCCAAAAAGAGCGGGGATTGTGTACAACCCATATTCGACGAGGGAGGGCCCTACCACCGCCAGGTCATCAAAAGTCAAAGTCAACAAGACAAGGTGGGGATCCAGACCAGCACCCCGGGCCGCGGAAGGTTCGGGCGAGTATGGCGAGCTCCCCAGGCCAACTCGCCAGGTGGCGACTATGGCCAGATGCTCGCCTCTTCTAGGCGAGCTCCCCAGGGAAGTCGCCAACTCGCCAGGGTGGGGGTATAAGTAAGACCCCCCCCCCTCTTTGGTTTTCCCTATAAATAGGACCCCAGGGGTACGAAGGAGACAACAAGCAATTCTCGGCCTGAGCCCTTGCGAGCCCCAGCAACTGCCCTTGACTCGTTATTGCTCAGCTCGCCTCCTTCGTACCTAGCTCGGCCAATCTGGTTGAGAAGGGGTTGCTTCTCCTAAGCAACTGGGTACGTGGTGGGACCTTCCCGCCGTAGCAACCTGGGGTCTTGTTTGCGCAACTCGTTCCTGTTTCCTGACCAGAGATCATCTTCCCGACTGGTCGACCAGTAACTTCAGGTTGCCTAGTCCGATTTCTGAGGTTGAGAATTTCTCGGCTTCAACACCAAGTGTTTTGGCGTTGAGTGAGTCGACCTCACTCAACGCCATTTCGGTTTCGGCGTTGAGTGAGTCGACCTCACTCAACGCCATCGCCTCTGTGCAGCCAAGTACTTTGGCATTGAGTGAGGTGTCCTCACTCAACGCCATAGCCTTTTCTGAGGCTAAGTACTTTGGCATTGAGTGAGTTGACCTCACTCAATGTCATTTCTGGTTTGGTATTGAGTGAGGTCAGCTCACTCAACGCCGCAGGTTTTCCTCGTGGCGGCTAAGTGCCAGGGCGTTGAGTGAGTGAACCTCACTCAACGTCATTGCTGTTTTGGCGTTGAGTGAGGTGGACTCACTCAATGCCGTAGTTCTCTTTTGCGGCTAAGTGTAAGGGCGTTGAGTGAGTGAGCTTCACTCAACGCCATTGCTGTTTTGGCGTTGAGTGAGGTGGACTCACTCAACGCCGTAGTTATCTTTTGCGGCTAAGTGTAAGGGCGTTGAGTGAGTGAGCTTCACTCAACGCCATTGCTGTTTTGGCGTTGAGTGAGGCTAGCTCACTCAACGTCACTTTCTCTGTTTTTGTCTAAGTACCAGGGCGTTGAGTGAGTGTACCTCACTCAACGCCATGACTGTTTTGGCGTTGAGTGAGGTTGGCTCACTCAACGCCAGAGTTGTTCTTGCAGGAGGCGTTGAGTGAGTGAGCTTCACTCAACGCCATGCTTGTTTTGGCGCTGAGTGAGGCTAGCTCACTCAACGCCAAGGTCTGGTTAGGCGTTGAGTGGGTCCCACTCAACGCCAAGCCGTGTTGAGTTATTTCAACGCACTTTCTTTACCTTGCTTTTCATTCCCGAGTGAATTTCTTGTTTTATTTTTGGGTTTTCCTTATCGGCCGTTTTCTTTACTTCCTAAAGGCCGAATCGTGGGTCGTGGTTAGTAGTGGTGTGTTGTAGCTCTTTATGGGGGAGGTGTTGTGTAATTTAGCCAAGGCCACTCTTATTTTTCTTGCTCCAGGTACGGGTTGGGCATGTGGGTGGGAGGTCCCTTGTGTTTTCACATGTAGACCCTCGAGCTTGTTGACTTGGACATGGTGGATGGGGGACTGAGTTTGCCTCCAATCCGGTTCCTCGTTGTTTGTTTTTGCTACTACCACCTCCCACAGTTTAGGGTGTTAGAAGTTTCTTCCTTGATAGTTTGCAGCACTTTGGGCTCTTGGTAGCCTAGTAGGCCCTACAGGATGTAGTTCCTGGATAGGGTGGTTGCTGTTTCCTTGCACGTAGTGCTTTTCTTGTTGTCCTACTTTGGACAGTTGTGACTTTTTCTTCTACATGTTCTTCTTTCTTTCACTTTTTCCCCCTTGGTTGACTCTTTCATACAGTTTTTACCTTGTTTTGCTTGCTGAGGTATTCTGTTTTCTTTTGGAATGCCTCAGGTTCTGAGCTGTAGCCAGTTTGGTGGCTAGGTTGCGGTGATGTTGCTGGTGGTCTCTGGGACTTTGGAGATCCGGTTGCTTTGTTAGTGAGGTAGTTTTCCTGTACTTTCCTTACAGACATACATATGTGCCAGTGGGTTCGTGTCAGGTTGTTGGCGCCCACTAGTAGTTTTTACCTTTGTACTAGATATATTACTTCTGCTGCTACCTTTTTCTGGAGATAGTCTACTTGCTCTGGGGAGATTTTATGTTAGGTTGCTAGTTATTTTTAAACTACAACTATTATTATAAAAAAAAGGCTCATGATCAGCATGTTTTATAAAACTAAATCACTATTTTCCAATCACGTACAAGACCGTTTTCTTATACATTATATAAATTAAATATAGGGTCTTGCATAGCATAAGTGGTTTTTTTGGGACCCTTAAGCGCTCCTTAGGATGATAAACCTGAATAAAGTATTTTTCCGCAACGTATATGTAGTTTTAAACTGTGGACTAGATGATCCACCGAGGCGAGGGATACGGCCTCTAAAATATAACTGATTTTCTAATCATTAAACTCATGAATTTCTTCTATTAAGTAAGTAGATGGTTTTGCCTGAGCGTCAGCAGTTATCCCCTGCTCGACGTGGCATCATGACGCGTGTTTTCTCATACTCTGATAATTTCTAAATTCGGAGAAAATGCGGGTTGTGACAGCCAAGGCCTGCTTGGGGGATTTACCAAGTCCCCATTTTAGCTGATTGCCCAGGTCGGGCCGGGCAAAGCCCGAGTACCGGGCTTGCCTGGGCCCGTCACCCGTGCTGACGAAAAATCCCGCCTAGCCCGGCCCGCTCAAGTTGGGTCCGGGCCATGCCCGGTAGGCAAAAACCCCGAGCCGGATCGGTCCGGTCCAAGCCCGACTCGGTCGGGCTTTTTGTGCACGACTAGTATTTTATGGTAAAGTGCTGACATCTAAAGGTCCGCGTGGATGTCCCTACATATTTCAAAGTGATTTGAGATATGTCCGCTTTGAGATGTGTGCGGGAATCTGCGTGGACCGCTTGATACCCACACTTTATGGTAAACTACATCACACACACTTTACCGCCCTTTTACTCTTTTTTGATGCATTTTTTTCCTTTGCCTCTGTCCTGCTAAAATTTTAACGTAAATTTTGTACATCTTTGATTGACGGGAGTAGAAGTTTTCTACTCTCATAAAATTGTGTTTATGGACGAGCGAGGCAAGGACATGTGACGGTTTAGGTCACCAATTTCAGCAAATTTCATCAATGGGAAATAAGTCCCGCCAAATCAACCCTTGGGCCCCATTTGACACGACTTTTTTAGATTGAATGTACAACTTGTATTTCGCTTCAGCTCATGGATCACTTTGTAGGCAATCCACTCTTTATTTGAGAGAGTCATCTCTGGGCTCGGAGTATCCCAGTCTAGGTCGCTTGACAGCAAGTCAAGTAGCACTAGCTGCTCTCTCTTAATCTGAACTCCATTGTAGTGGTATCCTGGTTACAACACCGGAGATGCCACAGATGCCGCGCCCCGGGGCGTTTGTTTTTCCGCCTTCGATGGTGTTTGCTCCCGGTTTCCCGAGCAAAAGGTCCAAAACGGACCCCCCCCAGTTTGGATTACCGGTGAGTTTACTCCCTCACTGAAAGGCTCTGCTGCTTGGGCGTTTTTTTCTCCATTTCAAGTGGGAAAAATGTTATTGTTCAAAATAATCGTTTGGTAAATTATCCATTCTCTATGCTTCAAAAATGTCAGTTTTTGCCTTTTACACCATTACAACCTCCTCCCTCAAATCTCATCGTTTCATTTCTACAGCTCTCATTCTCAACACTACAAAACACCACCGCCCAAATAAACAGAGCCTTTCTTTTAATCGCATTCAAGGACGGGTGAGTCATACTTAATCCTTCATTTTTCGTGAGAAATATGCATCTTTTAATTTGAAAGGTTACTACTTGATGGGTTTCCCTTAAGCATTTTCGAGTCAAGCCAAGAAGACCAATCGATCAGACGAGGAGGAGCGCACGCATGCACAACACGCCGGAGCAGACATTGTGTGCGCCCCGTAGGCGCGCGCCGTCGGGCACCCTGCCCGGATCGCCCGAGGAGCACTTTCGTCATTTCGCTAAAATTGGTGATCCATATGACCTAAACGGAGCGACGTCATTCGCCATCACAAATTCCACCCCGGCACAATTACCAGCATATCCCTTCAGAAAACTATAAATAGGTCATCATACTTTCATTTGAAGATAAACAGTTTCAGAGGCTAGAAAGAGCTCTGACGTTTTCCGACGAGGTCGTGGAACTTAGATCGTTCCTCCACTCAGATTTCGCTCAGCTCCCTCTCTAATATGAAGGCATCTCAAATGTTCAAAGATGCGACATCGGCCTTCTCCACAGGAGCGCTCTCTTCAAGGCTCCGGTTCAGCAGGAGCGCTTCCATCGAGGCTCCGAGGACTTGGTGATTTTTCCCACTGGAGCGCTCTCACCCAAACTCCAAGGGCTTAGTTTATTTTTTGTTGTTTTCATATTATGAACTTATAACGAAGAGGTGACATGTCACCCTATGAGGAAATCTCTCAACTCTTTTAAACTCAAACGAAATAGTGAATTTTGGCCTGACACAGATCTGACCACATGATTTTTCATCATTTTTGAGTTTTTCATGTAAAAAAAAATATTTTGTCATTTGCTGCTGTTTTTCATTGACTGTTTACGCGCCCTGTCTAATTCTGAGCTAAGAAGGTCAAATTCTCCAGACTAGGAAAAAACTGGATGACCCGCAACAACCTTGATCCACAATTGGTGTAAAAACAAACACCCTAAACTTATTTGCAAATCCTTAGAGATGGTTGGGTGCTTGGTGTGAGAATGAAGGTCGGCTACTGTTATTCTTCAGAGAACCAAAAATTGAGAGAAGTAAAGCTAAGTTGACAACTTCTATCCAATGAGAGAGAAAGGATCCACATGATTTCCTTGGGGCTGATCTCCTTTCAGATTGGGGAAGAAGAGATGGGTTGCAAGTCTCTACCTCCAAAATTGAACACCTTCAGTTGACAATTCCAATTTCATCGTTCGACAACCAAAAAAATTTGTGGAAATTGAAATTCAATTGAATTCGCATGGGAATTCACTATAGGGGAAACATGCCCCTCTAAATTTCGACCCATGGAGGTCTTCATTCACTATTCCTACATTTTTCAGCGCGCTCCTATACGTGCTTTGCTCCCGCAAACGAAGGCGAACTACCTCCACGAGCTTCTCCGACAAGAGGACGTACCTCCGACAACACTCTTCTCCGGCGACAGTATCTCCGACAACATCTCCGACGATGACGAATGCAGTTAAGAGCGCCTTTCCTCCTCAGGCGAACCGGTGAGCACTTCTTCCTCTCACATTTTCCGGAGAAGAGTCTTCTGGGTCAATAGATCCTTCTCTTTTGGGCAAGAGTTGATACTGCTTTCCGGCGGAGGATAGGGGAGCGTGATCTGATTTAGGTTGATGAATATGGGAAATGATTGTTGATCAAAGAAAAAGGGTTATATTGTTATTTATTTATGAATCTCCGTTATTAATTGTGTTCATAAAGGCCCCCGACCCCGGGCCTAAACCGGGCCTCCCGGGCCCGGGCTTTCCCGAACTGGGCCTAGGCCCGGGCCCTGATTATAGCCGGGCTGGGCAGGGCCGGGCATCTGGCTCAAGGAGGGGCCTGCTAAGGCGGGCCCGGTTTTTTATAAAAATTTAAATTTTTTTATTAAAATATTAAAATATAATTTATAAATACAAAAAAATATAATTAATTTCATATTGTGATTGAAAAAAAGACGATTAATTTCATATTTTGGAAGAAAAAATAATAATTTTATTAATGTTGAACGGAAGTATACAAAATTATAAATACATTGAAAAAGAATAGTTGTGTTAAAAAATCCAAAATTACAAATACAATAAAATTACATGTCCACCATCTTTAAAAAATTACAAAATTTCAAAAATCTGGCTCGCCATCTTTAAGTTTTAATTTAAGTTGATCGCGTCCATCTCATCTTTCATGTCCGACGAGCTATCCTCGATCGATGAAATATGTTGCGTGTTCTTGATCGCATCCACTTTGTAGCATATGCAGATTTCGAGCGATTCTTCGCTTAGACGACTTCTTCGCTCGTTCAACATCCTGCCACTAAGAGAAAAAGCAGACTCTGAAGCTACCGTGCTAGTTTGGATCTTTAGTAAATCTCGGGTCATATATGTCATAATAGGATAGGTATTTACTTTATATTTCCACCATTTTAAAATATCGAAATTTTCTAGTTCATCCGTACTAATAAAATCACAAAATTGGGTTTTTGTGTACACGCCTAATTCATTTAAACTACTAGATGTGGTGCGTGCTTTTTTTCTTGAAGCTAACTCTAACATTTTATTTTTAAAACTATCACGTGTTTTTGATTGCGACACATTCTATTGGAGCCGCGATCCGTATAAATTATCATAATAATTATAACATTAAGTAAAAATAGTGTTAAAATTTAAATTACTAAGATTATCTAAATCTGAATCACTGAGATTTACGCCTAAATTATTATTTATTTCTTCTATAAAATTTTCTAAGTCGTTTACGCCGAAAAGTGGATTCAAAGCGGCGGCGCATAAAAATATGACTGAGATTTTTCTATAATATTTTAAAATTTGTTTTCCATTATTTCTATTAAAACACTTCATCCGGCGTGTTACTTAAAATAGTTTAATTTTTGTGAAATATTAACAATATTTTCAATGACTAGCGGACTAGTATGATAATATACGCCAGATAGAGAATTTGTCGCCGTATAAAAAACTTCTAATAAATCCATATAATTTTTTTAAACAGTCCAATCGGACTCGGTTAATTCATTTTGATCTAACATAGTATAGTATTCCATTAGTAGCGTTTTTTGACGAATCGATCGTTTTAACATTGTAAATGTTGAGTTCTATCAAATTAGCATGTCAAATAAAGGTTTCAAAAATTTTTGACCTTGAATGTTTACGAATTTTTTAAAATCTTGTCGTCATTGTTTAGAACTATAAATAAATTATAACATTAAACGTATTTTATTAATGTATGATATTAAACTATCTTGTACGTCCAAATTTAAAACGTGACAGACGCAATGAGTATGAAAAAAAAACATCATTTAACATAGGATTTAAATCACGTTTTAACCACTTAATTACGGTGGTATTATTTGTGGCGTTGTCGAAAGAAATACTCATAATTTTATCTTTTATTTTAAATTCTCGCAAACATTTTAAAATAATTTGATAAATCGCTACACCGGTGTGTGAGATTTCGAAACCTTCAAAACATATTATACGCTTATTTAGATCCCAGGAAATGGGATCGACCTAGTGACAAGTGATGGAAATATATGATAATCCTAATTTGCTACTACTTGTCCAAACGTCGCTCGTTAAACTCATTCGACCATCAAAATTTTCAAAATAATTAATTAAAGATTGTTTAGCTTCTAAATAATATTTAAGTGCGCTGCCCGGCCTAAAAACCGGGCTTTGCCCGGTCCGACCCCTGGCTTAGCCCGGGCCTAGGAAACTGGGCTTTGCCCGGCCCGGCCCAGGCCGGGCACCGGGCCGGGCAAATGCCTATATATGGGGTCTTGTTAGGCCCCATAGCTCGGCCTGGGCCCGGGGCGGGCTTAGTCCGGGTCCGGGCCTAGCCGGGCTTTTACCGGGTCGGGCCCCCGGGCCCGCTTTTTATGGGCACCCCTATCCGTTATGATGGAAAAATTAACTGCATCCTCACACCTCCTACATGATTTCTGATGCTAGCTAATAAGCAATCCACCATACACCTCATTCAACTCCGCAGATGCAATCACAGTACAATTGTCAAATACAACATAAACAAAATAACAAGTAGAATTGGAATTTCAATTCTTATGTCAGAATTTTTGCATTTTACCGAACAGCAGAATTGAAATTATTGACTTCAATTCCAATTTCTACGGGAATCAGAATTGGGTCAATTCCAATACTTGCATCTCATTTCCTACCAGACTAATGAACCCATAGAGATCTTTATTTTCCCGGCGATGAAGGGCAACGAATTAGACCTTATGCAGGTGCTTGCAGGTAGTGCAGATTTAGGTCGAAGAGGTCGGCGATTTTCCCCAAAAATATAGGTTGCCAACGATAGCTTCGAACTAGGAGAGGATCTTCGACACCTGTTGTGTCAGACCATAAGGTTGTTTAGTGCGTCACGTGGAATGGACGGTGATGTCTGAGGGTGTGTTGCAACTCGCTAAAAGGGACGGTTTGTCCCACACTTCCTAGCGTGCTCGTTGGTCCTCCCCTAACCACGTGGTTTTGGGGAGTGACTCCACAATGCTTTACAGAGGCTTCGGTAGCGGTTGCAGCGGTGGTGTCTTCGAGAACCTCAGTCGACTGTGGCACCAGGATCGCTCGGAAAGGATTTCATGAACTGCCGGGGGAGACGGGCGTACGTTGCAAGTTGCGAGGTGCTATTAGATTTTTCAATATGAGCATTTTAATATCCATTTATGATATAGTCGAGTAATGATGTCGTCCAATGATTGAGAGAAGAGTATGATTTGTGAAGAAGAGAAAATAGATATCCATTAATCATTGATTTGTTTTTAAAGTTTTCCTCAGTTTTCAATTATTGTTTTGAACGTGTCTATTTAGGGTTTCATTAAAGTAGGGACTTAAAACCATGATCATTCAAATTTCAAAGACCTCTTACTATTTTTTTTCACATTCACTTAGATGCACTTATTAGACTTTATTTGTTTCGGCGGGAGAAAACGGGGCGAGAGGAGACGATCCGGCTATTCAAAATGGAGGGGAGAGGTCGCCGATCGAAATAGAGATACTACTGCCATTTCCATTGCGCGGCGGATCCAAACGCGACAAACGCCACAGCGCGGCATTTGGTTACCCGCCGTGCGGCGGCGTTTGTCGCAAACGGCGGGTCCTACATGATTTCTGATGCTCACAATAAATGTTGCCCCCCATGATAAATGTCAAAGCCCAGAACAAATGTCATTGTCCACGATAAATGTAGCCCCCCCTCCCCGCCCACGACAAATGTCGCTGTCCACAACGAATGTCGCCGTCCACGACGAATGTCACGTACCACCCACGATCAATGTCACCGCCCACGACCAATGTCGTCGCCCACGACAAATATCGTTGTCATACACGGGATCAGTGGCGGATCCAGAAAATTAATAATGTGGGTGCACAAATTGATAATGGGGGTGCACACAATTTTTTTTGAATGCGTCGCCGGGTTTTAAAAATTTTAACATGGGAGGTCAGACATCAACTATAGTCAAAAAAAAATTTTGAACGTTTCAATCTTATCGGAGCTGTTTCTCCCTCATCTGGCCACCGCTTTTGACGTATAAGTAGTCAAAATTCATTGCCTCGATGAGAGGAATCCAAATACACTAACCATTTTGAAAAATAATGGGGGTGCCAGTGTCCCTCGGGCCCCCCTCTAGATCCGCCCCTGCACGGGATCCCCCATGCACGACTGCTCGTATAATTAAAAGCATATTAAAACAAAGATTAATAAAAAAATCTTGAATGAACTCAGGTTAAGGAACACAAAATATTTAACGAAAAAACAAAATTACCAAACTAAATAAATAATTTGCACAATTTAGAGCTCGTTTATGATAGCTTTTTTGCCCCATTCAAGTGGCTGGCAGAGCATCAATCTCTCCAGAATGCATTTGGGAATGTCAATGGTCTGTGATTCATAAGCGTGATCGGACGATGCATTCGCTATTCTCTCCTTCCCCGAGTCGAAACTCCTTTGATTGTTATTCACTCCTGCATTTTCTTGAAGTGTTTTAGGGCTTTGAATTCCGTAAATTATCTTCTGGATCTCAATATCTGTAACTCTGTCTCTTCCCCGAAAAATTTGTGTCCGGAAAAAGAGAGAAAATCGGGTCAGTTATCGGCGTTGCATGTAAAGTGAATTTTAGATGGATGTATGGAATTTAGTGGGCGATAATCCCCAAAAAAATGAACGGCACTGCTCTTTTCCGATTACAAGCAGACCAAGTAGACAAAAATCGCCCCTCCCGGTCGGGCCTCACTTCAGCCAACTTAATTTTACTGAAAAACATTAATAAAAACATTTAAAAAATATTTTAAAATCTCTTCCTCGTGGTCTTTGTCCTCTTGCCTTCCCCCCGCCGGCTCCCCTCCGTCACATTCTTTTCATCTCTATGAGCGGCCATGGGAAAGCACATGAGGAGGGCCAAGACCACAACAGATTTTAAAGCCGTGGATGTTTCCCCTCAATCTTCCTTCGATGTGCACGCCTGTGTCAAGACCCTATGTAATGATCCTGTGATTCAAAAGTGGAAAGGTGAATTGTGAATGCCAAGGAATTGGCCGGAGGTGAGGAAAGAGGAGAAAGACGAAGGCCTAAGTGGTGGCCGGAGGAGAGGGAGACGATGGGATAGGGATAATAAAAGAGGAATTCTTAATCATTTCATAAATCTCATGAAAAATCTAATTACAGCCAAAACAAGCTATTTATAGTAATTATTACATAAGACCGTTAATTACAACGGTTTAATACTTTTGAAATGTTCCTAACGGCTAGAAGATCTGCATCGTTGTTGGCATCCTGTGGCTCACGTTCCTAATTGGATGATGGTTTATTCTGCCCCTTGATCCGGTCAATGATGAATCTCATTCGTTGGAGTTGCTTTTGTCTTCTCCATGCTGACCAGCTGGCATGCGTTGTAAAACGTACAGTCAGCTTTTATGTTGTCATCAATCTTGTCCGCTTGATAATGATGAAGAAACTGAGACTGATGGATTTCTCTTTTAACCCTAACATTGTCGTCTTCTTTTTAAGCACTGTCCGCAGTGCTATGCTTATTTCCTCCCCTTCTTCTTCCCTGTAACTGGAATGAGATCGACAAGTGAATGTCACCTAATAATTCCAGAAGGTTGGGTGTTGCGCTTTCATGGATCCCTGTTGAAACATCGGTGATGGCAGCGATGATGATGGGCTGAGAAAAGGAAAACGTCTGAGAGCTGCAACCCTTTGTTTCAACTGTGGAACTGTTAGACTACGGTAACTCGTCTTTTCCCTCTTCATTTTTCATCTGAATGTGAAACCTGCTTGGCTTTTGTTGTGGTTTTCTGTTTTTCCGTGACTTTGGTTTTCCCCAAATTGGTAGTTCTGGTTTAGGCGAATTGTTTTTGTTGCTTTGAGCATTTTGTTGGCTTCTAATTTTTTGTGTATTCCATGAGAGATCTGCGATTTCGGGCCATTGTTCCGATGTTTGCTTGCTAATTGCGTCCTGGAGTTGCGGATTGTCTTTGAAATCCTGTACATCTTCCCACGTACTGTCTGCAAGAGATAATCCTTGTCACTGTACGAGTGCTTGCAATATCTGTTGTCCATGCTGAATGATTCGCCATGTGCTTATGATGGCTAATGGTTGATGTACTGGGTTGTTCTCCTAGCTGTGTTCTGGTAGTTCAACTGACTGTATGTGTGGGTCACCTTCATATTATTTGAGCATGGACGCATGGAAGACGGGGTGTATTTTTGATGTGGGAGGGGGAAGTAAGCGATATGCTACTTCCCCGATGACCTCAGTCACCTGATAGGGTCCATAATACTTGAGGCCCAGTTTTCTTCCCTTCGGTCTTGTTACTGATAGTTGTCTGTAAGGGTGTAACTTGAGCAGTACCCAGTCACCTTTTTCTTGTTTTAATTCCTTCCTCTTTTTATCCACTTGGTTCTTCATTCTTTGATGAGATTTTGCTAAGTTTCCCTTGAGATAGTGTACTATCTCGTCTCTAGTTTTAAATGTGTTTTCCCCTGCTTCATTGCTCTTTTACCTGCACAAAAATTAAACAAACCTGGGGGTGGTCGACCAAACATAACCTCAAAAAGGGTCATGTTGGTCGAAGAGTTATATGAGGTATTATAGTGATATTTAACAAAATTTAATTACATAGATCATTTAGTAGGATTTTCGTGGCAATAAACCCATAAGTATTGTTCTAAGCTCCGGTTAACCCTTTCCGTTAAACCGTCTGTCTGTGGGTGATAAGAGGAACTATATTGGAGAGGTGTTCCCTGTTGTTTAAAAAATTCGACCCAGAAGTTGTAACGACTCTAGCCGATCCAACGTGACAATTTCACGGCTCTGCTCTAGGCGTCGCTACCGGGCTGCAGCCCAAGCACCCCAACCCCTCTCCATCCAGGCGGGTTGTTAGTGGACACAACCTCCCTTTGATGAGTCAAACTCGATAGTTAAGCGCGCACCACGGGGACTTCCCAGGAGGTCACCCATCCCGGTACTACTCCAGCCCGAGCACGCTTAACTATGGAGGTCACCCATCCCGGTACTTACCATTCCATCGTGAATTGTATGACCGAGGAATTTCACTTTTGAGGATAGAAAACAACACTTAGATAATTTGAAGAACAAAGTATTTTCTTTTAAAAATTTTAAAGTCATTTTAAGATGCTCTAAATGGTCATTCTGGGAAGCACTATATATTAGTATATCATCGAAAAATATGACCACGAATTTCCGTAAAAACGGTTGGAATATTATATTCATTAAGGCTTGGAACGTTGAAGGCGGGTTCGTCAAGCCAAATTACATTACCAGAAACTCGTAATGCCCTTGATAGATCATAAATGCTGTTTTATGAATATCTGGCTCGGCCTTTTTGATTTTGTGATAGCCTGACCTTAGGTCTAATTTTGAAAAGAATCGAGCTAGGTACAACTCATCAAGTAACTCGCCAATAGTTGGTATGGGGAATTTATCTTGTATTTTTCTTTTGTTAAGTGCCCTGTAATCCACACAAAACCTCCACGTGTCGTCCTTTTTTTGACTAACAGAACGGGTGAACTGAACACTGAGGTACTTGGTCGTATTTGTCCGTTTCTGAGCATTTCCAACACCATCTTTTCAATTTCATTCTTTTGGTGGTATGGATATCGGAATGGACATAGATTTGGGGTTGTGGCTCCACTCATGAGATTTATCTTATGGTCAATTTCACGTTGGGGTGGCAAACAATTAGGTTCCTCAAATAATTGGGCATGGTCTGAAAGCAATTTTTGAAATTCTAGGGGTAATTTTCCTCCCATATCTCCTAGAGTCTGTAAATCAATATTTGTTTCCGTCTTTCCTTTTGTGATTAACAGACACAGTGCGGATGGTTTTAGTGCCACCCGTATGAATTGCGATGATGAAACTTGACCCATATGGGAGTCTCTTTGATGTCCAACAAGTGTGACTTGTCCCAAGTTTCCTGAATATGATATGGTGAGCTGGGTGTAATCCATGGTTACTGGGCCTAAGGTCCTTAACCAACTTTGTCCTAAAATAAGGTCGGCACCCTCAATTTCCAATACGTACAAATGTGCAATGTATTGGTGGTTCTTAATGAGCAGTGTCGTGTCTTTGCACTTACCCTTACAGGTTTCGGTTGCCCCATTACCCATGAATACCGAAAATTTATTAACCGATAGAATTGGCATTTTGAGGTAGTCAGCCATTCTAGTAGAAATGAAGTTGTGTGTACTTCCCCCATCTATCAATATCTCTAGGGGTTTATTATATATATATATATATATATATATATATATATATATATATATATATATATATATATATATATATATATATATATTCGGTCATCCTTAATCCATGGTCAGGGAGTAATTCTGTCAAAGATTGAAGGCAAATCATGGTTGACGGTATATCATCGTCGACTGGATTCTCTCCCAAGTCGTCTTCGATTTTTTCCTCTTTTGTGCCTACTATATATAATAACATCCCCTTTCCTTTGCATTTATGCCTCACTTGATATTTCTCGACGCAGTTGTAGCATAGTCCTTTTTCTCTTTTAGCTTACAATTCCGCTGGCGATAGTCTTTTTTTGGGAGGTAATTTAGTAATGTAATTATTTACTGCGCCCCTACTATTCTCAAAAATTCTCAATGGTTGGGTTGAAGAAGTAGGAAATTGGTTTCTATGGTTTCTATTTTGCTGGTCCTCATACATTCTGGCAATTGAATAGGCATCATGGATTTCGGTTGGTCTGGCTAACACGGGTCCCCTAATATCCTCTTTCAGGCCATAAATGAACATAACAGAAATGAATTGGGTTTGGAGCCCGGGTACCTTAGCAATTAGTTCTTCAAACTCAGTTTTATATTGGGCTCCGGTTGTTATTTGTTGTAATTTTGTTAATACCCCGACTGGTCTTATATATGGTGAGGGTCCAAACCGTTTTTGTAGTGCATCTACGAATAGCGGAAACGTGAGTGTCGGATGGTCCTTAGGAGTGGCTTGATATCACTTAGAAGCGGGTTTATCTAAATGAAAAGAAGCAATTAAAAGATAATATTGAACTCTTATTTCATTGAATTCAAAATAACGTCAAAGCTCATATAGCCAGTCGGTTGGATCCCCATCCAAAAATATGGGACAACTAATTTCTAATTTATTAGTTTGGGTAGAAACTACCTGGGTTTGTAGAATTGGTGGAACCGCCCCAAGAATGCCATCTGAAGAAGATCCTGGAAATGGTTCTGGAATTCGTTGATTACTATGTGCCTCTTCAATAATGGGTGGCACAAAGTGATCAGTCTTTTTTTCCATGCACATCGTCCTATTTAGGTTCTCAAACTGCATGACCATTTCCCGCCTTAGTGCGTTCATCTGTTCGGCTATCTGATCCGCCCAAGATTCCTTAGTCTCTAGAATTTGTCTTGATAAGATGTTCTCCTTAGTCTGTAATTCGGCTGTGAATTGTTGTTGAAGCCGTTGAGTTTGCTGCGCCAATTCTGTGATGATTCTTTGATGCATTTCTTCCATTTGGGAGGAACGGTTAGCCTGCTCGGCTTGCAGGGCTGTCTTGAGTTCTGTGATTGATCAGAGTCCGTCGCTCATCTTGATTGTGGGATCGGTTTCAATTTTTCTCTCAACGAGAGCACCAAATGTAACAATCTCGTGATTCAAAAGTGGAAAGGTGAACTATGAATGCCAAGGAGTTGGTCGGAGGTGAGGAAAGAGGAGAAAGACAAAGGCCTAGGCGGTGGCCGGAGGAGAGAGAGACGATGGGACAGGGATAAAAGAGGAGTTCTTAACCATTTCATAAATCTCATGAAAAATCTAATTACAGACATAACAAGCAATTTATAGTATTTATTACATAAGACCGTTAATTACAACGGTTTAATACTTTTGAAATGTTCTTAACGGCTAGAAGATCTGCATCGTTGCTGGCATCATGTGGCTCACATTCCTAATTGGATCACGGTTTATTTTGCCCCCTTAATCCGGTCAATGATGAATCTCATCCGTTGGAGTTGCTTTTGTCTTCTCCATGCTGATCGACCAGCTGTCATGCGTTGTAAAACGTACAGCTGGCTTTTATGCCGTCATCAATCCTGACCGCTTGATAATGATGAAGAAACCGAGACCATTGGATTTCTCTTTTAACCCTAACACCCTAGCTCTCCAACGGTCGACTGTTTCTCCTTCCTCTAGCTCAGAAGCCACCTCCTCGAGAAGTTGCCTCCGTTGCCGACGAAGCCCAAAGAAGCCTGCAAGGATACCGTTAGATCCAGCCCTAATCCCGACCCTAAGCTCAAAGGGAGCCCGGCCGCTGAGTCAGTTCGTCAAAGCAGAGCGATCGAGCTATCTCTTAGCTACGACGCTGAGTCTGAGAGTAACGTGGCCGCCATACCGCCACCGTCAGAGAACGACGCAGAGTTTGAGATTAATTTTTAAAAAATTTAATGCATTAATTTCTTCATCCCCGCTACCCACAGATCTATCACAGAAACTGGATTAAATATTAATCCAGTTCTAGCTACCTGGTCCCCGCAGATCTAGTAGAAGAACTGAATTAATTCAGTTCTAGCTCCCTGCTCCCCACTAATCTTGCAGAAGAACTAAATTAAAAAATTCAGAAAAACTGTTTTAAAACATTAATTTTTTGTGTGAAAAAGAGAGATTGGAATGAACTGTTTAAATCATTATTCATAAGGTTTAATTTTGTCCCCATAGTCAGTGAAGGGATTCGATGAATTTTCTTTGAACCACAAGTTCACGAATCACACAATTGAATAACTCTCAATAACACTTGTTGAAACACTGGATAATTGGAGAAGTGGTTTCTGCTGCAGCTTGTTATTTGATTCAAAATTATCATTTTTACATCTACATATATATGTGTATTAGAATAATTTGTAGGTAATCTCTTTTCCTACTTTGGAATAATTTGTTGATGCTTTCAGAGTCATCTTTGTTTGTGTTGTGTGTCAAATGTTTGATGTGTGTATGTGTGTTGTGTGTGTTATGTGTGTGTGTGTGTTTTGTGTGTTCCGTGTGTATGTGTGTGTTGTGTAATCAATCCTCTGGTCTCCTCCTCTTCCCCAAATTGCGTTGTAATACACAGAACAAAATGATTTTCAATTGTCGTACTCGTACCCAAGTCTATTCTACTACCATCTACTGGATTTCCCAGAATCTACCATATGGCCTGAAAGAAATCTTCATTAAATAGCCACATGTCTTGGGACATGAAAACAAATTAGGCGTCCGCTCTATTAAAAAAAGAATGAGAGCATGATCAGATACCGTGGTTACACTTTACCCGAGCTCAAAACTTTCATAGTAGTTTTTTTTAACCAAAATTTCACTTTCTGGGGTTTGGGCATTCATGACCGCCAAGCTTTGCTCGCACATGCATGATTGTGGTGAAATTTTTGCGTGAAACATCGTTTTGAAAAAATAGTGTTCATGCACCTCTCCAAGTACTGTATGTATTTATCATGACTTAGTTCACCATCGCCACCACAGTACAACTGCTCCCCCAAACAAGGCCTAAATCAATCAATGAGGAATGCAGTGTGAAGAACCTGCCTTACTTCCCTCGTAGCAGTACATTCATGCATGTGCGAACAATGTTATAGAGATAAATGTCTCCAACAATCCCCAATAGTTGAGTGTTAAGATATAGCAAAACCAGTAATGTCTCCCCATGGTTTGCCTCTGTTGGCATTAGCTGCAGGTTGAATGAAAATGATATGTTGTTGAAAGCAATTTCAGCATGAACTATTACCACTTATTACAGTGAGAAGCCCAACTCTTTCCTAAATTAACCAAATATTATCACAAAAGCAAGCTACATCATGATAAGGGAAATTGTTGCGGTCTAATTCGACGTCCCGGTCGGATCGGAATAGCCTGGACCGCCTTAGCTCTCGAAAGAGTCGAGCGCGCACACAGTCAATGAGGTAGATCGATTGTACATATAGAGTTTTAACGTGGAAAAATCCCTCAACTGAGTAAAAAAACCACGTGACCGGATCTGTGTCGGTCAAAGTCCACTATTTTCTGGTTGTTACAGCTTGTTTGTGAAGTCGAGGGTGACATACCACCTCTCTTACAGCTTTGGGGTGAGAGAACACTTGGCACACGGCGGACGACAGACCGTCGCGCCGGGAGTTGTTACAAATTGCGCTTCACGCTGGTGGTCTTCGGTTAGTGACTTGCTGATTCTGAACGTGGGAGCGGAGCGCCTGAACTTGCGGTTGCGGGGGCCACTTGGAACTTGAGAGATTTGGCTTCGTCGGGTGGCTTTGACTTGACTCGCTTGTAGCTCTGATGCGGCTCGGGTGCGGCTCGTAGGAGGAATTCGGCAGAGCTTCAACCAAAGGAAGAAGAAGACTCGGAGGGAAAAAAATGTGAGAAATGAGAAGGCTTGGGCTCCTTTTATAGTCTCCAGGAGGTGGTTACGGTGGTTATGCGGCTATCCGCATACCGTAATAACCCATTATTAATATTTTCCCATAGTTTAGGGGTGCGCATTAATACCGTTGTTTGCACCCCTAAATTAATAATTAAATTGCTAATTAAATTACTCCACTAACCTGGTGGTTAGTGGGTGATTACATGCGAATCGGACGGTCGCGAACGCCCCTATCGATCGGACGACGGGAGCGGAACTCCACAGATGGCCGGCGAACTCGCCGCCAAGTTCGCCGACGAGGGGAGGACTGCCGACGGCGGCCGGGAGGAGCGGCCCGGGCGGCCGCCCCTAGGCCGCGCCAGCGGCCGAGGGAGGGGCGGACCGGACGGCCCCCGCTCGGCCGCGCCGACGGCCAGCGGAGGGGGCGGCCCGGGCAGCTGCCCCCCTTGGACGCGACTGACGCCCGAGGGAGGCGTGGCCCGGGCGACCGCTTCCTCGGCCGCGGCCGGGGCGGCGAGAGAGGGCGGGCGGCCGGCATCCGGGGAGGAGGTCGGCCGACCACCGTCGACAAGGTGGGGCTCGCGACGGTTTGCCCACTACGCGTGATGAGATCGGTGCGCAGGGGATCGGACGCGGTGATCGCGCGTGCTGTCAATCTCATGATCCCACTTCTTTTGAGGTGGAGATCATGAGTGTGTGATTATGTGCACAACTAATCTTATAAAATGAGTCTCATCCCCAAGAGAAAGCAATACCAGTAGCAACATCTGAGCATTATGTTCAAAAATACTGCCAAATGAAAATTGTATTGAGTTGGAAAAAACTTTTACGGCTCGTTTGGTAGGATGGGATTGAGGTTTAAAAATAAAGATTGGTGTCCAATTTCAATGAAAATGGACCTTCAGTCCTAATTCTAGTGTGCTAATTTCATCCAATTGAATGGGCGTGTAGTATCGTTTTTGTATATTTAGTTACAAGTTATAGTAGTCCTCAGCATTCCCTACAAAAAACTATTCAGTATTGTGGGGAAGGCCATTTTTTTCCAGGAACAATTTTAGATTCAGCTTGGCTATCCACTCTTAAAGTCGCCTTATGTTCTCTAGTAGATAATATCGAGGTTCTTGGAACTAAGGTGTTGAACCGATGAAAAAAATGTTCAAGTTCTGGCTAGTTCAACCGCGGGTTGAACCGTAATTATTTAATACATTTGAAGACTATTTATATTTTATAACAATATTTATAGTTTTATACTGATAATAATGGAAAAATAACAATAATCTAAGTCATATCAAATATTTGGATCAAAATATTGTACGAAAATGACGGGCAATTGTCAAAATTAATATTTTGAAAAAATAAATTTAGTAAAAATCATTCTTTAGATGTTTAAAAAATGTGATTTATTGGGTATAACGCATCATGCTCATGACGTGTATCCCGCCCCTAAAAAATTTTCCAGTGGAAAGATACGGGCTAATGTACAACGAAAAACGAACTCTTTTTTGAATTAGAGCCAATTCAATTCAATCTCAATAAATGATAATATGATCAAACATTATGTTGTTTTAATATTATCAAAACGTGATAGATTAACCATTATTATTATTATTGAAAATTATGGAGAGTAATCTGAACTGAAGATTCATGTTTAATATGATGTGAATCCACAAAATATGCATTCGTTGATGAGACGGCGTGCGGCGAGCGATCACGGCGTCAAAATTTGCCATATTTGATCAGATGAGAGGGACACATTGTTAATTACTCAAATCTTCCTTAGGATTAAGCATAATTACATGTTGCACCACTCCATCTTTCAAAATTATAAATACCTCTCATGTAAGTTTATATTTTATAATATGCACGCATAACTCCCTCTCTTTCTCTCTCTCCCCCCTTTCCTTTTCCTCCCCCTCTTTTTCTCTCTTCCCTCCCCCCTTCTTTCCCCCTCATGCCAGAGAGAAGCCCGGCGCACCCGCAAAAGTCTCTCTCTATCTTTCTCTCTCCCACGGCAAGTCTCTATCTTTGTAACCCTCTCTCTCCACTAATTCTAAATCACTAACCAAATACTAATATTTAACAATTATTATATACTATGACGAGTGAGGGCACGGGGCTCCGTCCCAATGGCCAATCACGAAAGTAACTCAATTGAGATAGTGCACGGGTCGCATGTGCCCCGTGTGACATTATCCCGGTCACGGCATTATCTCGACGCGACGGCACTCCCGCCGCTCGCAAACCCTTAAGTGTTGTACTCCGTTCGCTGCTCATCTTTGCGGCATGAACATGAGTTTTTGAGGGGTGAGGAGAATACATTTTTTTTATTGTAAGTAGAGGATTTTATTTATATGAGAACATATTTTTTAAAATTAAAAAGACGTAAATTTATAAATGAGATAAAATAAGAAAATGAATGTTTAATCAATAAATATTTTTTCCTTTTAATATAATATAAATATTGAAAATCCTTGATATATAAGTTCAGCTGTTAGAAAATCTAAATAAAATAATAAATGAGAAATATTATTGCACAACAAAAATTTATATTAAATATTTGAGAAAAAAATATTGTTCTTGATGGCAAAAAATAAAATCTGTCAAACATAATCTCATTCACAAACTCCCGCACATTATCACTTCGGCTCCGTTTGTCATAGTGGTGGCGGTCATAAATGCATGAGTTAAACTGTCATTTGTTAAGAATCACCTAACAAACATCATCCGTTTGAACATATAAGTGGATGAAATTTCTTAGATGAGCGTTAACGAATGACAATTTAACCTTCATGTTCATGACCATCACCACCATGTCAAAAGGAGCCTTAATTCACCAATTATGGTTCATAGCCACTCCATTCATAACCGCTACCGCCGAGCCAAATTAGGCCTTAGATGATGAATTAGCCCAACTAAAATTGGGTTAACTGATATAGGCTCCGTTTGGGAAGACTTATTTTCACCGGTCAAGCGGTCACGACCGCATGAACCGGGTCTTAATTAAGGCCGGATTCATGCGATCGTGACCGCTTGACCGATGAAAATAAGTCCTCCCAAACGGAGCCATAGTCTTAATAAGTCCAACTATATAATCTTGTAGACAGATGAGATCGTCGGGGTGAAAACGGAAAATAAAATATGGGGATTGTTATAAGCAAATCAATATTGGCTATTAGCAGCTCAAAAAATCCCGTTTTTTTTTAATTAAAGCATTTTTTCTACTTCTTCCAAATGCTTTAAGCAAACCAAACCCGAGATCTCTTCTTTTTCGCGATTTTAGGGTTCGCTCTTTTTTCCGAAGAGGCGTGCAGCTCCATTTCGCGATTTTAGGATTCGTCAGGTGCACCAGACATCTTGCTGTCGTGATTTTAGGGTTCGTCGGGCACGCCATTTCGCATTCCTCGATCGGGTACACCATCTCGCCGTCGTCGATCGGGTATGCCATTTCGCAATTTCTTCTAAAATTTTCAATCTACAGTAGTTCTGGTAAAGTCTTGATAATAGTATAAGAAAGGTTGAAGTTAAGTAGGATCTTAGCAAATTTCTAATTTAGTCTTCTAAAAAATGGTCAAAAATTCTATTAGTATGAATTTTCTTTTTTGATAGGCTTACTTGAATATATATATATATATATATATATATATATATATATATATATATATATATATATATATATATATATATATATATTTGATATGATTTGTTAATAACAAAAAAATATTTGTTAATAGTCATTTACAAATAAAAAGATTTTCTAATAATCAAGATTTGCAAGTAGTGAAAGTTGATTTGCTTATAACAATCCTCTAAAATATTCAATGATTTTTTATTTTATTATCTCTTGTATTATTATTAATTATTAACATATGATTTTAGAATCAGATTCCCTTCATTTGAAAAGATGTATACTTTTTTTTTATTTTAAAATATATAAAATGATGGGATCCTCTTCAGTTGAACCCATCGGATCGAGACAAATAAATCTGCAGCGTAAAAAAAATACTTTAATTTGGGGGTCTGGGGAGGATAAAGTGCAGCGAATGCACTGCACTGTAAAGTGCAGGCGATCCGACGACTGCGAGTCGATCTTAGCTCGTGCGGAGATGCGTGCCCATCTTAACTCGCTTTGAGATGTGTGCGCTGAGATGTGCACGCATCTCCGCATGCTCACATCCATCGGATTGATAAAGTGCAGCGGCCTTCATTTGAATACAAATATGACGTGCTCTGCACCGTTGGATGCCAAGCTGCATAGCAAAGTCCTTTATACCCGGATCTATCCTAATTCATGATTCTTGTGGGGTGCGCCGATCGAAATTATGACGAAGCATATGAGGACATATTGACGAGTTGACCCGGTGATTTGACTTTGTGGGCCGGTCAATGAATTGGGCTTACAAACGTGTAAATTACGGAAAGGACCACAGTCTTCTGCAATAATTTGGATGCCAAACGCGGCCCACATTGGACCGGGTCGGCAATGATGGCTGCTACTGTACCAATAAAACAAGAGGTGGCAAAAAAACATATCAGTATTATAGTTCTGGGGGGTGAATAATTTTCCTCAATTGTGTGTAATTTGAGAGAGTTTTTTAGGTGTCCCACGTTCGTATAAATCTGTGTGTAAGCAGAAAGCCGGCCGTCGGGTTTGGGATCTGACCGCGGACGGAAAAATAAGGGATTTGTTATAGACAAATCATATTTAGCTATATACAAATCTTTATCATATGCAAATCAGTACTGTTGCGGTCTAACTCGGGGCTCTTAAATCGGTCCAGATTCATCCGCCTTAGCCCGGGATCGGTCAAGCGCGCAATCGGTCAAAAAGTAGGTGCACAAGGCGATTTTGACATGAAAAAACTCCTCAACTGGATAAAAAATCACGCGACCGAGTCTGTGCTGATCGAACTCTACTATCTGTTGGCAGTTACAACTTTATCTGAGAATCGAGAGCGACATGCCGCTTCTCGTTACACTTTGGAGGTGTGAGAGAGAGAATTGTTGGCTCGTGGCGGGCAACAGGCTGGTCCGCACGAGGCTTGTTTGCGAGGAGGGCGTGGATGAAGGAAATGTGGTTGTCGCAGGGACTTTCTTCTCGATGCTCGTCACGGGTGTAGGCGGTGAAAGTGAGATCTATCCTAGAGATTAGAGCAATCACACAGCAAGAATAAAAAACAAATAAAAATAAAAGAGCAATCCAGACGACACAAGAATTTTATAGTGGTTCCCCTAAAACCTGGGTACATCCACTCTTCTACCACCCTTGGTAGGAATCCACTCAGGATGAGTTGATCAGGTGTCCTGACACCAATGAGCTTTTGATAAGGTGCTCAAAAACCAAACCTAGATTTTTTGATCAGGTGTCTTGCCACCACTGAGTTTTGACAAGGCTCTCAGAACCAGAATCAAACTTTTGAAGGGAGTCTTGATAACCCTTTTATAGTAGGATAAGCAAAAAATAAGAGGTGAAGATGTCTTCTCTGTCTCAATCAAATGAGAGAAGCACAAGTGAATTGTTGATGATGTCAAAGCTCCCCCTGAGATGTAGAAGGGTTCAGGAGTGGAAGCTTTGCACAGGGTGATAGGCCTTCAATGGATGTCTGCTCCAGCAATAGATGATTTCAGCAATGGCTGAAATGTGAGTTGTCTTGGAGAGAATGATGAAGCCTTGATGATGTTGATTTTCCAGTAAGCCTTCAGACTGATGTCGAGTAGTTGTCTCTTCAGGCTTCCTGGAACAGTAGATCTGAGAAGAGCACTTTGCTGTACAGGTGATGTTGAGTTCTTCCTGGAACTCTGATTGTTGTATATTATTTTCACTGTATTCTGCTCTCCCTTCTGTTCTTGGTTATTCTCTTGTATTTTGTTCCTCTGTTTCTCTGTATATTTATTCTGATAGATGAGAAACAGACATTTTAATTCAGCACTTATTACTGCTTCCTTTTAGATACTCCAACGGCTATAATATTCATAAATGCATTCCCGTAATAGTCCTGTAATAAAGCTGTATTTGAATATTGACAGCTCACTTTGATTGGACCAAAGAATATCCTGAAAATCCGCCTGGAAACTTGCGTTCAGAGTTCTGGCAGAAATCGTTGATCTGCTTTGATGATCGTCGATCGGAGCTCGACTATCGTCGATCTGAGCTGGCAAATATTGAAGTTGGTCTGAGACAGAAATCGTCGATCTCAGCTAGACGGAAAGCGTCGAACTCAGCTTGATGATAAAACGTCGACTAGAGCTCAGAGCTAAAACGTCAACCAGAGCTCGACGTTTCAGCAGAGTTGAGCTAGACGATCCAGCAGAGATGAGCTCGACGATCTTTGACCGGGGCTCGACGATCGTCGACCTGAGCATAATGTTGAATTCTGATTTCTCTTGGCTGATTTCTCTGACTGATTTCTCTTGGCTAATTTCTCTTGGCTGATTTCTTCTATCTCTGAGATCCTCTGACTTAGCACAACCTATGACCCTTAGTTATACATTGATGGGTCAATCTAATAAACTTAAAGACATAGTGATCCTGACACAAATTCAAATTAGGGTGTTCCAACAATCTCCCCCTATTTGGGTTAGGATTACTATTTACATGAAAATGAAGATATTACAATAAATAAATATTACAAAGCATAAGATATAAAAAGAAAAACTTGCAATGCTGGCTCTTGTTGCTGTTAAAAACTGACTTCTGCTGGCACTACAATCTCCCCCTATGTTGATGCAGTAACTGTGATTGGAGGAGGCTGGAATGACTTTTAAAATTAGATTTTGATTGAGTCATCCAGCTAACTCTTATAGATGGTACCTGGAGAAAGCTATGGTAGAGATTGCTCTCTCCTTAAAAAGGATATGTTAGCAGAAAAATGATATTTGTCCAGCAAATTTTATTAGGATTCTGGATTTGAAAAACAAAGTCTGATATCTTCCTTTCTATTGAATTTCTTTTCATCAGAAGAGATTCAAACTCAGTGTCATGATCACTGCTGACCAATGCAACTAGAGTAGAAGACTCAACCTAGATGAATTTAGAAAAAGATTTATAAGAAATATGAAGTATCTGACAGAGAATTCACATATAGAAGTCCTAAAATAATTTTGAACAAAATATCAAAAAGATATAAGCAGTCCTAAGAAAAGATGTTTCCTAATAAATTTGTTCCAAATAAGAAAAGGATTTGAAAATATTTTAATTAGCTTATCCTTATATTTATGAATCAGATTTATGAAAAGGCAGACTGAGTTCGATGGTCTGAACTCATTTTGTTGATTAAAATATTCCTTCTTCCTTTGAATATATTCTGAAAACATTCCTCTGAGAAGTTTTGTTTCCTCCTCAGGTTTTATTGAACTTTGACAGCAAAATTGAAGTTCTAAGTTAATTGAACTAAAAACAGAGTTAGATAATACCTGATCCTCTTCAGGTTTTGATTTGCCTTCTGTTTGTTCAGCCTTTAAACTGCTGCAGGAAGAATTGATGGTCATTAAGCAAAATGTTTTTGCCCTTGCTTCCTCTTTTTCATCTTCAAATGATGATTCATCATCTGATACATCCCAAATAACATCTAGGGATATTGATTCTCCTTCTTCAAATAAGATGTTGTGGCTTCTTTTTGTAGTTCCATCCACTGGTTCAGAAGCCATTTGATGGAGAGAATCCCATATCTCCTTAGCTGTTGAGCATTCAACAACTTCTTGAAACAAGTCATCAGATAATGACTGTGCTAGGATATTCATGGTTCTGGCATCAGCTAGCCTGACACTTTTAGTTGTTGTTGTTGAGGTTGGGAGACCTGTCATAATGGCATAAAAAATTTCTTCATCAATATTGTCCATAAATGACTTAATTCTTGTCTTCCAAAGTGCAAATTTGTTTATGTTGCACTTAGGAGGTCTGGTGCTAGAATATTCCATATTCTTGCTATGTGAAAGAAAAAAAAAACAGAGTAATTAATCTAACTAGGATTGATCAAAAGAAGGATCTTTTGGTTCAGGTGTTAGCCTGTATAAACAACCAACCTGCCTCTGATACCAATTGAAAGTGAGATCTATCCTAGAGATTAGAGCAATCACACAGCAAGAATAAAAAACAAATAAAAATAAAAGAGCAATCCAGACGACACAAGAATTTTATAGTGGTTCTCCTAAAACCTGGGTACATCCACTCTTCTACCACCCTTGGTAGGAATCCACTCAGGATGAGTTGATCAGGTGTCCTGACACCAATGAGCTTTTGATAAGGTGCTCAAAAACCAAACCTAGATTTTTTGATCAGGTGTATTGCCACCACTGAGTTTTGACAAGACTCTCAGAACCAGAATCAAAACTTTTGAAGGGAGTCTTGATAACCCTTTTACAGCGGGATAAGCAAAAAATAAGAGATGAAGATGTCTTCTCTGTCTCAATCAAATGAGAGAAGCACAAGTGGATTGTTGATGATGTCAAAGCTCCCCCTGAGATGTAGAAGGGTTCAGGAGTGGAAGCTTTGCACAGGGTGATAGGCCTTCAATGGATGTCTGCTCCAGCAATAGATGATTTCAGCAATGGCTGAAATGTGAGTTGTCTTGGAGAGAATGATGAAGCCTTGATGATGTTGATTTTCCAGTAAGCCTTCAGACTGATGTCGAGTAGTTGTCTCTTCAGGCTTCCTGGAACAGTAGATCTGAGAAGAGCACTTTGCTGTACAGGTGATGTTGAGTTCTTCCTGGAACTCTGATTGTTGTATATTATTTTCACTGTATTCTGCTCTCCCTTCTGTTCTTGGTTATTCTCTTGTATTTTGTTCCTCTGTTTCTCTGTATATTTATTCTGATAGATGAGAAACGGACATTTTAATTCAGCACTTATTACTGCTTCCTTTTAGATACTCCAACGACTATAATATTCATAAATGCATTCCCGTAATAGTCTTGTAATAAAGCTGTATTTGAATATTGACAGCTCACTTTGATTGGACCAAAGAATATCCTGAAAATCCGCCTGGAAACTTGCGTTCAGAGTTCTGGCAGAAATCGTCGATCTGCTTTGATGATCGTCGATCGGAGCTCGACTATCGTCGATCTGAGCTGGCAAATATTGAAGTTGGTCTGAGACAGAAATCGTCGATCTCAGCTAGACGGAAAGCGTCGAACTCAGCTTGATGATAAAACGTCAACTAGAGCTCAGAGCTAAAACGTCAACCAGAGCTCGACGTTTCAGCAGAGTTGAGCTAGACGATCCAGCAGAGATGAGCTCGACGATCTTCGACCGGAGCTCGACGATCATCGACCTGAGCATAATGTTGAATTCTTATTTCTCTTGGCTGATTTCTCTGACTGATTTCTCTTGACTAATTTCTCTTGGCTGATTTCTTCTATCTCTGAGATCCTCTGACTTAGCACAACCTATGACCCTTAGCTATACATTGATGGGTCAATCTAATAAACTTAAAGACATAGTGATCCTGACACAAATTCAAATTAGGGTGTTCCAACAAGCGGATTTCGATGAGGCAGCGACGGCTTGAAGATGACTTGAATGCGACTTGAATGCGGCTCGAAGATGACTTGAAGATGGCTTGAAGGCGGCTTGAAGGTGGCTTGAAGGCGGTTCGTAGGAGGAATCTGACAGATCTCTGGCCTGAGAAAGAAGAAAGCTGTGGAGCGAAAAAGTCAGAAATAAGGAGGCCCGATGCTCCTTTTATATCTTTTGGGAGGTGATTACAGTGGTTATGCGGTTATCCGCACACCGTAATCACCTACATAATTATTTTTAGTATAATTATGGGTACGGATATTTGCCATCAAATTTTTTAAGCGTAGACTAATATTCTAATTAAAATATTCCCCCACTAACCATGATGGTTAGTTGGTGGTTACACCCAAAATGGGTTGCGATGATCGCTCCAGAGAGATCGGACTGCGGGAAAGGGCCGCTACGGAAGGACGATCATACCTCCGATGACTTTGCCGGCGAGGGGAGCAGCGACCGGTCGAGCCGCTCGGCCATGACGGGAGGGGCGGCTGAGCGTGGCCGGCCACTCAACCGGTGCATCGCGGCCGCGGGAGGCGGCTGCGAGAGGAGGGGCGGTGCCTCGCGGCCTCGGGAGATGACCCCGAGAGGAGGGGCGGTCAGGCGTGGCCGGCCGCCTGTGCGGTGCCTCGCGGCCGCGGGAGGTGGCCGCGAGCGCGGTGCGGCCTGTCGCCGTTGGCATGATGACCCCATCGTGTAACGCCCAATCTCGGATATAGGTGGGTTGTGTCGACTGAGCAACATGGCCTGGGATACGGGCGTGTCCAAAGCCGTGTCCTGCTATGTGTTTGTCGGGTTGTGTCGACTGAGCAATACAGCCAGGGACACAAGCGTGTCCGAAGCCGTGTCTAGCACACGGATGTGACACGGGCGTGTCACATGATCGTGTCATGTTCGGGCTCTTGACGGCTTCAGCGTCGATTGAAGAACACGGCCTGTGATACGGGTGTGCCCAGGGTTGACGCGGGCGTGTCCAGGGTGACACGGGCATGCTAGAGGCCGTGTCCTGTTCTGAGATCGATGATTTCTCGTACGAGTGTGAGACACGGTCTGTGACACGGGCGTGTCATAAGCCGTGTGCTGACCCAAGAAGATGATTTTAAAGGCGAATCGGGGCCTTTTGTTTTATTTAAGAACGATCTGACGGCCCAGAATCTTACCTGAGGAGTTTATGCCTCATTTCTTTTGGTCATTTCTCTTTCTAAGAGGTAGAGAGAGGGGAGAGCAAAGGGAGAAGAAGGAGGAGGAATCCCATCATTGTTGGAGCTTCAGAGCTCCAAATCGCGTGCCTTTCGTTTATCCCCGTCGTTTTGCATTTAGAGTCCGGAATCGAAGTACGGACGTAGGCATGATGTGTGAAGCCTATCCGGACAAGTTGGTCTGGATCGGTGATGTTTTCATTATGCTTTTATTGTTGGAGAAGACTCTGTGCCGTTTGTTTTGGGGGTTTTCTACGTGGTAGATTGCAATAGGGAGCCTTGAGGACTAACTCCAAAGTGCAGCCGAAAAACTGGGCAGAAGTGCATTTCTGTCGTCTTGGTGGTCTGGGAGCCAACCATGTACATAACTAGGTTATGTAATATTGTTTGATCGTTACTTCGGGACTCGGGGAAGCTTGACCCGCGCCGATGACTTAAGTGGACATGGCGGTGTGAGTAATGGGTTGAGTGGAACTGTACCCGCTCTATGTGGTTCGGTTAAAGAGACCTAAGGTACATGACACTTGTCGATGGCATAGAGGGCGGGTCTTATGCTTCGGCTAAAAAAGACTTATTTGCTCACGATGTTGCCGTCCTGGGGGCGGTGGTGGACCGGGTTCACCGAGAATGTGCCCTGAGAGCATGGGGTGTGTGGCCGTGTGTGCATACGCCTGTGGTGGAGTGTGCTTAAATTGTACTTTCACTATCTTGTTTGGTTATACTAACAAAATGCAAGGAAGGAACACCGCCGTCCCGATTAAGGGGCGGGATCGTTATAATTTGGTCAGCTTTAGCTGGTCGTTGCCTTATTTTACCACCATTCGGTGGTTTGTCCATATGCAGGAACAGGTGAGCCTAGTGTCAAGTAGTGGGCTGAAGTCTTTGATGTTGTGCTGGCCCTTGAAGGCCAAAGCAAAATTTTTCTTTTATTATGTTTATGTGTGACCGGCCTGCGTGCCGATGTATGGAAAACATGTATTGTTTAAGTAAACACTTATAAGGCCCTAAGGCCGAGACTTTTGTGTATTTTGTTGTCATTCCTTCATTGGGTTAGTGTGAACATTCATGCTTTTGTATTTGAGTTCTTATAACTGTTTTAAAAGCTTCCGCTAGAATGCTCTGAGTTAGAATGCGTGTTCCTTTGCCAGTAATTTGGTATTAATAAGTAACTCCACTAAATATCTGTGGTATATGGTGTGGGGCCCCGACCGGATCTTTTGTTATATTCCATGCGACGGATGAGGGTGTTACACGTCGCCGGTGTGCGTGCGTAGTGGGATTGCGCACGCCGATCGGGTGTGCCGATCGCGCGCGCGGCGGTCAAACCCATGATCTCCACTATTTTTGTGGAGATTATAGAGGAGTGAGCTATGTGCACACCAATTTCTCCATGAAAGGGCTTCATCCCCATCAAATAAAAACAAAAAATTTTTATATGTAGACAAAATTGTTATATACACATCAGTTCAAAAATTTTAAATAATAGTTTTTTTGTAAACAATTTATATCATATTAGAGCAAAAAAATTTCTAATTAACAACCTAAGATCAAAATTTATTCTAATAATTTCTGTTCTAATTAAGAACAACCTGTGAACAAAATTTCTGTTCTAACAATTTCTCATTTAAAAATCTGAGAATAAAATGAACAAAATCTTTGTTCTAATTTAGAAAAGCTAAAATTAATGAGGGGTCCGAAACTACCAATTTCTAATTGATGTGAAACCTCCCGATTTCTAATTATCAAATTAGTTATTTATTGAAATAGTGGAGGGATCGGGAACTAAAATTAAGAAAAACTAAAATCTCCGAGAACAAAATCTCCCGATTTCTAATTGATGTAGTAGTGAAGAAAACGTGATAGACTGAATCCCGAGAAAAAAATTAATGAGGGAGGAGAAGAATCGGGAGAAACCGAAGCAAGGGAAAATACCGGCAATCAAAAGCTCTAACAAAATTATTTCAAAGAACAACCGATGATCACCCTAGAGGTTGGGGACGAAGTTAGGGTAAATACTGAGAGAGTCTTATGGTGGAGGAATGACATTGGGGTTGCCGTCGAAGGAAGAACTGGGGCCAAAGTTGTTGTGAAATCGGATCGAGTTAAGCCGCGGTAGCGCAACGGAATTTCACGAATGTGCAAGAACCAATATCGCGCAAAATAAAATACGGAACGAGATTCTAGCATACACAGACGACACAAAAGATTACGTGGTTCGGAGATGGGCTCCTACGTCCATGGGGAGAGCGCGCCAGAAAGATCCACTAAAGTCAGAAAGTTACCGATTACAATAGACCTCAATGGGTCGAACAGAGAAGGAAACAAAAACAACACAAAGAAAACTGAAACTGGAGCTGTCGGATTTCCGACAGCGCTATCGCCTGGAACGTTGCTCCTCCTGAGCAACCAAAGTGCGCGCGCCAAGCTCGGCCGGAACTCCCTCCAGACCACCGTGCTCCTTCGCCGCCGCGTCTGATGCCTGTCTCGTTGCTGCTCTGCCACCGGGCCCAAAACCCGCCGCCGCTGCCTGAGACGAAGTCGAAGCCGCCGGAATTGCGCCGCCTGAAGCTCTCTGTTCACAAATTGGATCTCACGGATTTTTCCTCTCATCATCGGTCATGACAGCTCCCCTATAAATAGCAACAAAAAACCCCTCTCAATTAGGAGATAATCTAATATAGGAATGAAGAATAACCGGCCATCAAATAACTTCCCAAATAAATTAGGATTGCCCAAAAATGATTTGCCCGGATTAGGAATGAGGAGCCCCAAAATAAATTCTCATCTAAATGATATTCCTATATTGAGATAATCCTAAACTAGGAATGAAAAAATCCCACGGATCGGTGACATGGCGCGATCCGGACGATCCGTGCGCGTGTGAGGTGTCACGATCCTAACAATCTCCACCTTGACGGCTCACGCAAACGAAACTCCACCTTGACGAACGTAACTCAACCTTCAGCTTAAATCTCCACTACTGGCGACTACGAGCCCCCTCTCCCTGGGGCCTAACTGCGATCAACGCGCATCAGAATGAGTCAAGTCAAGACCGCTCTTGAACTTGACTCCAGTCACTGGACTTCCTCGCAAGTCCGTACTAATATCCCTCCAGGATATCTCCCGCAACTTCCTGCCTCTACCTCTACCGAACTCCCTCAACTCCCGGTGGCGCACCCCGACGTGCTTCGCCCTTGCCCTATAGACCGAGTCTTTTGCAAGACGACTCGCACTCAACCTCTCACTGTGCGACTCCACCTTCTCCTGAGTGATCATGAGTTCCCTGGTGGCACCCTTGAACCGGATGGCTCCCTTTGCGGCGTCTGGGCTCTCCTGAGATGACTCTCCGCCCACGGATGCGAAAAATTTACCTCCATCAAGGTCCTCTCTCTGCGCACACGCCCTCGCCACGAAACCTGCCCTGCTCCTCCGCCGGTCCTTCCTAGCTTTCTGCTGAGAGCGGATCCTGCTCTCTATAGCTCTATCGAAGGAACCGCGATCTGGGGAGATCGCATGAAATGCATATGCTACTGTGCCCTGTAGCTCGAGAGACGGTTTGAACTCTCTCCTCGCATCTCCCCTGGCAGTCGTGGTGCCAATCAGTCTATAGAGCGACCCGAAACACTCTCCTCTCAAGACTGTCTGCGCGCCTCTTCTGACCTCCAAATATCCGTCGTTACCGGTAAAAGAATACCCGGCGGCCTCCAGAGTGCCTAACGAAATCAAACTCTTCCTCAAATCAGGCACATACCGAACGTCGGTGAGGGTCCTAACCACTCCGTCAAACATCCTGATCCTGATGTTACCGACTCCCAATATCTCGCACTCTGAAACGTTCCCCATCCGAACTCGACCACCCTCATATTGCCTAAAGCTGGAGAACCACTCTCTGTTCGGGCACATATGGAACGTGCATCCTGTATCCAAGATCCAGGAGCCTGTGGTCTCAATGCTGGGTGCAGCATGAAGAGCGTCGGCATCGCTCTCATCCTCAGATGCCACCGCAGCCAAATCTGGCTCATGCGTCTGCTCCTTGATTTTCAGCTTTGGACACTTGTCCTTCCAGTGCCCTTCCTCTTTACAGTAGTGACACGTGTTCCTGCCTATGGACTTTTCCCTAGGTCGGTTTTCCCGCTTTCCTTTCCCTCTCGATCTACCACTCAATGTGTCTTTGCTCTTCACGAATAAGCCTTCGTCGGCCCTAGGACCCGACTTGCTCCTTGTTTCGTTCGAGAGCAGCGTCATCATCACTTCTTCCATCTTCAGGGTATACTTCCCGTAGAGGATAGTGGTGACCAGATGATCGAAGGACCTCGGCAATGAAGACAACAGGAGAAGAGCCTGGTCTTCCTCCTCGACCTTAACGTCCATACTCCGCAACTGTGAGACGAGCTTGTTGAACACGTTCATGTGATCTAGCAGTTGCAAGCCCTCCGACATTCTCAGGCTGTATAGCTGCTTCTTCACATACAGCTTATTCGTCAGCGACTTGGACATATATAGCTCCTCGAGCTTCTTCCACAAGTCCGCCGTCGTCTCAGCATCCACCACGTTGTACATCACCTCATCAGCCAAACACAGCTGAATCGTGCTGATGGCCTTCAGATCGAGCTCCTCCCATTCGTCGTCCTTCTTCCCGGACTTCTCCTTGTCGAGGAGAGCCTTGTGAAGGCCTTGCTGGACGAGAACGGCCTTTATGCGCTTCTGCCAAAGGCCAAAATCAATCTTGCCGTCGTACCTAGAAATCTCGAATTTTGCCGACATTGTCTTGCTCGCAGAGCTACTGGGCGATCAATATGATATTCGCGGAACCGATCTGGGAAGATAGGGAGCGGACCAATGTCGTCACCCACCGTTGACCCAAATCAGAAAACCGGAACGTCCAGACGATCACCGCCGCGGAACCTCGCTCTGATACCAATTGTTGTGAAATCGGATCGAGTTAAGCCGCGGTAGCGCAACGAAATTTCACGAATGAGCAAGAACCAATATCGCGCAAAATAAAATACGGAACGAGATTCTAGCATACACAGACGACACAAAAGATTACGTGGTTCGGAGATGGGCTCCTACGTCCACAGGGAGAGCGCGCCAGAAAGATCCACTAAAGTCAGAAAGTTACCGATTACAATAGACCTCAATGGGTCGAACAGAGAAGGAAACAAAAACAACACAAAGAAAACTGAAACTGGAGCTGTCGGATTTCTGATAGCGCTATCGCCCGGAACGTTGCTCCTCCTGAGCAACCAAAGTGCGCGCGCCAAGCTCGGCCGAAACTCCCTCCAGACCACCGTGCTCCTTCGCCGCCGCGCCTGATACCTGTCTCGTTGCTGCTCTGCCACCGGGCCCAAAACCCGCCGCCGCTGCCTGAGACGAAGTCGAAGCCGCCGGAATTGCGCCGCCTGAAGCTCTCTGTTCACAAATTGGATCTCACGGATTTTTCCTCTCATCATCGGTCATGACAGCTCCCCTATAAATAGCAACAAAAAACCCCTCTCAATTAGGAGATAATCTAATATAGGAATGAAGAATAACCGGCCATCAAATAACTTCCCAAATAAATTAGGATTGCCCAAAAATGATTTGCCCGGATTAGGAATGAGGAGCCCCAAAATAAATTCTCATCTAAATGATATTCCTATATTGAGATAATCCTAAACTAGGAATGAAAAACTCCCACGGATCGGTGACATGGCGCGATCCGGACGATCCGTGCGCGTGTGAGGTGTCACGATCCTAACACAAAGTCCCGTCATCTGGGGAGGAATGTCGTCGGGGCTGCTGTCAGTCGGGTCGCCGGCGAGGTGTGTCGTCGCCATCAAGAGCGAGGGAGGGGAGGAATCAGGATAAACCGAAGGCGGACGGCTAGGGTTAGAATGAGTTCTAACTTTTTTTTTAGGTTTTTATATGGTCTGTGTATAATATTTTTAAAGGACCTAAAAATTATAAATATTAATTTGTATATAACCAACGTTAATTTGTCTATAACAACTCTCAAAAATATGTCAGGATATTTGGTTAATATGTCCGCGCGTGTCAGGACCGACTCGGAACGACCCAATGGGTATCGTGTCACTAGGGTGTAACGGCTCTACGCTGGAGATACTATATAAGGCCATTCCACATTTGATGAGCCTTAGTGGACAATCTTGAGCGGAGCCTCAACATTCTCAAGATATTTTTTAGGGTTTTCCGCTCTCTGGTCCGCGCTCCCGTTCTCACGAAACTCTGCGCCGCTCCTGTGCCAGGCCTTTTCTTTTTTTTCTGCTCGTTGCCGATTGGAAGACGAAGATCCAAATCCCGAGCGCCGTCTCTGTTCCTAGCACCGCCGATCCAGATCGAAAAAAAAGGGGGGGAAGCCTTTTTTTTAACTGCCTGGAGCATCGCCGCCTGAAGAAGTGCAGTTCCTCCCTGCGATTTTACTGCTCAGATCGGGTTTTTTGTTTTTTTTTTCCCCGGTCGTCTCTCTCGCTCGCGATTCTCTTCCGCAGCAGATTGTCGCTTCCCGTCACAGATCGTGTGAGGCAGGAGTTTTGCGCCGCTCAGATCCGACTGCCTTCGCTCAGATCCGGCCGCCTCTGCGCAGATCCGGCAGCCACCGTGCAGATCCGGCCACATCCGTGCGCTAGAAACCTGTCGCTGTTCTCGGTCAAGGTTTTGTGGAAGATCCGGCCGTCCCTTTTTTTTTCTCCAGATCAGTGTTTCATTCTTAATCTGGGGCTTGATTTCTGGAATCCTGACCTTCCCGTTTAATTAATTGTTTTTGGATCTCTGCTTGACTGTCAAGTGCATGTTTAGAAGAATAGTGCTGGTTCTTCTCTTTTGGGATAAATTCTCAGATCCGATATGGTGCCGCCAAGATCAACTTAAATTTTCAGATCTGATCTATGCTTTGCTGCTTAAATTCTCTGTGCATTTCAGCGGATAAAGCCAAGGAGTTCCTTCTTTCTCAGGACATCCAAATCACTACCAAGTTTTGACTTTCCTAGCTAGTGGAGGAATTTGTGGAGGTTTGCAGACCATATCTATCTTGGGCGATTGTGTTCAGCCGGAGTGGAGAAGCAAGTCTCAATTTCTGGATTGGATCCGAAGTTTTTGGATCCATCTTCGCACGGCTCAGGTGACCGCGTTCTAGAATTTTTTTTAAAAAAAAAATTTCTTGTTTAAATCTAGAAATATGTCGAAGAAAAGCGCGCTCGACACCATTAAACTGCAATCGTTCGACGCCTCCGATTTTCTCAGTTGGAAAATTCAAGTCCAACTAGGAATGAAGGAACGCGAAATTTTTTATACTGTTCAGAGCGATTTCGCTTCTACCGTCGAGGACGTGGACGAGTACCAGTGGAACAAGGATGAAGATTTCTGCAGGGATTACCTGTTGAATTCCCTGAATCCTCGCCTAGCGTTGACCTACCACGCCTACAAAACTGCAAAGGAAATTTGGGATCGACTGAACGCGCACTTTCAGAAGGAGGAAGGATTGTCCAAGTCGCTCATTGGAGAGAAGTTCTTCAACTTCAGATTCAAGGCGAACGTGCCTATCACTTCTCAACTCTTGGAGCTGGTCAACCTGCGTCAGAAGCTGGATGATGATCAGTCGAAGATGGATGACAGTCTCTTTGTGTACATGATTCTGAGCAAGCTGCCTCCAGAGTGGCTCTTTTTCAAGACCGAGATGCACCGACTGAAAGAGAAGATAAGTCTTGATGAACTCAAAAGGTTCATCCACATTGAGGACCAGAACATCGCTGGGAAAAGCATGGAGCAGATTGCGCAGCCCTCACAGGCTGTCAATTTCGTTTCACGTCCTAGTAAGCCTTCTCGGAAGCCCCCGACACCTAAGGGTGATACCCACGCACCGTTGGCGGTCAAAAAGCCTTCTCTCAAAAGGAAGAAGGGCAAGTGCCACAACTGCGGTAAATGGGGTCATTGGGCCGCTGAATGCAAGGGCCCGAAAAGACAAAAGGAGGAAGCCCCACAAAATGCGGCAAACATGGTGGTCGACAACTCTGATCCCAAGTCCTTCGTGGCTATGATTGGGAGTAGTCACCGCAGTGCGTCATCTGAGTGGTGGCTGGACAGTGGTGCTACCTGTCATGTCACAAATGACAGGAGTCTTCTCTCAAAGGTCTCAACGGTCAAGGAAAAAGTCGAGAACTGCAATGGAGGAGCCACAGATGTTACTCATGCTGGGACTGCAGAGCTAGTCCTCTCTTCAGGTAAAACTTTAATTTTACAACATGTTAAAGTAGTTCCTAGTTTAACTAAGAACTTGATTTCTATGAGTTTGCTTGATAAAGCTGGAATGTCCTTCACAACCATGAACGGTAGAATGACTTTATCTGTCAATTCTCACTACTTTGGTTGCGCTTATCTGATCAATGGTATGTATAGACTTAGCCTAGATAACGAGTGCATAAATCAAGTGAGTTCAACTCTTATTGATCCGAAGTTATTACACAATAGACTTGGACACATTCACTATAAGAAAATGCGAGATCTAGCTAAAAGTCAAAACATTCCATTAGATCTATCTATTCGATTTGATAGGTGTGAGGTTTGTGCCCAGACTAAGATCACTAGAAACCCTTTCAAGACCGTTTCTAGGAGCACACAACTTCTGGAGCTGATACATTCCGACCTCTGTGATTTTCGTAGTCATGCCACTAGAGGGGGAAGGAAATATCTAATTACATTCATCGACGATTTTTCTAGATATTGTCATGTTTACCTATTGAAATCGAAAGACGAGACATTCGAGACCTTTAAGATCTTCAAATCTCGGGTAGAAAATCAATTAAATCTAAAGATTAAGAGATTTAGAAGTGATCGAGGAGGAGAGTACACTGCAACTGGGTTTAGGGACTTTTGTGCCTCTGAGGGCATAATCCTAGAAACCACAGCTCCTTACTCACCCCAGTCAAACGGCATCGCTGAGCGTAAGAATAGAACTTTAACAGAGATGTTGAATTCTATGCTCCTCACAGCTGGCATGCCTAATTCCTTTTGGGGGGAAGCAGTCCTAACTGCAAACCACATTCTAAATAGAGTGTCTCATTCAAAGCTCAACTCTACTCCGTATGAGTTGTGGCATGGGCATCCCTGTAGATATGACACTCTAAAGACTTGGGGTTGTATTGCTTATGTGAGAATACAAGACCTTAAGAGACCTAAGGTGGGACCTAGAACAACGACCTGCGTTTATCTAGGTAGTGCAGAAGACAGTGCAGCTGACCGGTTTCTGGATCTATCCACTAATTCAGTGATAGAGTCTAGAGATGCTATTTTCTTTGAACATAAATTTATCAAAGATCATGGCTTGACCGTCTCTGGGTCTACTGGCATGGTTTCAGAATCTACGGTAGAACCTGAAGCTGGCCCCTCTGGCACTGCTCCCCAACCTATAGAGGTGGAACCTGTTCCTCTTAGAGTATCTACAAGAGATAGAATCCCTAAGGATTTTGGTGAGAATTTTGTCACCTACCACTTAGAGGATGATCCATTTTCCTATCAGGAAGTAATGCGATCTAGAGATGCGTTAATGTGGGCAGAAGCCATTGATGATGAGATGAACTCGCTGCTACAAAACAACACTTGACATCTAGTTGATCTGCCGAAAGGAGCTAAAGTCCTAGGATGCAAGTGGGTACTAAAGAAGAAGTTACACAGTGATGGGTCTATAGCCAGATATAAAGCACGTCTAGTAGCTAAGGGTTATAAACAACAGGGGGGAATTGACTACTTTGACGTCTATTCACCTGTATGCCACCTATCCACTATTAGGATACTTCTTGCCTTAGCTTCTATCGAGAACTTTATAGTTCATCAGATGGATGTAAAGACAGCCTTCTTAAATGGAGAGCTTGATGAGGAGATCTATATGGCACAACCTGAAGGTTATGTACATAAGGATCTAAGAGATAAAGTGTGCAAACTCGATAAATCGATCTATGGTCTTAAACAAGCACCTAAGATGTGGCACATGAAATTTGATCAAGTGGTAAAGAGCATTGGATTTCAGTCCAGTCTTTCAGACAAGTGCCTCTACTACCGCTCGATGTCAAATCAAACAGTCATCATATGCCTATATGTGGATGACATGTTGATTCTGGGTTCAGACTTTGCCGCAGTGAGGGATACTAAATCCGCTCTCGCGAAAGCGTTTGACATGAAGGACCTTGGTCCTGTGGATACCCTATTAGGTATGAAAGTTAGAGTAGACAAAGGACGTGTCACTCTAAGTCAAGCTCATTACATTGAGCAGATCCTCACTACCTGGGGTTATAGAGATTGTAGGCCTGTTGAAACACCAATTGATCCAAATGTCAAGTTGAGTCCGAATGAAGGGACCAGCGTTGATCAAGTAAAGTACTCGAAGATCATTGGTAGTCTCATGTATGCCACAAGTTGTACAAGACCAGACATTGCCTTCTCGGTTGGCATGCTGAGTCGCTTTACCAGTAGTCCAGGCAAAGAGCATTGGGATGCCTTAGATCGGCTGATGAGGTATCTGAAAGGTACTAAAGATCACGCTCTGTGCTATACTGGTTACCCTCCTACTTTGGAAGGATACTCTGATGCCTCCTGGTGTTCAGAAGTTGGGAACAGCAAGTCCACCAGTGGATTTATTTTCACTCTAGGTGGCGCTGCAGTCACTTGGAAATCCAAAAGACAGACTTGTATAGCCTTGTCGTCTATGGAAGCCGAGTTGTTTGCCTTAGCTTCAGCTGGTGAAGAGGCAGATTGGATCAGGAATTTGATTCTAGACATTCCCTTGTCTAGACTTCAAGTCAATTCTCTGAGCCTGTACTGTGATAATCAAGCAGCAGTCCAAGTCGTGAAGAATGTCCTTTTTAATACTAAGAGGCGACATGTACGATTGAGACACGCTCTACTGAATTATTTGAAAGAACAAGGCATTATCACTTTGGTCGATGTGCGATCGAAGGATAATCTGGCTGATCCACTGACGAAAGGAATGCCTAAAGACCGATCAATCAAAACAGTGGGGGAAATGGGACTCAAGGCGTTGTAAGTTCAGCCTTAGTTTCAAGGTTAGGCGATTCAGTTCCGCCTTTGTCCAAATGTTTTGATTTTTCCACTTTCCTTTGTCAAAGCAAGCGTGTTGTGCTCCGCTGATGTTCAGGGTTACTGAGTACGAATTTGGTGAGTTGTTTCATTCCACTTTTGATGTTAACAACTTCATCTGGTTTCGTCTTCCTTATCTAGGAGGAGAGTGTTATTCCACATTTGATAACACAATCTGACTAGGTTTGGCTCTTCTTCCGTTTATTGGTTCCATTCCACATTTGATGAGTTCCAATTAACTTTAGAAGAACAGTAACCGTGACATTCCACATAGGAACACAGATACAGCTGCGGTGTCCAGAAGTCTGAAATCGTTTCTTTTGGAAACAGATAACAGATTCTGAGGTAGAACCTAAATACTCTACTACTTGCCCTTCTAGCTTAACTTTTCAGTACTACGTTCTTATAAGTAGAACTAGATACTTTGTACATTTTCCATGGTTGAATTCATTCTGAATGAAGTTCTCTGTTGGAAATTACAGGAGCTGTTGCTGATGGAGGAGCATTTGCAGTCTGGGATCCTGAGGATGATGACCTGTTGGGCGATGACTACTAGAGTGTTTGTTTGGTCTTTTTTGTCTTTGGCTTTAGAGCACTGTTTAGCTCTCTCTTTTTCATCTGTTGTTTGGACTTTCTTGCTCTTTAGTTGGTCATGAGACACTAGGTGTTCTGGTACCTGTGCTGTGATTGTACTTTTGACTTTTGTTATGATGCTGCTGAGATTTTCTGTTTATTCTTATGCATGCATACAACTGATTTGTTTAACGTCCAAGATGTTCTGACAAGTGTTTTCGGACACGGTTGTGTATTGAGTCGAATTTTAGTTGAACATTACACACACCACACCTTTTTCCGACGTCGGTTTCACCGCGGACATAGGAGGAGATTGTCAGGATATTTGGTTAATATGTCCGCGCGTGTCAGGACCGACTCGGAACGACCCAATGGGTATCGTGTCACTAGGGTGTAACGGCTCTACGCTGGAGATACTATATAAGGCCATTCCACATTTGATGAGCCTTAGTGGACTATCTTGAGCGGAGCCTCAACAAAATAGACATGAGTTGTCTTGATCGAACGGCAGGTAGGCTGGATCAGACGCGAAGCAGACAACCACCAGTACCCAAAAAAATTTCAATGATTTGGGCTGTGAAACACCAACCCAATGATTGGCAGTTATATCAACACTGTTGATTCAATTATCAAAAGATGGTCACAATAAGATGAACATCAATAGTGGGGTTAAATCAAATTGACAGGTAACTGAGGATGAATTGCTCATTACATATCGTGGACGGTGCTTATCGTCCTGCATCAACGAGGAGCTTGTAAAAGAGGTGGGCTCATGCTTTTGTGCGGAGCCCTTATTGATTGTGATATCAGGATCCTCTTCATTTCAAATGAAATGGAGGGGATCCATTTCATGATCATGATGGATTGATTTTTGATCCAACGGGTTCAGTCATTCCTAGCCTTTTATATTATTTTTTATTCTAAAAAATCCTGTCCACAAGATTTTGTTTGGACTTATCTTGTCCATTAAAGCTTGAAATGGATCCCCTCCATTTCATTTGAAATGGAGAGGATCCGGATCCTTGATTGTGTGGGTGATAAATTTTGGGCACTGCTATCTGCACCGCAGTTTTGGCTATTCGCACCGCACTTTTTCCAAAATTTTCGCGTTTTTTGAAAATACGTCTTGTACGTGCATTTTTAGGAAAAGTGTTCAACACGAAAGTTGTATATCTCGACGAGATCTACAACTTTCGTGTTGAACACTTTTCCTAAAAATGCATGTACAAAGCATACTTTGGAATTATGCCCAGGTTTCGCGTCTTCTGGAAATACGCCTTACGTGCATTTTTAGGAAAATTGTTCAACACAAAAATTGTAGATCTCGTCGAGATCTACAACTTTTGTGTTGAACACTTTTATTAAAAATGCACTTACAAGACGTATTTCCAAAAAACACGAAAAATTAGGAAAAATGTGGTGTGAATAGTCAAAACTGTGATGCGAATAGCAGCGCCCATTTTGGGCACGGACCTAAATTTTTTCCCATGAACACATGCATGTTTTTAGGTATGGCAGAATGGATAATGCGGGGTTTTTATTGTGCCGGATAAAATTAGTCATTTTACGGTTGAGATTTTTTGCTAAAATATAAGTGTAATATAAATGTATAATCGCATAAAAATATGATTGTATTTTCAATCAGTCATGCTTAAAGTGTCAGGCTTATAAAAAGGGACTATCTAATTATATATAACAATTAACACACGATAATCTTTGATGCATTACTCTAAAATAAAATTTTCCATGAAAAGAGATAGCGTAAGAATCAAATAATCCATAATTTAGAGGAAACAAGTAAATAAATCCACATAATGTTGAATTTATATATTTATTTGTGCCACATCTAGGGCATCATAATCTTCGGGCTATTTTATAATTATTATAATAATATTAATTAGAATATAATTCAAAGCTCACCAATAAAGTTTAAAATATATAGTTATATACAAAATATTTGGAACTTTTTGTGTTCGATTCAAATATCATTGATGGGTTCCGGAGATTTTCAAGGCAAATCGGTAAGACTAGTACTGAGTATGCGCAAGCCGGTTCAGACCAATTACGTACAACAAACACCGCGTAGCTACGCCCCCCGCGCGCGCTGGTGGCGGCAGCCGCCGCCGCCAGAGGCCCTTGCCGTTCATGACTGCCTCCTTCGCCGTCGGGCACCTTGCCCGGGCCGCCCGAACTGTTCGGAGGGAAGGGGGGCACTCTCATAATTTTGGTAAAAATGGTGATCCAGGTGATCAAAACGGAGCAATGTCGTTCGTCAACACAAATCACTCTCCGACACAATTACCATCATAACTCTCCAAAAAACTATAAATAGATCATCATGTTTTCATTTCAATACAAATAACTCCAGAGGGAAGAGAAAGCTCTAAGGTTTTCCCAGAAGCTCTGATAAGTACGGGCGACCCATAACTCCAGAGGCTGCGGCGGTTTCTACGGACTGGGGAAAGATTGGACGACCCGCAATTGTTTGGCGACATCTGTGGGAAGGTGTTCCCAGAAGCTCTGACAAGTCTCAACATTCTCCGACCAGCAGCGATGGCAAGGAGTACGCGCACTACAAAAAGGACGACCCCAAAAGAGCGCCCCGAAACCGCCGCGGCCGGCTCACTCGCAGGCAATGCTCCACTGCCCAACGGGACAACCGTCATTGTCGTTCCCGCCAATGCAGTAGAAGAGCACGTCTGACTGATGGAGGAGCGCCAAACTGAAATGCTCACCCTTTTACAGAGGATGAAGGTGTCCAACCCTCCCCGCCCAGGCAACGCGCGCGAGGCACGACCGGTGGTAGCGCTAGAACTCATCCCTCGTTAGGGCGCAACTCGCCGAGAAGATTCCCCCATCGAGGAACTCTCCAACGAAGTAAGCTCAATGCATGTCGTCCGAAGGTCAAAGCCCCAGGACGACGTTTAGGCTGACCCTCGGCCAATGGAAGTGGACGCCCAACGAGGTGAGCGTAGACTCACCCGCCAGGTGGTCCGAGACAAGATCGAAGAGAGCCCAGATGCCTTAGGACACAAGTGGATACCGTCATCAAATTCGGGAACGAAGACCTGAAAGGTGTGCACACATCACACAAAGATCCCCTCATCACCAACGCAAGAATTGGCGACCCCTACTTTAGGGTCAGGCAGATGCTGGTCGACAGTAGGAGCTCGGTGGACATCCTATTTGAATCCACACTGCTCAGCATGAAGGTACCTCAAGAGCATCTCGAACCAACAACCAGGCCACTGTATAGCTTCAACAATATGCATGTACACGTACGATAAACGATCACCCTCTGTTATTCTAGGGGAGTTCCCAAGGCAAGCGACCTGGGACATCCAATTTGTAGTAGTCAACTCCAGCTCGGCATACAACACGGTTTTCGGGTGTCCACTCCAAGCACTCTTCGAGGCGATCCCCTCCATCCCGCGCCTAACATTGAAGTTCCTCACCCCGGGGAGGATAGGTGTCGTACGAGGCGATCAGGAGGCGGCATGTCTCTGCTACCTTCAGCAGGCGCACTCCGGTTAGGACCAAGGACAAGGAAGTACGAGCAAGGCCTAAGTCAGTGCGCCCCTACTGTTTGTTGCTTTCCCTATTTTCGTCTTGAAGAATAAGTCGCGAGGGTGGACTCGTGAGCACCTGTGTATTTTTTCAATAATGCAATGTCTGTTTTCCCATCCACCTCAAACGGGTTATCGCAATACAAGATTGGCGAACCCCTCTCTACACCTCCCAGACAAGATTGAGGAAAGCCTTTCTGCACCTCCCAGGCTAGATTGATGAAAGATTTTTTGCACTTCAGGCGAGATCTGCGAAAGTCCTTCTGCACCTTAGATGAGACGGACAAAGGTCTGTTTGTACCTCATAGGCAAGATTGACAAAGATTCATTTGTACCTTAAATTGGACGAACCTCGGTTCTCTTGAGGCGCAAAAGAAAAAAAAGTTCTTCACCACCTCCACCTAGACGGACCCCGGTCCTCCTAAGGCATGAACGAAAGGTTCTTCACCATCTCCACCCAGATGGACCCCGGTCCTCTTGAGGCGCGAACGAACAAAGGTCCTTCGCTACCTCTACTTGGACGAACTCCGGTTCTCCTAAGGCGCAAACGAACAAAGGTTCTTCGCCACCTCCACCCGGACGGACCCTGGTCCTCCTAAGGCGTGAACTAATAAAGGTTCTTTGCTACCCCCACTTTGACAAACCCCGGTTCTCCTAAAGCGTGAATGGATAAAAGTTCTTTGCCACCTCCATCCGGACAGACCTCAGTCCTCTTGAGGAACGAACGAGCAAAGGTTCTTTGTCACCTCCACTTGGACGAACCACGGTTCTCTTGAGGCGCAAACAAAGAAAGGTTCTTCTCCACCTCCACATAGAAGAACTCTGGTTCTCCTAAAGCGTGAATGAGCAGAGGCTCTTTTCCCCTCCACATGGATGAACTCCGGTTCTCCTAAATGCCTGAACAAAGGTTCTCCTTCATCAATGCTCGAGGAACGAGCCGGTAAGGGCACATCGTCTCCAAACCCTTAGCGGTCCATGACTCTACTGAAAATGCACGTAAACAAGCAACGCTCAAGCAAATCGCTACTCTGCCAAAGAGAATATGCATGCAAAAACACAACAAACAAGTCTAAAAGTAAAATTGATCTTCACTCAACTAAAAAGTTGTCGCATGAGCTACATCATCAAAAAAAAACATACAATGACACAAAAGCACACCTACAACAAGAAAAAATAAAAACACGAGCAAATCAAAACAAACTTGGGAAGAAGAAGTCATAAGGATCATCCCTCTATAGCAGTATCAGTGTCATCATCCGAGGCGTCCACCACGCCCATGGTATCGCCCTCCGGAAACCTCCGAGCCACTCAAAATCCCTTACCGAAGCCCAAGAAGTATGCAACCTCGCGCTCATCCTCTATAAGTGGATCAAACTCTGTCTCCATCATCTCGGAGCGCGCCTCCTCCATAAGACGAGATTGTTCCAACTCGAAGTCGTGTAAAGCTCTATACTCGGCCACCGTGACCACATGCACGAACTCGACCTCCTCTCGCTCGGAAATCAGCCGAGTGTTCTCTTCCTTCAACCGCTCGATCTCCCCCTCCTGCTGGCACATCACAACATTAACTACCTCGGTACGGCGGATTGCCTCTGCAAGAGTCACCTGAGCAAAACCAACCTCCAACAAAGAGTCCCGTTCTCGGAGTCGGCAGCGCTTGGCTTGGCCCAAAGAGAATCCACCTCAGAGTGAGAAGAAGACAGCTGGGACTCCGCGTTAACCAGCTAAGAAGTGATATCCTTCTTCTTCCTCGGAGTCTCCGCCAGCAAATCCTCAAATGCGGCCAGCTTCACCCGCAGAGAAAAAAATCATCCTTCGTGATTACATAAGTGTCATTCCACGAGAGCGCAATCTAACGAACCTCATCAAGTTATAAGCATAAAAAGCAAGCTATTCCAATGCACAATACAAGGCGAAAGAAGAAAAATACTGGGGGGCAATCAACATACCTTTAAGAGAAGCACCTGGCAAGCCGAGCATTTCTGCTCCTTCCCCTTCCTCGTCTCCTACGAAGGCTCAGGGACCACTCAAGAAGCTAGCACGATCACGGGAATCTGCGGGATATCCTCAGTCTTCGCGGGCAACAGATCAACGACAAAATCATCCGGGCAGTCGTAAACAACGTCAATAATGGCCTCAGGGGTAGCATAAGATGAACTGCCTTCCCCATGCCGCTGCGAGAAATCTAGCTTCCTCTTTTTTCCTCGCTCTAATGACACTGCATGGCTTCTCTCTGCATCCGGTGAAAGGCCCGCAAGAACTATCTGCTTCTCGACAACAAAGAGGTTAATCTTATCAAGAACAGCTCCCAGCTCTCACGGATCTTCAAAGACCAGTAACGGAATAAAGTCGTGCTCCTTCCCCGTAAGATGGCGACATCGATCAGGAGGATTCTGCCAAGTCTAAGGCAGCTCCCACCGGTTCCCGATGAACCCATAAAATGTCCCTTCATGATGATAGTCGGTCTTGTCTTCGAATGACAACAACCTTTTATTGCTTCGAACTTTGACCCGATCGATCAACATAGGCAGACCTCGCACCATTCCCAAAAAAGGCGGACTGACATCCGAGATCCGTGCTCCCAAAAGAAGCAAAGAAGCCCCATGATCCTTGTCAGCCCCACTAGAGAAAATTGCGTCACTGTAACGCCGCAGAATCGGAGCACGACGATTGCCTCCTCAGCGGGATGGGTCCGAAAACCCGCCTTCAAGCAACCCTCCGTAACTGCAAAATGGCCCGCATGAGGGAGTTGAACACGCTCCAACGGGTACAAGATTACGATCTCGACATTCTCCAAATCCCGAAGCGCTTCCTCCAACTGCCCACGCGGGCAGAGTTTAAAGACGGCAAAAGCCGCATCGATCTCTGTGCAACACCATATTTCGACACCTACAAAAGAAACAAGCATTAACACCAAAGAAAGCCAAATAAAAAGGATCAACGGGTGTGGAGGATGGCGCGACCACAAGAACAGCCCCTGAGCTCGTACGCAGACAAACCCGCGCACCCGGCCGAACCCGCGCTCGGGCACCGCACGAGCGCATGAGCAGCACCGCATGCACTCGCTCACCCGCAGACCACTCCTCCACGCGCAAGGCCGCACCCGCGCACGGCCGCCCCTGTAAGCGAGCATCTCCGCCCGCGCCTGTGTGGACTACTGCGCGTGCGGGCACCCCCCCCCCCCTCCGCACGCCTCTACGTCCGCCGCCTTCACACTTGTTGCCTCTTCCGTCATCCACGACACTGTCACCCTACGGTGTAGAACTACCATTGGCGTCCTCTCCTGCTCGCCTCGTTACTCACTCAATAAAATACTCACCTTCTTCGAGGGAGAGATATTAGTCACAGAAGCTCTGCGAACTTCAAAATCTCTATAACGGTGCGAGAAAAGAGCAAAATGATCCCTTTCTAATGTATAAGCATAGAGGGAAGGCTCAAAAAAGAAAGCATCCAAATTTGCAAGATATTCTTTGCCAGATTTTTCTGTCTCAAATGGGTAGCAAATAAGCATAAATCTTTGACTGATATCCCACAAAGCGTGCCAGATAATCTCTTAACGATTGGAGCACGCCAGAAGAAGCAAAAAATTTCCGCGCTCATCGCTTCGCGGATCATGACTATCGAAAATTTTGGGGCATGTGATGGGGTACCTCCGAAGATTTCCAAGTCAACCGGCAAGACTCGGACCAAGTACGCGCAAGCCCGACTGGACCAATTATGTACAGTAAAATCGCAAAGCCCCGGGAGCCCCCAAAGGAAGAACCAAGCTCGCGGAGGTGCCCCAGCCTGCGCGTGGTCGTAGGGCTGCGCCCTCGCATAGACACTCTCCCGCGCGGCCGCGGCGAGGTCGCGGTAGCCGCGCGGAAGCGGCGAGGTTGCGTTAGCCGCGCCCTCGGTAGTCGCGCCCCCGCGCGGCCGCGGTACCGCCCCCCGCGGGCGCCGGTGCAGCCGGAGGCCCTGGTCGTCCCGTCCGCCTCCTTTGTTGTCTGCCACCTATGGCCCCACCGCCAGCTGCCCGAAGGGAAGGGGCACTCTCGTCATTTTGGTAAAAATAGTGATACATGTGATCAAAATGGAGCAAAGTCATTCGCTAGCGCAAATCACTCCCCGACGCAATTACCATCATAACCCTCCAAAAAAACTATAAATATGCCCCAGGCTTTCATTTGTGGACAAGCAACTCTAGAGGAAAGATAGAGCTCTGAGGTTTTCCGGTGAAATCGTGGACTTAGGTCAATTCTCCGCTCATGAATTCTCTCTGCTCTCCTCCTCGTGCTCAGGCTCCAGCACACCCCAAGTCAGGTCAACCGCTTCCGCGATAGCGCTCTCATCAAGGCTCCACATCAATGAGAACACTCCCTCCAAAATCTTTGTGGATTTAGAGAATCTTCCATCCGGAACGCTCCCACCCAAGTTTCACGTACTCAACAATATTCGAAGATTGGAGCGCTTCAATCGAGGATCTGAGGACTTAACCATTTTTCCTCATTTTTTGCACTAGTAATAGAGTAACGGTCTGTCTCCCTCTGAGATCAAATCAAACTAAACCCCAAGAAACTAGTGGATTTTGGCTCGGTACAGTTCCAAGAACGTGGTTTTTCTCCCTTTCCAGGTTTTCCACATAAAAACACCTCTTGTCATTTGTTGAGGATCATTTTGACTGTTTGCGCTCCCGGTCCGATTCCGAGCTTAGACAGTCCGATTTCTCCAGACCGAGGAAAGCTACAGTTGAAATTATTGAAGTTGGAAGTGGGCGGTCAGGACGGTGCAGACCGCACAGACCGCCGATACCGCGCAGCTTGTGCGGATAGGCTTGGCGAATAGCTTGATTCTTGGCTAAAGTTGTTCTTGCGATCTGACTTAGCAGATTCCCTTGAGTTTTAATCACGCTGTCAGTTTTGTGCTAACTGCGGACTGCGCTACCTGGATTGGGAGACCGCGGAGACCGGTAGACGTCGTTGGTACTGTTATGTTTTAGGTCGCGTGGCTGTCAGATTGATTACTTAAGTCCACGCGGGCTGAAGTTGCTGTCCGCATGGCGGCGCAGACTGGTGAAGTTAACTGCGCGCAGTCTGTTGTTGGCAATTCGCATGTTGGGCGGACTAGTGCTGCTAGCTGCCACGTCACTAGCGGTTACTCTATCCCCATGGGTGGTGACGGTATCTGCCCGCCTGCCAATAAATATGGGTGATGGCATCATCATAAATAACGGGAACTGTAAGAACTGTAGCTTGGGTTAAACTTGGCGGTTATGTTTTTCTTACCGCACGACAAGAGTTATTGACTGGTTATTGCCGTGTTTGCAGATTGTGTGGCTAGCACTTGGAAGCCGGGAAACTAGTTTTGAAGGCAGTGCGGATAGCTGGTAGCAGTCGGCGGCGGTTAATAGCAGGTCGCGGGTTCGGTGAGTAGGTGGTCTTCTTCCTTGGCAGTTTCTCAGCTTGGATAATTCAATTTGCCTTTGGCGGACTGAGTAGCCGTTCGAATAAGCTGTTCGCTCTACTCGCGGTTAGGCGACCTTGCCAGTTAGGCGACCAAGTGTTGCGGATAGCTCAGTTCCAGTTCATCTATTGCCCGTGACTTCAGTGATTAAGAGACCTTGCAGTCAGGCGACCAGAAGTTGCGGTTAGGGTTGTTTCCTCAGCAGTCTCTAAGCAGCTATTCGAGCGGCCTTGACGGTTATAGTGTGTTGTCCGCCAGTTTTGTACTTGTTTGTTTTTGTGATCTCCATCAAGTGCATTGCGAAATCATGTCTCACAGTGTATGTCTCGCTTTGTTCATAAGTCTATTAATTCAATTTCAGCACATGTTCTTCTATCTGCTACCGGTTTATTTGATTTCGTTGATTGCGTGTTCATGTGACCTTCCCGCTTCCACAAAATTTTACAACGATTGCTTTTATCCCCCTCTCATTATTGTCAATAACAATCATCAACAAAAGAAATAGTTGCCTGATCTCTATTGAGATTTTTCTTTGGCTTTACGAGCGGATTCCGGAATTTCAAAAAAAAAGGTAAGGCATAGGCTCTGTTTGGCACGGTAAGGGCGGTCACGAACATGAGGTTAAATTGTCATTCTTTAATGCCCCCTAAGAAACGAATGATGTCCGTTAGGTGATCCTTAACAAGTGATAGTTTAACCCATTCGTTTACAACCGCCACCACCATGTCAAACGGAGCCATAATCTTCCTCCATCAAAAAAATAACCCAAATTCACTAATCATATCGCAAAATTCTTGGAGGGAACCGATCCCCAGCCCGCCACCCTTAGAACCGCTCCCTCCTCATCTTCAAGGAAAAATGGAATCAATATATTTGTTGTTTTTTAATCACATATATGATATAACAATGTAATAAAATATCCAAAAACAATGCACGCAATCTAATATTTTCCGGGGGAAAAAACCTTATCATTTTAAAGGCCATATTTATTTATTTTCATAGCAGAAGATTGTGAAATTGGAGTTGCTCTCCTAACGCTATTTTGTTAATTAGTTTAGGGGTTTAGATCCTACTTTATACATTAATAATAGATATACACTTTAAATTAATGATCATGCACAAATAAAGAATTACTTGCTGAAAAAACATAAAGCAATGTCACTATATACCTATATGTATTATATATAAGGAAAAAATCATTGAAATATTTATCTTTCATTTATTTCATTATTTATACCAAAAAAAACATTTTAGATTAGTATTCAATTAGCACAAAACGTATACACCTTTACAATTGACGATACACCCGAGTACCGTACATGACCATTACACTAAACCAAAACATGTACAGGTAGACACAAACAAAATACTAATTAACACCCTTTATATTTTCAAATTATAGAGCCAGGCTTCGCCACGTGTCCCCGGTTCACAGTATCACACCAAGCTTACGCCCGGCTAGATCGCACCGGACCGGGGCGAACCCAACCCGCCGGTTCTGTAAATCATACTCGACCCAAACATTTTGCTGATGATGGTGTCCGATAACGTACGCCTCCATCGGCACAAGATCCGAGTTTCCAAAGGTGAAGCACCACACCGCTTCGCCTCTGCCTCTACTTTCCCCCTGAACGCGATACAGTAACCGCTGCCCGTCGACGGCCACCTCTGCTCCGGTGAACTCGAGCACCACCGACGGAATCCGGGGCATTGCCTCCGCAGCGGCCGCCTCTGTTTCCCTGAAGCACAAATCAAACGCCCCCTGAAACACATACTCCGGCTCATTAAGCGGCGTCAGCACACCCTTCGTCTGCCTCAAAAAACTCCTCTTTCAATATTTCATAAGCCGGGCCGAGGAGGAAGCTGAACTGCGTGCCGGAATCCACCATGGTCTGGCCGGCGCCGGAGTGGTCAGGCAAAAGGACGGATTTGGGATTGGGAGGGTTTTAGCTCCGACGCGAATGCTCTCCAATTGAACGGAGTAGGCGACGCGGACGCGTCGAAGTAGGGGAGGGGGAGGGATATTTGGACGAACGGGGTGTAGTTCAGCGGGAGGCTGTTGGAAGCGCCGATGAGGAGAACGCCGGCGTCGCGGTCGGAGATGCAGTACGAGAAGCGTTGGGTGTTGGTCTGCGTGACGAAGGAAAGCGCGCCGCGGTTCATTCCGAGCATACCGGCGACGGCAGTATCGCCGGGGGCGGCGGAGTAGACGGACGACATGCATCCGAAGGCGGTGCGGCGGGCGGGCGCCCGCCCAGGAAGAAGAGGTCGGAGGCAAGCGTTCCCTC
>CM077093.1:20763162-21045885 GCA_039513925.1 Platanthera zijinensis | reverse complement strand
CCTTTTCTGATTATAAATTTACCTGTACACGTTTTAGTGAGGCGACCCGACCGATTGGCTCTCTATAATTGCAACTTTATTTTCAGTATCATAATACCAACCAAAGAGATTATCTCTTGATTGCGGCATGTCACCTTGACCGGCCAGCATCTCGTTGGTATCAAGCGACGTTACGCGATGTCCCTAATATTACGTTCACAATTTTTGTTGATGCACTAATAAAACGTTTCGGTCCTTCTGCATATGACGATCCAGCGGGGGCCTTTAAAACAATTGCAACAAACCTCAACTATTACCGATTATAAAAACCAATTTGAAGAACTCCTCGCACGTGTACCCGGTCTTACTCCCGGATTTATCACTAGCATTTTTGTCTCTTGTCTAAAACCTAGTATACGTAGTATTGTGAAAATGCAACGTCCAACAGATTTACACGATGCTTACTCCCTAGCCCGGATGGTCGAAGACCAGGAATTAGACACCCTTCAACCAACTTTCTCCGCCCACGCATTGACCACACACCACCGCCAAAACCACCCGCCAGTAACACACAGTCACCTATTCCTCGTCTACAATGGCACTCTGTTTCTAATGCGCCCGAGTTACCAAAACCACCATACCCACCCAAATATCCAATTCGTCGCCTCTCATCTGCGAAGCGACAATGTCGCCGGGATTTAGGTTTGTGCTATAGATGTAACGAGAAATACTCCTATGGCCATCGTTGTAAAGGTTCCGGCACACTTTTATATTTCCAAGGGAGCGATGAAACCGACCCCACTGACGATCCTAACGAAGAACCAATACAGGAAGTTGTAGACCAAAGTGGCTCCATATGCTTCTATGCTCTTACAGGAGAACCCTCCAGTACTTGTTTACGGGTCTTAGCCAACATAGGTACCCACACATTACAAAGATTAATTGACAGCGGGAGTTCACATGATTTCATTTCCACACGTATAGCCAAATTTTTGCAATTACCAATTCTTGCCATCCAACCCTTTAAGGTTTTCATGGGCAACGGTATGTCGGTTCTCTGCACAGGCAAGTGTGTGGACATCATCCTGCTCATTCAAACCGTAAAGTTTAAAATCACTTTATACGTCTTAGACCTTCACAGGGCAGATATCGTCCTGGGAGTACGATGGTTACAATCCTTAGGACCGGTGACCACCGACTACTCAACCCTCATGATATCCTATCTCTAGAACCAGGGCCCAATCACCTTACACGGTCAGCCCTCCGGTTTTGATAAGACGGTTTCATCATCGCAGGTAGCCCGATTTATGTGCCTACAAGCATCTGCACTGTGCATACTCACCGATAAATTACCACCTGACACTGCACCAAGCTTTCCGGGATGATTTATGATCCAACTTTACCCCCCAAATTTCAATCACTCTTACAGGATTATGAAATCTTATTGCAGGAAAACCCGATTTTTCCTCCAAATCGTTCCATTGATCACACCATACCCCTCATCCCTCTTTCCAAACCAGTAAATGTCAAACCATATAGATACCCGCACTATCAGAAGAATGAAATTGAAAAATTGGTTCTTGAAATGTTAAATTCAGGACTGATACGTCCTAGCACATCTAGTTTTAGTTCCCCAGTAATATTAGTCAAAAAAAAGATGGCTCGTGGCGCTTTTGCGTTGATTACTATAAAGGATAGATTTCTCATACCTACCATAGAGGAACTGTTAGACGAACTGTTTCACGCACTTTTTTTTCCAAATTAGATTTACGGGCAGGCTACCATCAGATAAGGATGGCCGAAGAGGACATTCATAAAACGTCCTTCCGTACGCATCATGGTCACTACGAATTCACTGTCATGCCTTTCGGCCTTACAAATGCCCCATCCACATTTCAATCATTAATGAATTCCATTTTCCGGCCGTACTTACGTAAATTTATCGTGGTTTTTTTCGATGACATATTAGTGTTTAGCACCACGGAACAAGAACATTTAGACCATCTGGCCACAGTTTTCCAGATATTTTATACTAATGTATTGAAGGTTAAGTACTCCAAATGTTTTTTTTAAAAAGGGAAATAGAATTTTTAGGACACTACATCACTATGGGCACCGTCTACCCTAACCAAACTAATATTCAGGCAATCGAAAAATATTCTACCCCAAAAACACAAAAGGACGTACGAGCCTTCTTAGGCTTAGCCGGCTTCTACCGAAAATTCATTAAAAAAATTTCAATAATTGCTACTCCTTTATCAGACTGCTTGCTTAAAAAGAATAATTTTGACGGGAATACTCACACGGAGACTGCATTCCAGACATTAAAACGAGCTTTAATATCAAAACCTACGCTTTACCAAATTTTGCCGAACAATTCACCATCGAAACCGATGCCTCGGAAATTGGAATAGGGGCAGTTCTGTTACAAAATAAGAACCCAATAGCATACTTTAGTAAAAAACTGACACCACTCATGCAACGGAAGTCCACCTACGTACGAGAATTATACGCGGTTACTTCAGCCATTGCCAAGTGGAGGCAATATTTACTTGGGCATCAGTTTCAAATAATGACAGATCATAAAAGCTTACATAACCTTCTCACCCAAGATTTGCACACTCCCGACCAGCAAATGTTCTTAGCCAAACTAATTGGTTTTGATTATACGATCAAATATAAAACCTGGGAAAAGTAATATTGTAGCCGATTCCCTTTCACGATCGTGTTCCGACACATCCTGAACCCATTAAGGGCTCACCGACTACAACACATAGCACACCAGCAAATCTACTTACCATGACCATATCAAGCTCATCCTCCTCCTTATTAGAGGGGCTTGCCTCAGCTTATGCCACAGACCAATTTTCCCAGGAATTACTGGGTAAATTGCGCACAAACACTAACACCCAATCAGATTGGATACTAAAAGGAGACCGCATTTACTTCAAACATAGGCTTTTTATACCCGAACACTCCCCAATCGTTCACAGGATCATAACCAATTATCATAATACCCTCTATGGAGGGCATTCAGGAATTAAAGCAACCTTACATAGAATTCAAAATAACTTTCACTGGCCTCACATGAAAAAACATATAACTGATTTTATCAACAACTGTGAACTGTGTCAGAAAGCTAAACCTTCAAATCATCTACCCTACGGTTTACTTCAGCCATTACCCATTCCAAACCTAATTTGGTCCGATTTGACTATGGATTTCATTACACATTTACCTAAATCCAATAATTTTACCATAATCATGGTAATAGTCGATCGACTATCCCGGGCAGCTCATTTTGCAGCCTTGACTCCACCCTTAACTGGACCCAACGCTGCCGCAGCATTTTGGGAATCAGTAGGAAAATTACACGGCCTACCTACATCAATAATTTCAGACCGTGATACTGTTTTTTTGTGTCATTTTTGGAAAGATTTATTTACACTACAGGGCACCAAACTTTTATATAGTTCGGCCTATCATCCCCAAACAGATGGGCTGACAGAGCGAACAAACAGAAGTTTGTGCAGTATTTACGCTTGTTTACTCATGAACACACAAAAAAATAGTCCAATTATTTAAGTTTAGCGGAATATCATTTCAATACTACTCTTAACACCTCGACCGGCATGACCCCATTCGAGGCCATGTTCGGTCGACCGCCCCCTGGGCTTCTTACTTATTGTGCAGGAACCAGCAGGAACGAAGTCGTGGACATTACACTCCAAACCAGAGAAACAATATTGCATCAACTACGACAACACCTCCAGCGTGCTCAACACCGGATGAAGACAATTGCTAACAAAAAAAGAAGTGAAAAAGCCTTCCAGCTTAACGACTAGGTGCTACTAAAATTGCACCCCTACCGCCAACTTACACTCAAATAGAAAAGTTGCAGGAAGCTCTCTCTCCGCTATTACGACCCTTCCAGATCATAGAAGTGGTGGGAGAAACAGCCTACAAACTTCGACTCCCGGATGACTGCAAAATACACCCTGTATTTCACGTATCTCTGCTCAAACCGTATACTAGCAACAACACCAGACAAGTGACGCCCTTACCAACACAGAGCCACAAGAATATGCCCTTGCATGTTCTGTTAGTCGTGGTTAGTCTGCGACATATTATACGCAACAATCTGCCGATCCAGCAAGGACTAGTCCAGTGGAAGGATCTTCCACCCGAAGACAGCACCTGGGAAGATCTAGACTCTCTTCCAACAGATCTACAACACTCACCAAACGTACTCCCCACAACGTCCCCTTCAACGGAACTCACAGATCTACTTCCCACAACCTGGCATCAACAACGAAAACGCACGGCACGCTGATCCCCTTCCCACCTCTAACCCGACGCAAAGTTAGAAGGATATTACCATCAAACCAGCAAAACAGGGCTATCGCCGGACGAAGCTTCGCCGCTATTCGGTTCGTCCACTCCGGCCTTCTCTCTTCCATGTATCAGAAATTCCTCCAGCCAGCAGACGGATTTTCTCGCCGGCCGCCTGTCCTCCCCAAAACCCTAAAGTAGATGCAAATAACATAACGATGAGGACATCGTTTTTAAAGGCGCGGGCATTTGTTAGGATGCAGACACGTATCAGCTCAACAGGGTTTAGCCTCCAGATCTCAACACGTGGCAGAGCTGGATTAATACAGCTTCTTTCAGCAACAGTAGGATCAGCGTACACTTGGCGGCATCACAGCTGAGTCCGCTTCCCAACCAGGCAGCATCAATTAATTTGATTCCAACAATACCAGGAGCATTCAACACGTGGCAACATCACAGCCATTCCAATTTATCATCCAGACAAGCATTAAGCCATTGTAATAGATCCGTTACTAAGGGTTATTTTGTAATTTGACTCATGAGTCTAATGTAGGTTATAAAAAGGGTCAGAGTCTGTAATTAAGTTTTTTATGCGTGATTAATGAAGTTTCTTTTCTCTCCCGCCTCTGTCTCCTTCTCCCTCTTCCTCTCTCTCCTCCTTTCCCTCTCTCTCTGTTCTCTCTTGTTCCCCTTTCACTGATCCCTTCTTCTCCCCTCCGGCGGCCTTCCGGCAACGCCGTGGTTATTGTGTTATTACCCTAACAGATGGGTAGTTTGGTAAACTCACAAAACATCAGGAGTATGCTTAAGTGTATTTGAGGAAATCCCTACTTGATGATAAACTCAAGATACTTTCTCTAGGGAGAGATCGTGAATGTGATTTGAAGAGATGTCAATGATTTAGTACTCGCAAACAAATCACTCATTTGAATTTCACCTTCACAAAAAAGTAATGGTTCATCAGGAGGCTCATCAGTGGGATCGTCAAATAATCCATCAATAGAGTCATGATCCTCCAGATAAGTATTGTCGTAAGGGATAGGATAGTATAAATGAGTGGAGCGGCTACTATGAGGCCAACATTAGGCTCTTGGTCGTGATGCGCCTCGGGAAAACAACAGGAGAGGGGTAGGAAGAGTCAATACTCAAGAGTGTGTCAATAGGAGAGTGTCAAGGAATGGGTTTATATGGAATGTAAGAGACGGACATACCATTATAGGGTCATTGTGCCGCTCATACTCACTCTCGTGAACACACTCACTAGTCGTCATAATGGCTTTGTCTGTAACGTAAGGTCATGATCAGACTCAACCTCATAATCAAGTGAGAATTGAGAATTTATATCAAGCTGTGAATGATCGATATATATACTTCAGCTTGAGGGGAGTATTAAGGCTCAGAACTAAAAGTCCATTAAGAGGCCCATTTTACAATTTTTTCCCTTTCCTTGTATTTAGTCCACATCTCCTATTATAATCTTTTCCTCCAGTGGGGAGCTCTAATGTAATAAGTTAAATTTTTTGGAATAATAAATATTTATATTTCAAACTCTCACACCTTCTAAGGAAAAAGAAGTATATTTGTGGTATATTGACTCTACAATTGTGATTAATACTCGTCATATTTCTTAAAATACGTACTCACTATTGTAAGATCACGGGCACCTGCAAAATCAGGAAATCCTATCCAATTGAATTTTGAATCTCTTATTTCATAACCAACATAAATCCTCACATAATTTGTCTTACTAAAACACGAATGTTCAATCAAGTAGCTACCAATGATTATCATTTCTATTGCAGGTATATGTTGTTAATCATACATCTATTCCTAAAATTTATCTACTAATCTAACTCGAGGAGCATAAGCAATAATCACATTTATAATATCCTCACATGTACTTATCTTGAAAGCAATCAATATTCTCATTAAACATATTTTATTATGGTGGGATCTAGCAGTGATATACCTGATTAAGTTTGGTGAATCTACTCTCGGCGCTCAAAGACAACGAAAGACCCCAAGGCGTGATTATGTGACTCAACACATTTTATTTCATTTTTGCTTCTAGTAATTGTATCTTATTTTGTGTAAGGGCTCAATTAGGACTAAGGGACGAGGACTATAAATAGTCATCATTTATGATTGTTAAGTATCTTGGATGAAAGGAGAGTTGAGCAAATGGTTATTCGTGAGCTAGAAATCACAGGTACGAGTACGATCGTACGGGTACCAGGTACGATGCATATTCGTCACAGCTGTACGGAAATATTTAAAAATCAAGGATGTGGGTCCGACGAAATACGTTGTATTAAATATGATATATATATATATATGCATATGTCACAAATGCAACAGAAATAAAATATGTACAATCACATGTAAAAATATAAACTCCTACTGAAAGTTGTGCACTAATTTTTCTTCAACAACAATCACATGTAACTATATAAACTCCTAATTATATCTAAATGAAGAACATAAACAACTGAAGTGAAGAACAGATACAGTAAACAACTGAAATGAAGAAAAAAACAACTGAAATGAAAAAACAGAAACAACTGAAATGAAGAACAGAAACAACTGAAATGAAGAACAGAAACAACTGAAATGAAGAACAGATACAGTAAATTGATTTTTGATTAACACGGATACAATAAATTGATTTTTGAAGAAGAAGATACAGTAGTAGCTTATGAGCAGGGCGGGAAAAGGGAGAGCGGGAGAGATCGGGAGAGAAGGCGGGATCTTGCGGGAGAGCGGGCGAGATCGACAGGCGGCTGCAACATCGATCGGGAGAGCGGGCGGGATCAGGAGAGCGGTCAGGATCGGGAGAGAAGGCGGGATCGACAGGTGGCAATAGCAAGGATCGGGAGAGCGGACGGGATTGGCAGGCGGCAACAGCTCCGGAGAGCGGGCGGGATCGAATGAAATGAAGTTCGCAAAATCTAAAATCGCTATATAACTGTGTCCCAGCGTGCAGTACACACACCCGTACCGGAAACGTACCCGGTGCGGGCCTCTTTATAGCGTATATGTGTTTCCTAGTTCGTGAGGCTCTCGCAGTAAAACTGACCTCCCTAATTCCTTTTGTAGCCACAATCTTCCTCATGCACGCTAATCCCTCACAAGTGTATCGCTAACGTTGGTCCAACTTGTCTTGTTGCTTACTGTATGCGCAATCACCAGCCTTTGCTTTCCTCGCGAACTGTTCCATCGGGTCTGTCATTCTAAAAAGCATCATTCGCCCTACATCGACTAGTTGTTCTCAACCCCGATATTCTTCCTCCATTTGCACGCAATTGCTCCGTTGATATCTCCACCTTCCCTGCAATTGACCCGTTTTGACTACCCTTCCGCCCTAAAACCGTAGGAAAATTGGTTATTGACCTCCAATCTAGCCTCGATGCATTCAATGAACATTTCAAAAGGCACCATAACTCTACTAATCTTCGGCAACTACAATGTATACTCCACTTTGTCGTCACCAGTAATGCCACCGATCATGCATAAGCTTACGGCTTAAGGCCTGGGAAGCTCCATTAACCCTTATGCAGTGATGCATATCACCACAAAAATGGCTCCTCATCTAACGCGGCGCCTTGACGTGCCCTCCTTCAATTTACAAGATGTTGTGGGATGGTTATTCCATGCAGAGCAGTTCTTTGAGCGACATTGTCAACGACCAACGAGTCCCTAATAAGCTTATAGGTATGGAGTGATTGGCCTTACACAGTTACACTGCGTTCGTTAGTTGCGCCAGTCAACATCCTTGACTTGGTCATCACAGATGCTAGTGATGATGCATATGATATAATTATCAATATATCTATCTATATCTATATTATATTAAAAAGATTTATAGTGGCCTGCAAATAGCATGTCCACAAAATTCACTAAAAAATCCAAACCATTGGATATCGCTTCAAAATATAGACATCGTCTGATTGCACAGCAAAACCTATTCAAAAACACGCATCTTCCTTCCCAATCCCACGCCGACCCACTCCCCCTCGCAAAACCCTCGCTCCCCCTCGTGAAACCTACGTGTACCCTCCTCGCCCGCTCCCCCTCGCAAAAACCTCGCTCTCCCCCTCAAGAAACCTACGTGTACCCTCCTCCTCGCCCGCTCCCCCTCGTCGTTCATACATCGGAAAAGCTTTGTCGGCAGCAGTTTTGGACATCTTCCTTGCTCGCACTTCCGCTGACGACGCCAACACCATTGCACGCTCTCAAGCGGTCGACCTCGATCATCGGCAAAAACTCCTCTTGGCCCCAAAAATACGTACAACCTCTAACCGATCTTATATTCCCTATTCCCTTGGCTATAAGTCGCAGGAAACACAGCCCATCCAAAAGTTCCTTGCTAGGGCATCGTCCAAGAAACTTTGCCCTCCTGCACGATTGGCGCATCCCTCCGGTAACACCTCCCCTCTTCTTCTACCCACTGTTTTTTCCTTTTACATTTCCTCTGCCTCCTCCATGGTTGCAGAACGGTGAGCTTAAGAGGCCATGGTAATAGGTTTTTCGCTCATTTTTGGTTTTCTTCTCTCGCACTCGGGCAACCTCATGCTTCTCTGCTTAAGGTAAGCTCCATATCTTATTCCTCCCGCTCTCTATCGAAACAACCTCTCTGCTTTCGGTTTGGACAGTTATGATCGTGGCAGCTTTGGGAATCAAACTTCCCCACCTTAGGGCATCCGCTTCTCTTCTGGAGAGTTCTGGACGACATCTAGCTAGACCTTGCATGGACCATGGCTCCACTCCTTTGACATTCGGCCTCCCCTGCAAGCTTTTTTCTCAAAAACATTGCCTCTTTCTACGTATATTATTGCTGAAATTACATATGTTAAAACCTTTGCAGATTGAGTCTGTTGCATTTTATGAGATTTTATTTAGAGGATGAAATAAAATACAAATGAGACGATAACAGTGAGCATGACACAATATGCGTCTATTGACGAAGAAATAATTGACTTGAATTATTGGTACAGTCAACTAAATTTTTGCTATGATTAATTTTGGGTAGGTCTAAGATTTATATTTTCAAGTTTTTTGGTTGGAGTGATTGCTTATTCAACTTAAATATGGATTTTAAATTTCTCTGTTTTCTCCCAAATTATCACTAATGCAGGTAAGCTATCTCACCCAGCTAAACATTTGATATGAACATTTATTTGCGCCTAAAACATGGTCTATTATCCATGGGTGTATGTGGGTGAAATTTTGAATTGATTAATGTTGAATATATATAAATATATGGGATGTCAATTTTAAACGACCGAAAGAAATTTGTTTCTATTCTTCACCGGGTATTGTTTCCCATAGGGTCGGCTAGACAAGGGCAGCTACTTCGCAGTTAGTTCCGTGCAACGATTTGATGCCAAGGTGACCTTTCTGTACCAATAAATTCACACTCTCGATTGTAAATGAGCATGATAATCTTTGTTGAATTGTTAGAAAGTCTTTTTTCCTCGATATTATTATAGTTTCAGTTAACTATGCCTTTTACATTCATGCATTGCAGCATGGTCTAACTTTGTCGACTGAATATTATGTCAATGTCCACTTCAGTTATGGAGGCCAGGCAAGCAATCAATGATTTTATTCCTCAAGGTTAGTAAGGCCAATAATTTGTTTTCATGCAGATGCCTTAATTAATGTAATTTTATTTCATGAAAAAGATGAGATCTTGCTAGCAAATTGTAAAAGGCGCGCTACTTGATTTGATATGATTTTTTATTTGAAATCTATTTCAGGGATTAAGTATTAGGAGTTCATTCGGAAAGAAAGTTGTTGCATTGCTTCCACAGGCGGTCACACCTATCCAGGAGAAGGTAAATTAACAATAGATTCGCATTTCCTATTGTTCTTCAAGGTATTTGCACCGCTTAGATGATTTAAAATGCATCTTATTTTTCTTTTGCTTTGATTTCCCATGGGTTGGTGTTTAGAAAACAAAATCTCAATTGTAAACCCTTGAAACAGTATATGATTAAGTTCTGCACATTTGTGCTAGCATCAATTCATTTGGCTATTATTATCTTGATATGTATGCATACAAGTTTGTGATATAGTTAGCCTTCTATTGTCGTAAGTATTTTTTGGTATTCTTGATTTGAAAATATGTGTGAAGTGGTTTGATTTAGGTTGTAAAATATGAGGTGAAAATATGTGTGATTTTAGTTTTTTGAGTGTAAATTTATTCTTATTGTGCTTATGCAAAGAATTTTGATTTATAATTTCACGTAAATTTAACCTAGTGAATACATTATAATCTTTGTGTGATGATTTTTCCCCTGCTTTTAAGTTAATTATGGATGTTGAAAATTTTCAGGATTATTTAGTCTTGCTATGGAATTAGAAAGTTTTCTCAGACCTTGATATTTCTTTCAAGGGTTTTTCATTTTCTTGCTATCATTATGGATGCAGAGCAGAGACGAGCACGAGCTTTGGGCCGCTCGGGATTGATTTGGCGGCTTACCATATATGGTGTGTCCGAATCGTCGATCAGACTCCACGGTTGCGTCCGAAATGTCGTCGCGAGTCAAATTCATATATTAGTTTATTATGTTTGGTTCATTAAACATGTATTTCAGCGGCCTCTCCCACCGGCCAATCATAGACGTTGATTGGGATGTCTTAGTGTTTCATTTTATTATAAATAGGAGTCTTGTGGGATGAATAAGCATTGCAGAATTTGGAGGCTTCTATTCCCGGATTCCAGCGATCACTCCTCGGTGCCGACGCCGTGAAACCCTAGGTGACGATTCCTAGGCGCTCAAACTCCCCCCAAGGTACTACCCATCCATAGTCTTCTTCTTCCCCCTCTGAAACCCTCATCCGCAGCCACTACAGCCCCCAAATCCCAACCCCCTACCGCTGTCCAGGAAGCCCGAACACTGATTTCCGACACTGTTCACCGATATTGTTCACCATCGCTGTTCACCGACCCCGTTCACCGATCCCTGTTCACGGATTACTGTTCACTGACACTTCTTCCCTCCACTTTTTCCCTCTCGTGGATCCACTCCCCTTTAGCCCTAATTTCTTGAATCAATTCAGATCTAGGAATTTCAGCCTTGAATCCTCCGATCCGTTATATCCACCTTTCGTTCATCACCCCTCCACTCAGATCCGACCCTAAATATCGGATCCACCCCTTCCCGGCCCGAATCTACTTGTACGTAGCCGAATCTACCCTTTTCTCACCTGATGTCATCATTTACCGCCGAGGACAGTCATCACCTTCATCTTCACGTCGCTGATTCCACCTCCAATCGTCGATCTACACACCAGACCATAATTCTTCAGTGCCTTGGTTCAGCCCGCTACTTTGTGAGTTTATTTTGTGGTATTGGATTATTTGATTTGACATTTTCATTGGTGAATAAATATATGTGTTCTGATTCTTACTCGTAGAAATTGTTTTGATCCGCTAATAATTTACAGGAGGAGACATTCGTCGCGCGCTTTGCTTTGGCCCTCCGAGCGGAGGAAGTCATTATAAATTGCCAAATTAATTAACTGTTTTTCAATTTCAAATATTTGTGTGGAGTTAGAATTATCATTGCTCAAATTTATTTGTCAAGATATCGACGATTACATTGCATATAGGTTCAGATTAGCGTGTCACCCTTGCAATATCACCTAGCGTCGTAGGTTTTGTGCACCCGTAGCCTCCCCCTACATTATTTTGGTATCAGAGGCAAGGTTAGGTCATTTGCATGCTTCGTAATGGTAGGTTTTAAATAGTCTTTGGGTTCATTTATGTCTATTTATCGCCGTCGTTTGTCTCCCCTATCTAGGTATCCTGAGTCTACTTATATCCGACCTCGTGGAGTCCCTTTAGAAAAACTTTCATATTATCATTATGATTATCATCGTTCCCCGCACACCACTCCTAAAGATCGTGTCAACCCCTCGACACAATTCCATTATGCTAGAGGCGATCACCACGACGAGAGATCCTCACGTCTTCATCATTACACCTCTCTGCGACTTCATGATGATAGAATTGAATATCGTTCAGGTCATCGCCGCTACACATCTTCTCTATGAGAGGAACCTAGGTTTGGATATGAGCGACCTCCACTGCACGTTCATAGGGTACATACGCACCCACGAGCACAATCTAATTATGTTAGGAACTACCGTCTAAACGACCCTCAAGAACCCTATAGAGGTCACTATCGGCAGGATAACAGTACATGTCAAGACCCTCCTAGTGTTCCACCAATAGAGTTACTTGAGGCTGAATTTATGCGATTAGTACTTAACCGCTCTGATCTCTTAGAATATCAGTTTGATCACCTAAGATCTACATTACGAAAAAAGCCTAGGGATTTGGGTCAAGCCACCGGTGCGGCAAGTAATGCTCCCACCGAGGTAAGAGACCCGACACTTGGTTTTGATCCTTCCCAGTTTGATGAGATTCAGTGCTCATGTGATCTTGAGGTTGAATCTGATCATTACCTTTTGATACAGGTGGAGAATGATGCTAGCATGACTAGTGAGCATCGTGGGTGAGGACGAGCGACCTAGTGACGATGTGATGGTATACCCATCCTTTTCACCTCACCTAGACCTACATCTAGACCTAGTGTCCCCTTTGAACAAAGACACAGTTCTCGACGCTAATCGATTGACCCACACTTGAGTCTGGTTACCCCCTGCTCTTCCCTAAGGACTATCTCGAGTCACTTCACTACTGAGAGTCGAGAGTATAGTGTTGACTTCATAGTGGCCACCTCACTCACTTACGAGGACACGACTTCTATCAGCGATACTCATCTGAGGGATCTTCCCATTATTAATGATCTCATTGTTGAACATCCAAATAAGTCTCCTGATGAGCCACTACTCCCTTAGGAGGTTCATACTCCCTTGGGAGGTTCATGAGGCTAGCGTTGACTTTGTTGTGGGTGTCCTACTTGCTCCCACAGACACTATTGTTATTGGTGTCCGCCTCGTGGTGGACTATCCTATCATTATCGACCTCCTCGGGATTAAGTTCCCGAGAGGCTCATTTGACAAGTCTTCCCTCCTACACTTTAGTGATCATCTCACACGTGATGACTTTTGTTGTACATCCTCTGGTGAGCCACCTGATGGCTATATCACTTGAGAGGTACCCATTGCACCAGAGCTCTGTACTATTTTGTCACCATCTACGTCGTCCCCACGGGCGATGACGTCGGTCACCCTGGATTTTTTTATCGACCACCGGATAAGCCTCTTGATAGGTCACCCCATGTTAGTAACATCCAAGTCATTGTCAAGCCTTCCCCTAGGAAGTGTGTCGAGTATGTTGTGCTCTATTTGCATCATTCGCTTCATTTGCATGAGTCGGTCGGGTCACTTGTTCACCATTTGCATGCATTACATAAGTCGGTTCGCCGACAAATAATAACGAGCAATGAAAACTATAAAACTCATGCGGATAAGCGAAGGCAAGAACGAGTGTTCAATAAAGGCGAAAAAGTTATGGTGCGAATCCGCCCTAAAAGGCTCCCCTCGGGGCCTGCCAAAATGCTAAGCGTCAGACGAATGGGTTTGTACTCTATTATTAGTCGCATTGGGACAAATGTCTACCGGCTCGATATCCCAGCAAGTATGGGAATTCATCCAGTGTTCAATGTTGAGGATCTGATGTCGTACTACGAGCCTCACAAGTACGTGGACCCGAACAGTGGAGATGCCCAACCACCCCCACCCCCACTTTCGTTGCCCTACCCCTCTCATACTTCCCCTACGTCTGATAGCCACTACACCCCATCCACTGTTGGCACCCTTCCACCTGGGAATTCGTCTTTGGTTTCACCACCGACATTGCTGATCGCACTGGGATCCACCACTCGAGAGATGAGCGATGAGAGCATCACAGAGTTCAGATTCCACCAGCTTGTTCCTACTTCGATTGGTCGCGCTGTCACTACTTGGTACATTGGCGGGGCCACCCCAACGCAGTTGACGCTTGGATACTTGTAGCAGAGCTTGGCCGATTCGCCCCTGGACTTCGACTTCAGCATGGCCGTCTCCATTCACCGGAGATGACGGCTTTTCAATCAGGGGGAGTTGATTGGCGAGGACACTCTTCCGTCGACGACACCTGGACAATTCCCGACGGACCTCTTCGAGTTGTACCAGGCATTCATCGAGAGAATTTGGATCCCAATTCATCGGGAGATGAATTCTTTCAAGTCGGGGATATTGATGAGGAGCAGAGACGAGCACGAGCTTTGGGCCTGCTCGGGGCTGATTTGGCGCTTACCATATATGGCGTGCCCGGATCAACGATCGGACTCCGCGGTTGCGTCCGGAATGTCGCTGCGAGTCAAATTCATATATTAGTTTATTATTTTTGGTTCATTAAACATGTATTTTAGCGGTCTCTCCCACCGGCCAATCACAGCCGTTGATTGGGTTGCTCTGGTGTTTTATATTATTATTAATAGGAGTCTTGTGGGATGAATTCATGCATTACAGTATTTGGAGGCTTCTATTCCCGGATTCCAACGATCACTCCCCGGTACCGACGTCGTGGAACCCTAAGTGACGATTCCTAGGCGCTCAAACTTCCCCCCAAGGTACTACTCATTCATAGCCTTCTTCTTCCCCCGCTGAAACCCTCATCCGCAGCCCCTACAGCCCCCAAATTCCAATCCCCTACCGCTGTCCAGGAAGACCGAACACTGTTCGCCGACACTGTTCACCGATCCATGTTCACGGATTACTGTTCACCGACACTGTTCACCGACACTTCTTCCCTCCACTTCTTCCCTCCGGTGGATCCACTCCTCTTTAGCCCTAATTTCTTGGATCAATTCAGATCTAGGAATTTCAGCCCCGACCCGTTATTTCCACCTTTCGTTCATTACCCCTCCACCCGGATCCGGCCCTAAATATCGAATTTACCCCTCCCCGGCCCGGATCTACTTGTATGTGGTCGGATCTACCCTTTTCTCACATGATCTCATCATTTACCGCCGAGGACAGCCACCACCTTCATCTTCACGTCGTCGGTTCCACCTCTGATCGTCGATCTACACATTCGGACTCTAATTCTTCAATGCCTCGGTTCAGCCCGCTACTTTGTGATTTTATTTTGCGGTATTAGATTATTTGATTCAACATTTTCATTGGTGAATAAATATATGTGTTGTGATTCTTGCTCGTAGAAATTGTATCGGTCCGCTAATAATTTGCAGGAGGAGACATTCGCCGCGCGCTTTGCTTTGGCCCTCCAAGCGGAGGAAACCATTATAAATTGCCAAATTAATTAACTGTTCTTCAATTTCAAATATTTGCGTGGAGTTAGAATTATCATTGCTCAAATTTATTTGTCGAGATATCGACGATTACATTGCATTTAGGTTCAGATTAGTGTGTCACCCTTGCACTATCACCTAGCGTCATAGGCTTTGTGCACCCATAGCCTACCCCTACATCAATTATCCTTCTGCAAACCTCTGTTTGACCTACCACGATGTATTTCAGGAAAGTTGCACCTTCTTTAGCGACCTTCAACGACAAGAACTGATCCGGTAGGAATATTAATAGAGAAAGAATAATGCCAAAAAATCTTCAAGAATTTCCCCACCCACGACAAATGTCGCCGCCCACGACAAATGTCGCCTCCCACGACAAATGTCGCCGCCCACGACAAATGTCGCCGCCCACGACAAATGTCGCCTCACACGACAAATGTCGCCGCCCACGACAAATGTCGCCGCCCATGACAAATATCCCCTCCCATGACAAATGTGTCGCCCCGCGACAAATGTCACCCCCACGACCAAAGTCGCCCCCCCCCCACGACAAGTGTCACCCCCCACGACAAGTGTCACCCCTACGACAAATGGCGCCCCCGCGACAAATGTCGCTGCCCACGACAAATGTCGCTGCCCACGATAAATGTCTTCCCAACAACAAATGTCGCACCAACGACAAATGTCTTCCCCAAGACAATTGTCGCTCTCATGAAAAATGTTGCCCCCACGAAAAAGGTCACACCCACAACAATGTCGCACCCACGACAAATGTCGCACCCATGACAAATGTCGCCCCTCCCCTCCAATGTTGTTTGAAGATCTGAATGACCGCGCAGGGTGGATATCGAGAGTGAGGCTACGAACCGTGATTTCGTGACTAAGTTGGTGAAGCTGACGAGTGGAAAAGAAAGACGGTGACTGACAGAGTTCAAGAAAAGGGAGGAGCCAAGGAGAAAGTAAGAGAGGAGACATTTTGGAGGTCGAGAGAAGCAAGTGTAGGAGAGGAGATTTCAGGACCCGACCAACAGGCAAGCATGGAGTATGGTGGGCTTGTCTACGTTCCGCCGCAGGTAGATGACCGTAGAGGCCGTAGAGGACGTTGAAGACGTCGTCATCTGACGCCTAATTCTTAATAGAATCGGACTGAACCGCCAGTAAATAATTTGGGTTTGGTTCTTAGCAAACCGGAACCGAAACCGTAAATCCTACGGTTCCAAAAATTTATGTTGGAACCGAAACCGGTCAAACCAAATAAGGTTTTGGTTCTAACTTGAAGAACCGTTATTTAATGGTTCGACTCACGGTTTTAGTAGAACTAGAACCAAACCGGAACCGTGACAGCTCTAGTCACTGGGGTTTTTCCTCCTTCAGTTTTGGGGAAAAAACAAAAACTGTCGCAACCCCTAACTCGGCTGCAGGAAAAGGAGAATCGCCTCTCATATTGGAGATCCTCGTCGTCGGTCCAAAATCGCTACACTACATTTGGAGAAGTTGTCGTCGATCTCCTTCTCTCCCTTCGGTGTTTTGGAAGAAGAGCAGTGAATCTGGCGATCTTGCAGGCTTTACAGGCGATCTTGCAGGCTTTACAGGCGATCTCACCATCTTACTGCTTTTCTCCTCATCGGCATGACTTGGGAAGTTCAGATCCGGTTGAATATAGCACTGCAGAGCAGCCATCCATCCAATTCTTTAGATCCAAGTCGTCGGCCTTCATTTGCTGGTGGGAAGTGATCAACCATGTCCTTCATCCTCGGTTGTGCATGTAGATACGAACACCAGCTGGTTTCAGGCAGCACACAGTCACTGGAATCAAGAGGAAATTCATCCACAATGTTTTGAAAACATTCGATCAAGCATTCATTAAAATCACACCAAGGTATTTCTACTGTTATTCATTTCTGATGATGAGTCCAGATCTACAGATTTCATTTAAATAAGGTTAACTATAGATCTGTACAATTGCTATCAAATTCATAATCGATGAATCTTGTTCACAACATCGTCATCTTAAATTTAATTTTGGTTTACATTTATATTTAAAGATCCACCATCCTCTACATCCATTTGCATTGAGATAATCGATGAATCTTGTTCACAACATCATCATCTTAAATTTAATTTTGGTTTACATTTATATTTAAAGATCCACCATCGTCTACATCCATTTGCATTGAGATAAACATTTGTGTGATCGTCGGATGTAAAATCGGAGATCTAGATTCACACACATGGTTTGTTTTAATTTCTGATCAAGGTGGTTGATTCATAGAAGTTTGTTATGTGTTAATACACTTTTGCTGTAGAGATCGAATTTCAAATACAATTGTATGTTAGTGGTTTGCTCGAAAACATCAGTTTTTATAAGAAAACACAAATCAAGCTTTTGTGAATTGTAGCCAAGATGAAGATCAAATTGGACTCGAAGAACAATATACATTAAATTTCTGCACTTGAGTAGTATACCATTCCTTAGTGTTTTATCTTATTGCGTGTTCTTGATCTATTAATTAATTAAAAAATATTAATCATACATTTTACACTCCAGTAGAGGTTGATAGATTTTGAATATGGCGATCTTGCTTTTTCATCGTCACTATATTCAGTTTTGTGTTGTCTTTAATTTTTCGATAACACAATTCAGTAGTGACACACCCCTTAATTTTCCATCATATTCATCATGCATATGCAGGAATGCATCATAACTAATTTGCACCTCGGTGTTTCAATGTGGAGGCCTACATATTATAGGGAGTCTTTCTTCTAACGGAGCAAAGTTTTCTTTTTCCTCCTCCACTGCTCCTAGCTCCAAAAGCACAACTAAATAGAGAAAATTCATTTGAGAATTCATGTTGTACAGTGAAATGGTAAATAAGGCCAACTGATTAACCAGTCTGCATATGATTATAGCAATATAGCAACAAAATGCGGATTTCATAGCATCCTCACTGTGGGCAGACACAACTACAATGTGATTGTTGCAATATATATATATCAAAAATATACAAGTTATACACAATTTCCATTTTCGTTAACCATTTTAGCTAACTAATTAACCCCTTCGCTGCATTTTCCAGAAATAAATATCAATGCAAAATAGATGTCGCAAAGGGGTTAATTAGTTAGCTAAAATGGTTACTCACAAAATATGGAAATTGTGTATAACTTGTATATTTTTTATATATATACATAGCAACAATCACATTGTAGTTGTGTCTGCCCATAATGATGATGCTATGAAACCCGCATTTTATTGCTATAATCATATACAGAGGTGTTAATCAGTTGGTCTTATTTATCATTTCACTGTACAACGTGAATTCTCAAATGAATTTTCTCTATTTAGTTGTGCTTTTGGAGCTAGGAGCAGTGGAGAGGGAGAAGAAAACTTTGTTCCGTTAGAAGAAAGACTCTCTATAATATGTAGGCTTCCACACTGAAACACGGAGTTGCAAATTAGTTATGATGCATTGTTGCATATGCATGATGAATATGATGGAAAATTAAGGGGGTGTCACTACTGAATTGTGCTATCGAAAAATTAAAAACAACACAAAATTGAATGTAGTGACGATGAAAAAGTAAGATCGTCGTATTCAAAATCTATCAACCTCTACTGGAGTGTAAAATGTATGATTAATATTTTCTAATTAATTAATAGATCAAGAACACGCAATAAGATATAACACGGAGGATAGTATAATACTCAAGTACGGAAATTTAATGTATACCGTTCTTCGAGTCCAATTTGATCTTCGTCGTGGCTGCAATTCACAAAAGCTTAATTTGTGTTTTCTTATAAAAACTAAAGTTTTTGAGCAAACCACTAACATACAATTGTATTTGAAACTCGATCTCTACAGCATAAGTGTATTAGCACATAACAAGCCGCTATGAATCAACCACCTTGATCAGAAATTAAAACAAATCATGTGTGAATCTAGATCTCCGATTTCATATCCGTCGATCACACAAATGTTTATCTCAATGCAAACGAATGTAGGGATGGTGGATCTTTAAATATAAATGTAAACCAGAATTAAATTTAAGATGATGATGGTGTGAACAAAATTCAGCAATTGTACAGATCTACCATTAACCTTATTTAAATGAAATCTGTAGATCTGGACTCATCATCAGAAATGAATAACAGTAGAAATACCTTGGTGTGATTTCAATGAAGGCTTGACCGAATGTTTTCAAAACATTGTGAATGAATTTCATGTTGATGCCAGTGATTGTGTGCTGCCTGAAACCAGTTGGTGTTCGGATCTGCACGCACAACCGAGGATGAAGAACATGGTCGATCACCGCCCACTAGCAAATGAAGGTCGGCGACTTGGATCCAAAGAATAAGATGGATGGATGTTCTGCAGTGCCATCTTCAACCGGATCTGAACTTCCCAAGTCACGTCGATGAGGAGAAAAATAGTGGGATGGTGAGATCGTCGGTAAAGCCTACAAGATCGATGGATTCACTGCACTTCTTCCAAAACGCCGAAGGGAGAGAAGGAGATCGACGATAGCTTCTCCAAATGCATTTAAGCAATTTTGGACCAGCGAGGATCTCCAATGTGAGAGGCGATTCTCCTTTTCCTGCAGCGAAGTTAAGGGTTGCGGCAGTTTTTATTTTCCCCAAATTGAAGGAGGAAAAACCCAAGTGACTAGAGCTCTCACGGTTCCAGTTTGGTTTTCGTTCTACAAAAATCATGAACCGAACCATTAAGATAAGGGTTCTTCAAGTTAGAATCAAAACCTTATTTGGTTTGACCGGTTTCGGTTTCGGTTCCAACATAATTTTTTGGAACCATAGGGTCTACAATTCCGGTTTCGGTTCGTTAAGAACCAAAACGAAATTATTTACTATCGGTTCGGTCCAGTTCAATCAGAATGAGGTGCCAGATGACGACGTCTTCAACGTCCTCTACGGCCTCTATGGTCATCTACCTGCGGCGGCACGTGCACCCGCCCGCTGTACTCCACGCTTGTTTGTTGGGCAGGTTGAAATCTCCTCTCCTAAACTTGTTGCTCTTGACCTCCAAAAGGTCTCCTCTCTTCCTGTCTCCTTGGCTCCTCCCTTTTCCTGAACTCTATCCTTCTGGTGTCAGTCGCCATCTTTTAATCTCCTCCTGCCAGCTTCGCCAACTTAGCCACAAAACCACGATTCGTGGCCTCACTCTCGATATACCGTCTTGTGCGGTCAATCAGATCTCCAAACAACATTGGAGGGCGACATTTGTCGAGGGGGCGGCATTTGTCGTGGGGGCGGCATTTGTCGTGGGGGCGGCATTTGTCGTGGGGGCGGCATTTGTCGTGGGGGCGGCATTTGTCGTGGAGGCGGCATTTGTCGTGGGCGGCGGCATTTTTCGTGGAGGCGACATTTGTCGTGGGGGCGACACTTGTCGTGGGGGGCGGTAGTTAGAGCGGTCACTTAAAACCAAAAACCGTAAACCGAACCGGAATCGAACCGAAACCGCAAAGAACCGGACCAAACCGTTCGCTAATTATCTGGGTTCCGGTTTGAATTTTGGAACCGTGAACATTGATCCAGGTATGGTTCTTTCATTTTATTATCCGGACCAGAACCGGAACCGCAACATACAAGTCTCAAGCGGTTTCAAGAATTTTAGACCTGACCCGAACCGGACCGAACCAGAATCAAACCGCGACCCGTTTATTATTATTATTTTATAATATTTTTATTAATATTAATATTATTATAGTATTATTATTTTTTATAATCTATGTATAATATCTATACTTACTATTAAGGGTGAAACTTGTGCGGTTTGAACTCAAATCGCAATCGTACTAAAGGGGGTCGGTTTTGGACTGAAAAAAATCAAACCGCACCAAACCTGTGCAGTGTAGTTTGAACATTGCATCAACATTACACGATCATGATCTTTGAATTTTTGAATGGAGATTGAATGTAGCGGGTCGTCCCCAGACTTCGAATTTCCTCTTGCAAAAAATCTAACGGAATTACTCTTCCCCTCTAGTGTTTTATTTTTGACCTCCCGCATTCATTCCGCCAAGTTTGATTTTGGTATGGGTTGGAACCGATTGGAACAAGACCGAACCGCATAAAACTGGACCAAACAGTTAGTGGCATGTTTGCTTTTGGTTCTTGTTGAACCGAACCGGAACCGTTGATACGGCGGTTCCAAAAATTATGTTGGAACCGGAACCAGAAACGGTACCAGTCAAATAAAATAAGGTTTTGGTTCTAATTTGAAGAATTGTTACTTTAGCGGTTCGGTTCACGGTTTTAGTAAAACCGGAACCATTACAGCTCTAGTGGCAGTTGTCGTGGAGGGAGGCATTTGTCGTGGGGGCGGCATTTTTCATTGGGGGCGACATTGGTCGTGGGGGGAGACATTTGTCGTGGGGGAGACATTTGTCGTAGGCGATATTTGTCATGGGGGGGAGACAATTGTCGTGGACATTTGTCGTGGGCAGGGACATTTGTCGTGGGCGGAGACATTTGTCGTGGACGGAGACATTTGTCGTGGGCGGGGACATTTATCGTAGGCGGCGACATTTGTTGCGAGAGGCGACATTTGTCATGAGAGGCGACATTTGTCATGAGCAGGGAGATTTGTCGTGGGGTAAAGATTTGTCGTGAGGGCATAAGATTTAACTATACCTATTAGATTTTGTATTTGATTTACATTTAGACTTTTCAGGCTTCCCCGAATTACACACCGTTTGGTCTTCGTTTTGATTTTGATTTAAATTCTCCGTTATAAAACCCGATTTACATGTCATGTTATATTTCATTTTTTTTATTTTATAATTCATGATTTCATATTTTTATTTGTTTTAATTTCAAGTTCAAGATTTCATTTCAGGTTTTCATTTTCAGGTTCCAGTTCCTCATTCTGTTTTTTATTTCCTTTGAAATACACAAATTTATATTTTGTTTTATAATTCCTTTCAGATTATCTTGGCTATCTCCGTCTCAAAAGACCTCTTTGATTTCGTGTTTACATTTATGATTAGCAAATTCTCATTACATATTATTCACGTTAAACATTTCTTTAAAAATTTTGTTTTGGATTCTCCATTTCAGAGATCCTTTTTGGCTTCAAATTTAGGGAATTGAACTAATTCACATGAGATCTCATGAAATACATGTTTTCCTTCTACTCCCCCTCGATCACTTATGTGTTCTCTCTCGATTTCTACTTTCTTCTTCAGATCTAGGTTTAACAATCAAAATCTTAAACCATTTTAGATTTTGTTCTTAAATTTCAGTTTTGGGCATTTCGTTCTCCATGAGATCTCATGAAACAAATTCAAAACAAAATCGAAACTGAAATCAAAACTGAAATAAAAAAATCAAATCTAAGATTTCAGTTTTGATTTCATTTTGATTTCAGTTTTTATTTTAGTTTTCATTTCAATTTTTTATTTCAGTTTTGATTTCAGCTTTTTATTTTAGTTCTCAATTTAGTTCCATGCATGGGCAATCTTAGATTTTGTTCTTAAATTTCAGTTTTGATTTCGTTTTGATTTAGAAATACATGTTTTCCAAGCGATCAGCACAATTATACCAAAAGTCCAATCCTGTCCAGCAAAATGAATCAGACGACAATTAATTTGTTTTAACTTCAAGTTCAGCATTTCGTTTCAGATTTTGATTTTCAGGTCCTAGTTTCTCATTCAGTTTTTTATTTCTATTAAAATACACAAATTTAGATGGCGTTTTAGAATTTCTTTCAGATTTCCTTGACTATTTTTGTTTCAAAATACCTCTTTGATTTTATTTTAACATTTATGGTTAGCAATTTCTCATTACATATTTTATTTTGTTAAATATTTCTTTTAAGATTTTGTTCTTGATTCTCCGTTTCTGAGCTCCTTTTTTGTTTTGAATTTACTTCCCGTTGAAAATTCAGTCTTTGATATAGATTTATGGTTTCCCGTTTCTCATTACGTCCGTTTCTCATTACGTTTTTGATTTCGTTTTAAAACTCATTTTTTGAAAATGATTTGGACTTCTTATTAGATTAGGTTTTAAAATTTGTGTTCCTTATTTCATTTTGGATTTCATTTCAATAACAATTTCATAGCCGAGTATAATTTTTTTGAAATCTGGAACAAAATGTGCGCATTTGTGCTTGAATTTCCAAGCAATCAAAGGATCTATATTTTCATACATTAAATGTTTTGCATAATGCAACAGTGCATGTGATCAATATCTTACATCATAATGGAAATCATTCACCAAATTTACACAATAGAATAGATGCTAATAAAGAATAGAAAACTCTCACCCAGCACAGCAATGAGCTGAATAACTTGGATATGTTGTTTTTCACAAAGTGATACAGAGTTGGATGGATTATATTATAGTTTCTTTTTCGAAAACTCTCATCCAACACAGTAACCTACCCAAGTGAAGCAGTAATAAAAAAGGTCCACAATTGAACTCTCATCCAGCACAGCTCTATTTAAGTAAAAGTAAAACGAACACAAAACACCAATTAGCTAATAATGTACATTTGGTGCACAGATCAATTACTTTATTAGAATAAAGAAAATGGGTTGCAAGCTAATGAGCTCAATTACAATGAATATAAAATGACAGAGGTTGTAATCCAATGAATGTAATCAAAAAAGAAATGTAGAAATACAGTTGTATAGAGCCAATTGTTTCTGTAAGTAAACTAAATAAAATCATTCAATCGTGTTAGGATATTCATAATATAAATGATGGCTACCTGTTAGCCTAAGCAATTACTCATACTGAGGAACTTGAATAGAGAAGCATAACCGCTCTCCTCCACCTACAGAGTTGTGGTTGCCTTTATTAAAAAGTTAACAAATGTATATATAATAATTTCTTACAAATCAATTTAGCTTTGAGTGGTAGTCATAGTTATCAGCCCTAATTTACTTTTTAGGCATTCTCCGGTTTCCTTAGTAATAAAATATGTCTAAATTGTTGAAGGCCAGCATTGGATCCAATTTACCCGAAGAGATTGTAGAAAGGGAGAAAACTATTGAGATTATAAGAACAAAAATAACATCAGCTCTTCAATGCCTTAAGGAAGTGCAATCTCAAATGGTTGAAATGTTTGATGAGAAAGAAGGGACTAAGAAGTTCATGTTGCTCAGCCAAGATATCATCAAAGGTCTGATAGTTGAAGTTGATAGATTGAGTTCGGAGATTCTTAATAAGGGCAAAGACTATGATTTTAAGTTGGTCCAGTTGGAAAATTAACTACAAAAGTTTGAGGGGAATGCCATGAAGAGGGTGGACTAACTCTAAGGAAAATAAACTACAGTCTGAGGGTGGACTAACGCCAAGGAAGCCAGCAAGATGGCTTTATTTGATTATACAGGAACATAAGTATTATGTTCATAGATATGATTTCTTGAGCCGTCTGTTGTTTTCTCTTCTTCCTTCTCAATTCACAGGGATGAATACGTATACAACAGGGAGGTTGTTGGCAATGGAATAATTGTTGCAGCAATAATGAGTTTAAAATTAGTAAGAAATATAAAATCAGAAGAAATCATGGAACTCATGCTGGAGTCCATTGCATCGATGAACAATAAGATTTTTGCCTTTGAAGTAGTCGAAATGAAAAAATCGTAGTTGTATTCATCTGAATGAGGAAATCTTACACGGGGGAGGGAACGGGAGCGGGCGGACAAATGCTTCAGCGGCTAGAGGATGGTGTGACCTAGGTCGCTGATTTCAGAGGAGATCACCGACTGGAGTCAAGGAGGCTGAATCCTGATCTGAAGTATTTGTGAAGCTTGGAGGCATCTGCTCTATGAAGCACAACGTTCATGATTTACAGAACTTGGAAGAAGAGGAGAAAAGAGGAGGAAACTGACCTGGAGAATGCCCTAGCTCGTTTTTGCGGAGGCAGAGAAGAGGAGCCTCTTTTGGATTGCTTCGCCGCCGGCGAGGAGGGCTTTGAGGAGGAGCGGACGATGTAATCGACCCCGGCGAGGAGTCTTCTGGCGAGGAGACGAGAGGGAAGACTACGAAGGAATGAGAGGCGAGATCAGGTGTGATTGATCTTGCTAGTATATGGGGGTACTTTTGTAATTGATCTTGCTAGTATAAATAGCAGCTTAGCTATAGGGCAAAAAGGGAACTTTAGTATTGTTGTTTCCTGCGTATGTGCGGCCGAATTGGGAGGCACTCCCCTTGCCGGTGATCAAACGATTCAGGCCGTGGCCTTAGGTGATGGTGAATCAAGTTACTGATTCTGTGGTCGGGCATCACAATTTAAATGTCTAGTGCGGGAGAGAGAAAACTATCTATAATCATATCTCAAGTCATCGAGCAGGGAGATCTCACCACGTACCCGGAATTTGGGAGAAACTTCCCCTCCGCAACCAAAATACTGAGCGAGGTACTAGGCAAGCATGGACTTGGCGAGTATCCATTTGAGGGGACCTCAACTTCTTCTAAAAGTCTCATTTCTAGTACCTTTGGGGGTCTTTTTATAGAGAAATCTTGGGCGTATAGGAGAGTATCCAGCCTCTGCTAGTGAGTTCCAAGGGTCTACTCGCGAGGTACGCGCTCATACTCACTCAAGCTCGTCTCTGCTCGCTCAAGCTCGTCTCTGCTCGCTCAAGCTCGTCTCTGCTCGCCCAAGCTCGTCTCTGCTCGCTCAATGGTCTGCAAATAGCCGTTTTCTTGGGTACTTCTGATCTTGACGAATTACGGGTTATACGGGTGAGATCTTGCTTTATGCTTGTGACTGCTGTGTATTTTGTCTTCCTGGAGCTGTGTAGGAGGTGTTGTAAGGGGTCATTATGTTATTGAAAAGTCTGGAAGTTCCATGTGGTGTATTTCCCTTACGGTCCGTTCGGCCTCCTGGAATTGGAATTGCAGGATTGGAATTCATCTAATTCCAATTCTTGTGTGAATTGTAATTGGTCTGAATTTCAATGCAGTTGTTCGGCTGCATGATGGATTTCTAGAATTGGAATTGAAATTGAAATTGAAATTGAAATTAGAATTAATTTAGAATTTCTTTTTTTCTCATGCCTGCAGAATCGGGCGACATGACAATTTGAAATTGGAGTCATGTGTCACCCGAGACGAAATTATTGCAACAAAACCAAGTGGTGGAGGGAATTATTCCTTTACAATCTCTAAGAAAATATAGAAGTTCGCAAAAATGAACACAACACCAGAAAAATCAACTTCAAGTAGTGTACCAACAATTGATTATGATCGGGCAACGACGGCGAGATCGGACGGCGATGACAAGATCGGGTGACGGCGACAAGATCGGTCGACGATAGCGAGATCGGGCGAAGATCAAGAGATCGAGGGCGTGATCAGCGGCTACGATGAGATCGGGCAGTGGAGGTGGCGAGATCGGGCGGCTGTAGCGAGATCGGGCGGTGGCGGCGAGATCGGATGGTTGCGGCGAGATCAGGTGGTGGCGGCGAGATCGGGCAACGACGACGGCGAGATCGGGCGATGGCGCCGGCGAGATCGGGCGATGGCGCCGGCGAGATCGGGCGGTGGCGGCGTGATCGGGCGGCAACGGCGGCGAGATCGGGCGGCGGCGCTGGCGAGATCGGGCGGCGGCGGTGAGATCGGTCAACGGCGGCGAGATCGGGCAGTGGCGGTGGTATCGAGGGGTAGTAGTGAGCGGTGGCGAGATAGGGAGGCGGTGGTGAGATCGGGCGGCGACAGCGAGAACGGGCGGAGACAATGAGATTGGGCGGCAGCGGCGAGATCGGATGACGACGACGAGATCGGGCGGCAGCGGCGAGATCGGGCGACGACGATGAGATCAGGCAACGATGGTCATAATAAAAAACTGAATTCCATGAAATATCTGTCTTTACCCCTAAGAATTGTTCAAACAATGGGATTTTCGCAACTTAAAGATGGGATTCACGACTCAAGCGAAGCATGGCCATCCACCCCCGCAGGTTTTGGGATGAGCACCTAGAGCATCTCCGTTTCACTTTGGAGACCTTACGACAACATCACTTGATGCAACCCGCGCCGCGTCGCTTTTATTATTATTTTTTATCGCACATGTTTTTATTATTGTAGCGCACGTTTTCGCGCATTTTGATGTAATTTTGTATCGCGCGAGTTCGCGCAAGTTTTGGTTTGGCTCGTTGGTGTGACCGGCCAATGAGACCTTAAATGCATAGGTCCGTTAATTAGGATGTAGTTTAATTTAGGACAAGCTTTAGGTAATTAATTATTTTAAAATATATTTTCCCCTATGTCTAGCCAGCTCGTGCCCTTTGATAATCCCCTTCAAGTCCTCTTTGTCACCCTCAAAATCTGAGTTTATTAAAAAACAATAGTCATATGTTAACAAATCTGTCAATAGTCAATTTATCAAAACCCTAAATCTACCCCCCCCCCCCTTTAAAAACAAACCCTCCCCCACTCTTATCAGGCGGCTGGAAATAGAAACTGAACAATCACTCGATTTGCTCGGTTTCCCCTCCAGCGCCGCATTTATCCTTCCCCGACGACATCGCCTGCAGTGGCTCCATCCGTGGCTGTCTTCCTCGTCGTTACTTCCACGCCTCCACCAACTCCAGTCGAGCAATCCTGGAATCCACCGCCTCCTTCCCGTGCTTCTTCTCCCCGACGGAAGCCCCCGCAACCTCGCCGCCCCTTCCAATCCTCTTCTTCACCGTCGGAATCCACCAGGGAAGCCCTTCCCGCCACCAGATCTGCTGCCAGAAGCCACTCCAGCCGCCGTCGAGCCCGCCTGAACCTCTCCTGGGCTCCGATGACCCCTTCTGCACTAATTTGTAGGTGCTTTAATCGGTCTTGCGTGTTCTGTAGCCCAACAAGTTGTATACGAGGGAGGTTCATTATTAGAGAAGTTATCAGGCTGACTTGTTTGAGATTTGAGACATATCGATCAAATATTTCGGATAAGTGATCAGGTGCGGTAGATGGCGACTATTGGTCCACTCCTTATACTTTTTGATTGTTTTCCTTAAAATAGTCAGCTCAAAGAACTGACATTAGTCCAACTAGTGACTGAGTATGATAAAATCTACTTCAGGTCTAGTATTCGAGAAAATGATTAAGTTGAATGGCTTGAACAACCACCAGAAACATTTATTGATGGAAGATCTTATCCACGTCAAGGGCTATCATGTTCCTATCTTTGAGGAGACGCCGAAAGACATGAATCTCAATAAGTGGAAGGCGAAGTACCGGAAGCTATGCAGATTCATCAAACGGTACATAGATCTAAATGTCTACAACCATATTACAGGTATCGTTTATGCGAAGATACTTAAAAAAACTCTCGAGATGTTGTATGTTAGGAGTACTTGCATCAACGAGCTATATCTACTAAAAAAGTTTAGAGAGTTCAAGTATAGAGATGACTCACCTATCTTGGATCATATGAACGAGTTCAAGGTATTATTGATCAACTTATTGTTATGAATGTGACCTTCGAGGATAGGTCAAAGCAATGTGGCTATTAAAGTCTCTTCCAGACTCTTGTGAGATGGTTATAGTTTATCTAATCAACTCATCTACCGGAGGCAACATTACTGTGAAGATTATCAGGAGTGACATCCTAAATGAAGAGGTGAGAAGGAAATCTCAAGGGATACCAGACTCTTCTTCATGAGCTGACATCCTCTATACCGAGCTCATGTGGAGAGGTAAGAGAAAAAGCAGAGGAAGGAAGAGCGAGAGGAGCTAAAGCATGAGGAAATTCAAGTCACGTTATCAAAACATGGAGTGTCACTATTGTTATAAAAAGGTATATTCAGAAGTTCTGTTATTTTTTCAAGAATGGCGACAAAAAGAAATAAGTAACTACTAATGATAGGAAGGAGAGCCACATTGTAGCTACTGTAACTACAGGGGAGGAGGACGTCATCATTATTAGAGATGATGTCATAGTTGCACTCTCATGTGATGATCAAAGCTAGATTGTTAATTCATGTGTTTATGCACATGTCTCCCATAATAGGGAGTTATTTTCCACTTATACTACTCACGATTATGAAATGCTTAGGATGAGCAATGATGGCATGCCTAAAATAATCGAAAGATGATACAAATATCTAAAGACAAGCACTAGAGGATTGATGATCCTAAGAGATATGCAACATATACCTGACATTCACTTCAACCTAGTTTTAGTTGGGAAGTTAGGTGATGGGGAACATTTGAGTGTCTTTGGTGAAAATTTTCAAAAGCTTGTCAAAGAGTCGCCAGTAGTGGTCAGAGGTTATAAAGATATTGGTTTATACTACATAGAGGGGATACCTGAAGCTTCTCAAGTCAACATTATTAGAAATGGTGTATTTCCATTTCTATGGTATAAAAGACCGCGTCACATTAGCTAGAAGGGCTTGTGATGTCTTATTAGAAAGAATATGACCCATCCATGATAACATATGTCATGTCGTCAGGAGTTCGTTGGCATGCTCGAAAACATGCTTACTAGGCACATCGCCTGTTATGGTTTTTGTTCGGATTCGAATCCAAAACAGATTCAGTATTTCCTTTTTGGGGAAACACCATGGATGACATGAGAATTAGTGAGTCACAAATAGAAATCTCCATCATTTAAGAGTTTTATTTTAGGAGAGAGAGAGAACCCTCTCTTGAACTTAATATGGAAAATCAAAATTATATATATAGATATATATATGTTGAAACCGGAAAACCGGTCTCTGTGGAGTTCACCCTTGGGGAAGGGGTGACCTCACACTTACTACACTCGAGAGAACGTCACAGACCAAAGACTTGGGAAACTAGGAACAGACCCTCGGCTCTAGCGCGGAGGTCCCACCACACACCCGGAAGGTCACAAGAACACTTCCCCTCCCTTACCAATGACAGAGATGGGTACCTTGGAGAGTTTTCTCAACTCTACCAAGAAGAGAACTAGGGAGGAGGAAGCCAAAAGCCAATGCCAATCCAAAGGTACCCAAGGGGTCTATTTATAGTTTTTCCAAGTCCTGGGGATAAAATGACCAAAATGCCCTTACGACCAATTGGCCTTGAGCTCGGCGGACTGGGGAGCTCGGCGGCCTGGGGAGCTCGGCGGCCTGGGGAGCTCGACGGACTGGGGAGCTCGGCGGCCTGGGGAGCTCGGCGGACTGGGGAGCTCGGCGGCCTGGGGAGCTCGGCGGACTGGGGAGCTCGGCGGCCTGGGGAGCTCGGCGGACTGGGGAGCTCGGCGGCCTGGGGAGCTCGGCGGACTGGGGAGCTCGGCGGACTGGGGAGCTCGGCGGCCTGGGGAGCTCGGCGGCCTGGTGAGCTCGGCGGACTGGGGAGCTCGGCGGCCTGGTGAGCTCGGCGGCCTGGGGAGCTCGGCGGCCTGGTGAGCTCGGCGGACTGGGGAGCTCGGCGGCCTGGTGAGCTCGGCGGACTGGGGAGCTCGACGGCCTGGTGAGCTCGACGGACTGGGAAGCTCGGCGGACTGGGGAGCTCGTCGGCCTGGGGAGCTCGGCGGCCTGGGGAGCTCGGCGGCCTGGGGAGCTCGGCGGCCTGGTGAGCTCGGCGGCCTGGGGAGCTCGGCGGCCTGGTGAGCTCGGCGGACTGGGGAGCTCGGCGGCCTGGTGACCCCCCGAGGAGGCCGGGGGGGAGAAAATATTTCATCCCCCTACTAGTATATTTCCAAGTCCAAGCCAAAATTGGCCACCAAGAGTCCAAAATCTCTAAAAAGCTTAAAAACTTGAAACTGGCTCTGCGCCTACCAAAGGGGGCCCTACTCTGCGAATACGGGGTTGTACATAATCCCCGCTCTTTTGTAGGTTGGCACAAGCTCGGAAAGAAACATCCAACCCAACGTATTCGCTGAGTACAGCTTGCTCTCGTGGTGTCGAAAGACTGTAAGGCCTCTTCCGAGGGGTCATCCTGCCATGCCAACTGATGAGAGCCTGGGTGGCGAGACCTACTCAGGGCAAAAAACACTTAGCCTCCTGGGAGGGCCAACCTGCCATGCCAGCTGATGAGAGCCTGGGTGGCGAGACCTACTCAGGGCAAAAAACAATTAGCCTCCTGAGGGGGGCCAACCTGCCATGCCAGCTGGTGAGAGCCTGAGTGGCGAGACCCCCTCAGGGTAAAAAGTCAACCTCTACCTGCCCTGCCAGCTAGTGAGAGCATGGCAGCGGAATCATCCCGGAGCAAAAGGACTTAGCTCCCACGAGAGATCAACCTGAACCCACCAGCAAGTGAGAGCCTGGCAGCGGAATCATCTCGGAGCAAAAGGACTTAGCCTCCACGAGAGATCAACCTGCCCTGCCAGCTAGTGAGAGCCTGACAGCGGAATCATCTCGGAGCAAAAGGACTTAGCTCCCACGAGAGATCAACCTGAACCCACCAGCTAGTGAGAGCCTGACAGCGGAATCATCTCGGAGCAAAAGGACTTAGCTCCCACGAGAGATCAACCTGAACCCACCAGCTAGTGAGAGCCTGACAGCGGAATCATCTCGGAGCAAAAGGACTTAGCCTCCACGAGAGATCAACCTGAACCCACCAGCTAGTGAGAGCCTGGCAGCGGAATCATCTCGGAGCAAAAGGACTTAGCTCCCACGAGAGATCAACCTGAACCCACCAGCTAGTGAGAGCCTGGCAGCGGAATCATCTCGGAGCAAAAGGACTTAGCTCCTACGAGAGATCAACCTGAACCCACCAGCTAGTGAGAGCCTGACAGCGGAATCATCTCGGAGCAAAAGGACTTAGCTCCTACGAGAGATCAACCTGAACCCACCAGCTAGTGAGAGCCTGACATCGGAATCATCTCGGAGCAAAAGGACTTAGCTCCCACGAGAGATCAACCTGAACCCGCCAGCTAGTGAGAGCCTGGCAGCGGAATCATCTCGGAGCAAAAGGACTTAGCTTCCACGAGAGATCAACCTGAACCCGCCAGCTAGTGAGAGCCTGACAGCGGAATCATCTCGGAGCAAAAGGACTTAGCTCCCACGAGAGATCAACCTGAACCCACCAGCAAGTGAGAGCCTGACAGCGGAATCATCTCGGAGCAAAAGGACTTAGCCTCCACGAGAGATCAACCTGAACCCGCCAGCTAGTGAGAGCCTGACAGCGGAATCATCTCGGAGCTAAGGGACTTAGGGACGGGGCGTGTCACCTGAACTCTGCCAAAATTCAACATCCTCAAAAGGGGAAAATAGTTGGGTTACATGACCTCTCCCGACTCAGTGGGTCGGGGGCTAGACTCAGTACAACATAAAAAATACAAGATCCTATTGAGGCGAGGCTCCTTCACCTCTTGCATCAACCGATCCTTCCCCGGGTGCCCACGTCGACCCGATCCTCACATCTGTCTTCCTCCCTGGCTTGGGGCGGGGCTTCGATCTGCCTCGGGGGTGGTTGTTGGGCTTGACCTCTCGCTCCTCTCACCTCCAGGAATTCGGGGCAGGTAGCTGTTGCATGGCCCTCCTCCTGGTGGAACTCACAGTAGGGTAACTCTATTCTTACTCTTCCTCTTCCCGTGCGGTTCCTCCTCTCCCTTCGACCGATTGCCATCGCTTGCTGTGGTGGGGGTAGGAGCTGTCTAGGGGCTTGCCTTTGGAAGTTGTATCTTCCTTGGCCTCCCTGAAAGTTCCCCCCATCCTGGATGAGAGCTCTTCCTGGACCATGGGCGGGTCCTCCCTGCTGCCTCCAGCCTGGCTCCGGACCCTCCTGTCTCTGGAACCCCTGGGCTCTCTGCTCCTCTCTCCGCCTTCCTTCCTGGTGCCTTGAGCCACCTTGCTCTTTCGACTCCACCTCCGTCAACTTAGCTAACTTCTTTACAAAGGCCGGGTTGGCTGCCTCCATGGCTATTTCCTCTGCTGTCCTTTCCATCAGCTCCTCGAAGGAAAGGGGGGTCTTCCGGGTCAAGCTCATCTTGAAAAACCCTTCGCGCAACCCCACCGTAAACGCCATCTGGAGGGCATACCCTGGCACCTCTTGGATGTCAAGGACCTCCTCCTGAAACCTGTCAACGTAGTGGGCCAGCGACTCCTCAGCCCTTTGCTTTATCAGGAAGAGGGACTCAGGACCTTTCTTCCTCTTCTTGGAGGTGGAGAAGCGAAGTTGAAAGCTCCGGCTCAAGTCTTCGAACCCGAAGATGGACCTTGGAGGGATTTGATGGAACCAGTCCCTCGCCTTCTCTTTCAAGGTGATCGCAAATAGACGGCACTTGAAGGCGTCCGTCATTGGCCTGATGGAGACGGCATCCTCGAACCACTGCAGGTGCTGGACGGGGTCATCCTTCCCGGTATAGTAAGCCATGTCTGGCTCTCTGAACCCCTCGGGAACGGGAGCTGAGATGATCAACTCACTAAAGGGTGACCCCCTAAGGGGGGCTCTCTCCACCTCTACTCGCGCGACCTGCTCGCCAGGAGGGCTAGCTCTCGCCGGGCTGGGGAACAGCTCTCGGCCTGGGAGGTCTCGCTCAACCCCCTCTACCATCCTTTCCTTCCCAGGTCTCCTATCCGGCACACTTGCTTCTCCCCCTGCTGGGGTGATCTCGCCTTGCCCCCTGGGAGCCAGCTCGCTGAGACCACTCTGGGTTAGCTCGCCGAGACCCCTGGGAGCTAGTCCCTGGGGGGTGGGGGTTGAGCTGTCAGCCTGAGGGGCAATGCTTCTAAGCATCCCTATGATGCCTTCGATGGAAGCCATGAACTCCTCCCTTCCTACAAAGGGTCCTGGGTTGGGGAGACCGCCGAGGTCATCACTACCTCCCTGATCTCCAGCCATGACACTCTCCCGAGATCTTCTGTGCTGGTCACTCTCCACGCTCACCGCACCAAAATGTTGAAACCGGAAAACCGGTCTCTGTGGAGTTCACCCTTGGGGAAGGGGTGACCTCACACTTACTACACTCGAGAGAACGTCACAGACCAAAGACTTGGGAAACTAGGAACAGACCCTCGGCTCTAGCGCGGAGGTCCCACCACACACCCGGAAGGTCACAAGAACACTTCCCCTCCCTTACCAATGACAGAGATGGGTACCTTGGAGAGTTTTCTCAACTCTACCAAGAAGAGAACTAGGGAGGAGGAAGCCAAAAGCCAATGCCAATCCAAAGGTACCCAAGGGGTCTATTTATAGTTTTTCCAAGTCCTGGGGATAAAATGACCAAAATGCCCCTACGACCAATTGGCCTTGAGCTCGGCGGACTGGGGAGCTCGGCGGCCTGGGGAGCTCGGCGGCCTGGGGAGCTCGACGGACTGGGGAGCTCGGCGGCCTGGGGAGCTCGGCGGCCTGGGGAGCTCGGCGGACTGGGGAGCTCGGCGGCCTGGGGAGCTCGGCGGACTGGGGAGCTCGGCGGCCTGGGGAGCTCGGCGGACTGGGGAGCTCGGCGGACTGGGGAGCTCGGCGGCCTGGGGAGCTCGGCGGCCTGGTGAGCTCGGCGGACTGGGGAGCTCGGCGGCCTGGTGAGCTCGGCGGCCTGGGGAGCTCGGCGGCCTGGTGAGCTCGGCGGCCTGGGGAGCTCGGCGGCCTGGTGAGCTCGGCGGACTGGGGAGCTCGACGGCCTGGTGAGCTCGACGGACTGGGAAGCTCGGCGGACTGGGGAGCTCGTCGGCCTGGGGAGCTCGGCGGCCTGGGGAGCTCGGCGGCCTGGGGAGCTCGGCGGCCTGGTGAGCTCGGCGGCCTGGGGAGCTCGGCGGCCTGGTGAGCTCGGCGGACTGGGGAGCTCGGCGGCCTGGTGAGCTCGGCGGACTGGGGAGCTCGGCGGCCTGGTGACCCCCCGAGGAGGCCGTGGGGGAGAAAAATATTTCATCCCCCTACTAGTATATTTCCAAGTCCAAGCCAAAATTGGCCACCAAGAGTCCAAAATCTCTAAAAAGCTTAAAAACTTGAAACTGGCTCTGCGCCTACCAAAGGGGGCCCTACTCTGCGAATACGGGGTTGTACAATATATATATAGGAGATCCTCATGTGGAGAGAAAAAACTACATCAGCCATCAATATATATGAATATATATGGGCAATGTTATATATAAATCAAGTTTGGTTATATATAAATCAAGTTTGGCTATATATAAACCAATTTTCTAAAGTTTTTATGACATGTAAATCTACTATACATAAACCACTTAAATATTTAAAACTAACATCTTTTTCTTATTATTCCTGAGCTCCTTCTCCGAGGAAGCTAAAAGATTATCGGAGCAGCGTCTAGTTCCAGGCAGATTCGTCGCTAGAACAATCGAATCCGGTGGTCGATCGAAGTAGTTGACGCTCCCTTGAGATTGAGCTGAAGCAGTCGGTTCATTATAAGGCTATTTTCACACCCATTTCTCTCAACAAAGAACATCCCTCCACTCCCTGATAGTTCACCACCGTTGATGGCCCGTGAAAATTTGAACTCCAGCATTGCAATTCCATTGGCGAATTCGTCAGATCTTCCTCTGACCGCAATCCAACTATCATCGCACGTCTAATTCGTCGGCGGCGATGCCGCCAGATTCCGAATTCTCTCTTCATAGTTCTTCTTGTTCTCCTCATCCGCATCTTCCTCTCCTTCAAAGTCCCCAAAACAAGATTCCAAAGTGCTCTCCTGCGAGACCCATTTCCCTTGTTTCGAACTGGAACAGAGCTGAACAGGGCTCTCCTCTGTTTCCTCTGCTTCCGCCATATACGGGTGGCGCAGGAGCTCCTCCGCCGTCCACCTCTGCTTCGGATTTCGAATCATGCATTTTGAAACAAAATCTTTCATTTCATCGGACACCCATTCCGGCATGGCGACACGTCGGAGGAAAGTGTGATTCGATGAATGCCTGCAGTAAGGATTTGCTTCTTCCCGTCTAGAGCTGGCCACCGCCTGCAGCAACGATTTGCTTCTTCCCATCCAGAACTGGCCACCGCCTGCAACCGCAATTGCTTCTTCCCGTCCAGAGCCGACTACTGCGATTCATGCTTCTTACTGCGATTCCTAATGGTTTGTATATAACCATTAAGTTTGTGTATAACCAAAATTTTTTTGCATTAGTTTGTGTATAGTAAAAGTTTGTATATAGTCATTATTGGTTTGCATATAACATCACCCCCCCATATATATATATATATATATATATAGATATATAGATATATATATATATATATATATAGATATATAGATATATAGATATATATATATATATATATATATATATATATATATATATATATATATATAAGCCCCTGAATCATTTAGAGGAGAAGCAATCGCCTGGGTTTCTTTTGGCGTAAGGGGAAGCTGATTTTGCTAGCGTTGGAGGGCGGAGCCGCCGTCGTCGCCGTCGCCGTCTTGCTCTTGGTGTCACGAGGGGTGGGAGACCCCTGTAGGATATCGTCGGTGGTTGTCGTGGGTGCAACACCGTGCGATGGAGGCGAAGCGAGGAGATGATGACAGTGCGGGTATGACGGCGAAGGATTGCGGTGGTGCAGTGGCCTTGACAAAGTTTCTCTCCGGCGGTGCGGGCGTGGCAACGAAGGCATGTGAGAGTGCAGTGGCCTTGATGGTGTTTTTCTCCGGTGGTGCGACTTGGTGTCGATGGCGTGCGCGGGTGCAGTTGGCCTCGACGGAGCTTCTTCGATGGTGGCAGGTGGTTTGGTCGTTATCAGACGACGAATGTTCTCGGCGAACCTTGTGCGTTCGCTGTGCTAGCGGATTGCAGTCCAGATAATTCTCTCTCCCGCGGATCGAGCGAGTCCGGCTCTCCGTGATGTTTTCTGTAACGGACGTCGGTACACTTTTTTATGTATTTTATTGCAGTTGTAGTATTTACGTGTACAAAGTTTATTGTTCAAATTTTAGTTCTTGTATACCCTGTGTTATTTGGTTGTGTCTGGGGATAGTTTCCGCGTTATATCCCAACAAGTGGTATCAGAGGTAGTTTCTGTAGGCGACTAATTGGACATTCGAGGAACGATTTGACTACAGTGGGTGACGACTAGGTCCACTCCCCATCTTTTCAAATCCGACCTTGAAATTAATCAGGTCTCCTAGTTGTGCCATAGGGCAACCATGACAGGGAAGAATGTGAATCTGGACTATGTTTTTGAAGAAGTGCGATTGTGGCGGATTTGACCTATGACAGGTGGTACTGCATGAGAAGGTCATGATAACCGCAGATATGTTATAGAGAGAAGAATATTTGTGAGAACATGATGTACGTTTAGACGGTTTTTGTGTCAGTTAGAGGCAGCTGTTGCAGAGACAGAGGGAGACGTGAAGACCCGTTTCACTCTTACCTCGCTCACTTTTTTTACCCGACCTTAGTGACAATGCTCTTGTATGAGAAGAGTACAGTGGAGCTAGTGGAGGTCACGATCGCAATGTTATCCAGATAGATGTTAGTGAGCCCTACTCTTGAGGGCAGTCACATCTTGACAGCAGCGGATGGGTAAGGTGAGGCAGTTTGGCAAGGGATTGAGTAGAGCGCGATCTCGATCCGGGCCAAAGGAGGGTGTGATATTTTACCAGTGCAGACAGTGCAGTCACACAGGAGATCGAGTTCGCAGTGTGCAAAAGGGTCTCGAGACCAGAGTGCGGACTGGGTGACAGCTGGGTCAGGGTGCATAGTGATGTTATCCCCACCATCACTGAGAGTCTGAGCGACTCAGACAGCGTGATGTTTGCCATCACTGAGCGGATTGTATTCAGGTGGCTATAGTTGGGTGGCCCAAGGTGGAGTCCTGATGGTGGAGTGAAGACGTACCATGCTCAGGAGGGCTGTGTAGCGCGATAGTTTGTACCGACTGATGGGAACCACGATACGAGGTGGTGCGCCCATGATTTCTATGACCGACAAGGTCGATTTTCGTGGTGATGCAGATGATCGTCCTTCTGGAACTCGGGTTATGCGAGTCAGTTTCTACAATCACGTTGCGGCGACGTTCACGGGTTGAGCCAGGACAGAGATGAGCCGACTAGAGCAGGTCGGTTGATGCCTCAGACTGAGGTGGCGCTATGTGCAGACTTGTTTGGTGCAGTTGTTGTTGTGTGCGGTCAGTGCTTCGTGCAGGAGGTGGATCTGGATCCCGAACCAAGGTGGTGATTGTTGAATATTTGGTTCGTATACAAAATTTGAAAATGTAATTGAAAGAAACGCCATGCATGGAAAACATCTAGCCTTATTAATGGTGTTAATTAGAGAGAGAAAGAGCAAACATGACATGTCATAGATTTTATGGCAGAAAAATAAAAGAAATTCCAGCCCAAATTAATGGCGTTGAGAAATGCTCTCTCTAGATCTTTCTTGAATGGGAAAAAAGAAAGTGTTATATATATAAATATATATACATATATATGGATTTAGATTCCTTGTTTATGTGTATAAAAAAATCACTTGGTTAGAAGCCACCTTTACCTTTCACGTTGGAGGAGCAGTAACCGTTTGGGGAGAAGAAACGTCGCCCCTGCTAGTGTTGGAGGGAGGAGCCGCCGCCGTCTCACTCTTGGTGCCGCAAGGGGTGGGAGACCCCTGTTGGATGCCGCCTGTGGTTTCCGTTGGTGCAACACCGTGCGATGGCGGCGAAGCATTTCTCTCGTGTGGGACTCTCGACGTATCCATCGGCTTTGGAGGAAATAGCCACCGATCTTGAAGGAGAGGATCTCTACCGGTCTTCGAGGAGATGAGGCGGTGCGGGCATGGTGGCGAAGGCATGCGGGAGTGCAGTGGCCTTGATGGTGTTTCTCTCTGGTGGTGCGGCTTGGCATCGATGGCTTGCGTGAGTGCAGTTGGCTTCGACGGTGCTTCTCCGGTGGTGGCGGGTGGTTTGGTCGTCATCGGACGACGAAGGTTCTCAGTGAACCTTGTGCGTCCGCTGTGCTAGCGGATTGCAGTCCAGATAATTCTCTCTCCCGCGGATCGAGCGAGTCCGGCTCCTCCGCGGTGTATTCTTTAATGCACGTCGGTACATTTCTTCATATTTTGTATTGCAGATATATTATTTATGTGTGCAGATTATGGTCCAGATTTATAGATTTTTGTATACCTTGTATTAAATTGGTTGTTCCTAGGAGATATTTTTCACGGTATATCCCAAAATCGCCCAGATAAACGAGCTTCATACCTGAATTTTGGCCCTCTACCAAGAAGTGGGACAAGATTCTACAACGATACTCAAATCAACCGATTTGCCATAATAAGGAGTACTTTCTGTCTCAACCAAACATTCCTCACACAAGACGTATGATAAAAATTTTTTTTTCTGATACAAGCAGTTCACCAACCCCTAAAGAATCAATCAAAGAATTAGAAGTCAGTCACACTTGCTATCTACTAAACGATGAAAATACCAGATACAACGAGCTTAGATGCGAGGAAAATTCACAACCTACCTATCAAGGAGCAAAGGCCCGACGAGCATCACACCATAAAGTATTCCAATCCTTTTTACAAACACTCGTCATTCATCCCAACCATCATGGCACACCCCATCCCAAGTGTCTTCGAGTTCCCAGACATTGAGAAGTTCGACAGAAAAGGTGATTCGCAAATGCATGTTAGATGTTATGTGACAATCATGCATATTTGTAATTCCTCGAAAGAGCTCATGTATCAGATGTTTCCCATCACGCTAAAAGGACAAACTAAATCTTTGTTTCACTCCCCGAATAAGGAAAAGATTAACAACTTTGAGGAATTAGCATATTTTTTTGTCAATCAATTTACTTCCAATAGCAAAAAGAGGATCGCCTTCAAAGAATCAAGCAAACAACCCATTAAAAAAAGGAATGAGGAGAATGGCTCTTGCCCGGAACCCAATAAGAGTTGTGGACATCATGCAGATGCTGGCCGAACTCGCCGACATAAAAATTTCACGCAACTCAATGCCTCTCAAGACAAGATCTTTCAAGCTATTCACAGTCATCCTGCCTTGCGGAGACTCAGGCCGCTCGTCCCGAATCGAGAAGATCTCTCGAAATATTTCAAATACCACCAAGGACTTGGACATGATACTGAAGAATGTAATCTCCTAAGAGAGGAAATTCAATGATTTGCTTGCCTAGGGGCAATTGATCAGTTTCTACTGAAAATGAGCAAAGCCCACCATCAAGGCCTAAAGAGCGTTACTATAATCATCGAGGAGCCTCCAACCAAAGTGAGTCAAGTCTTGGTGGACAGGGGATCAGAGTAAACACATTGTTCCTGTCAAAACTACTTCAACTATAACTAACAAGCGGAAACCACGAGCTCAGGTCAACTAGCGCAGAAATAAATCAAAATTCGCTGGTTTCTTATGTATCATGACAAGTTTTTTTTAAAATCCAGTATGAGCAGCCGCCCATCCTCGATCCTATGTAGGTCCGCCATGCTTATCACCATACTGAATGCGTATATTTCACTAGAACTCTTCACAAATAAATCAAAATTCAGCGACCCCTTGTTTACTTTAGTTTAGTTTTACACATTAATTAACACCAAACATTACACATCAACATTCTCTGCAATCGACCAAATTTACAAAATCCAAGGAAGAAAAAAGGAAAACCAATAACAAAAAAACGAAAGTAAACTCCAAAAAGATGAAATTTTGCTGGTCGTTCAATCCAAATTGCAAGGAGTCCAAGCAAAAGTCCGTTCCTTTTATCTCTCCAGCGAGCCACGTGCTGTTTTCCCGACGGAATTGAGAATACGAGGCAAGAAGAAGAGACAGATGTACGGATTCGCCGGACATTTAGCGATGAAGGAGACGTAGGGCCGACGTGCAGTGCCTCGCCGCGCGCTCTGCCGACCGTTTTCTCCTGGCCACATCAACTTATTATTAAGCGCCGGTGGCCCAAAAGAGGTTCTTTTATTCTACTATCGCTAGGAAGAAAGAAGATGGCAAAACAACTGAGAATGGCGGAAACAGAGGAACTGACCCGCGCCCGGAGCCCCAAAGGAGAGCTTCGCTTTCACGGTTAATTAGCCACACTCGTTTGCATATCTAGTTTCCGTTTAAGAAGAAAGCTGATATGTAATTAATTTTTTTTGGGGGGTTTTAACTTTTAAGGTAGGGACGAAGTTCAATGTTCGGAGAAGCCGCCGGGGATGAGCCACCACGAAGACGACGACCACCACGGTAAACGGTCGGTCGTCGCCAGGGTGAAAGATAAGGCCCGGAAACTGAAGAACTCGTTCCGTAGGAAGAAGCACGGCGGCAACGAAGACAATGCATCGCCGGCTCGTGGGACTAGCCAGTCGGAAGAGGAGGAGGAGGAGGAAGAAGAAGACCCTGAATACCACGGTGCCCCAAGTAAAATTCGACACTTTATTTGCTTAGTACTAATTAGGAGAAAAACTTGTCTACATCAAAATTTAATTTTTCGACGTCTATATAAAATTTTTTTGCACAAAAATCATAGAATATTACTGTTATTTTTATCCTATATTACCCGTATTCTCGCAATGTCAATGCATGATTTTATTTTACGAACATTAATATTTAGTGTGTGTTTCTTTTAAAAAAATTGAAGTTAAAAAATGTAATTTGGAGCATAAAATTCACTTTGCCACACCTACACCTATGAATGTCTTAAGGCACCAAAAAAAATCTCAAACGAGTTTAAAAAAATGCAGGATATATTCAATTTTATTATACTGCAATATCCATTTCATGGTTGATATTAAATCATGTCAATTCAAGGGTCCATATTAATTGGGTCATTAAGTATCTATTTTCACATTATCAAAGTGTCCTTATATTTTTCGGATACACCTTTTAATAAGGGCTCTTGAATAAAGATGATTTATTAATCTCCAACATGAATTCAGTATCCATTTCATGTCCTAATGCATATTATCCTGGCAGTGTACGAATCGGCCACCATCCCGCACCTTTTAGCCGGAACTCAGAGCCCAGAGACACCGCATAACTCAACTGCGGCAAGCCCAATTACTACACTTAAGCAGCCATTGGCAGTCGAACAATCTGGCAAAAAAAGCCCAAATGCCTCTAAGAACCAGCATACAGAGTTTCTCGGAGAACCGTCGGAGCTGCCAGCGGCGCCGGAGGCTGACCCCTCCGACGACCGGACTCTGGCACAGAATGTCAAGGAAATCCTCACGCCGGCCTACAATATGATAACCAGCGCGACGCAGGTTATAGCGTCGAAAATCCATGGCAACCCGGAATCCACGGACTCTTCCAGGGCAAATTGGGATGAGTTGGGGGCCAAGCAGGCATGCGATAAGGATGTGTCAGTTAAGAAATATCTGATGGAGAAACTGCAGCCTGGGGAAGATGAGAGGGCTCTCTCGCAGGTAATTACGGAGGCCATTACTCCAGGGCCGGCAGGCGATGGGGATGGCGGCGGTGCAGGACAAGCGGTAGTCAGCGCAGTGGAGAAGTTTAAGGGCGCCGTGTCATCTCTGGTTGGGATGGCGGACATCACCGACGACAGTCTGCCGGAAAGAGAGGTGGTGCCCCCTGCTAAGATACAGGGTGATCATTCAGGAGAACAGATACCGGTCTCCACGAATCCTTTTCCGCGCAAGACTTTTTCGTAATAAGGAGAAAGTAACGGTCGGCTGATTCAAATTGGGAAGGGAATTTATTTATGGCGTTTGTTAACCGTAATTCGTTGTTGGCTAGTCGTACTTCAAAATCTTCTAATTTTTCGCGCATTTTCGAAATACGTCTTGTACATGCAATTTCAGGAAAAATTTTCAACACGAAAGTTGTAGATCTCGACTTTCGTGTTGAACACTTTTCCTGAAATTGCACGTGCAAGACGTATTTCTGAAAGGTGCAAAATCTGGACATATTTTCAAAGTACGCCTTTTACATGCATTTTTTGGAAAAGTGCTCAACACGAAAGTTATAGATCTCGACGAGATCTACAACTTTTGTGTTGGGCACTTTTCCTAAAATTGCATGTACAAGACGTATTTCGAAAAGACGTGAAAAATTAGGAGATTTTTGGGTACGACTAGCCAATAACGGGTTGCGATTATTTATTTGTTTCTATGTGTGTGTGTTAATACTTAATAAGTTAATAGAACACATTGTATGATTTTGGTTTGCTTTATCGGTTGGTACGACCAAATGTTCTCCTTAGGGTTCATTTGGTTTAGCGGTGACGTTTGTAAAAGGAGCTATTGTAAAGGTAGGTTTGTAATGGGAACTGTTGGAAACTGGATGTTGTAAATGGAGTTCTGTTTGGCTTGTCTGCGTTTGCAGAGCTGTTCAAAACTGAGAACTGTTTGCTAATACTGTGTTTGGAAATGGAGATTCGCGGTTGAATTTTTTTCTTCTTAATTATTAAATGAAACAAACAAACCAAGTTTTTTTATTAAACACCGGCGATGGCCGTTATCGTAAGCCCCAGCTCAAACATAGATAGATATTTCACAGTACATGTAAACCTTTTAAAAATATGAAAATGCGTTCAAGCTCGGTGGAGTTGTTCGGCAATTGAGTCACGCAATGCCACCATCTCTTCCACTCCTACCCGAATCCCTCTCACCTCGTCTCCACTAATTGAGCCCACATGGCCAGTTCTGTTCTGAATACCCGCTGGATAAATGAACTGTTCGTCTACATCACATGCACGAAAATGAATGTCTGAGCGGGATGGATGTCTGCGAATGTAGTTATGCAATGTCATTGTTGCAATCACAATGTCTCGTTGCTTGGACAAACTGTATGGCGGCATATCCCGTAGTATCTTCCATTTTTTTTTCCACACGCCGAATGAACGTTCTATAACACTTCGCAACGATGAGTGAGCCTGGTTGAATATTTCATGGCGCCCTTGTATGGGTCTATTGCCCCTTCTAAAATCTGGTAAATGATAGCGTGTGCCTGAATATGGTTTTAGAAAACCGCGCTGTAGTGGATAACCGACATCCACTACGTAATATTTGCCTGCAAATTTGTATCAGGCGAAGTGTTACTAAAATATTCTTCAATATTTGTTATAAAAAGAGATTCAAGATACAAAACACTCACCAGGGGGTGAGTATGAGAAATTATAACTGCGGTTCATAAGAGCACGCTGAAATATACGGCTATCATGAGTAGAACCCTCCCAACCTGCTAATGCGAAAGTGTAACACATGTTGAAATCACAAACATCCATGACATTCTGCGTCGTTGTGCCATGTCGACCAATGTAAGAAACTTGTCGATCAGCAGGTACTCGAGCGTCCACATGTGTTCCATCAATTGCTCCTATGCAGTCTTTAAAAAATGGCATGTATCGAGTGTCATTTAAAATTTGTGGGGGAATATCACTGAACTGTGGATCTACAGGACGAATGACATCAGCAGATAGTAGCTTAATTGCATTTATACCCCTTGTAAAAAATTTATGTATTGTTTCCGTAGAGTGTTGAAAACGTTTGCTTGCAATTTGCATTGATAAATTGTGGCCTAAAATCTGCAAAGTAATTGCAAGTACTTCGCGTGGGAGAGTCCTCCTGGATCCAAGCAATCCATATTGCTGTGTGAGGAGAGCCAGTAGATCAATAAATATTACCTTCGACATTCTAAAGGCACTGAAAAATCTGTGAGGGTGTCCTTCCAAAAGTTCACCAATCCATCTAGCACCGGTTTGGCTTGATGTCATACAAGGTGTGTTAGAGGTTCCACCTCCCAATGGTAACTGCTGAGAAATAGCTAGTACCAACTGTTGTCCCCCAATTGCTGTATTATGATAAAAGCAATTAGCAACATGCTGCCTAGTCTCCTCGTCCGAACTATGAGTTTGATCCGGGCTAAGCATTGTCAATCTGTGTTAAAGAAAACAACAATAATTAAAGCACATCTGAAGACACACAAATAAAGCATTGGCATCACATAATAAGTAAAGCTTATCACAACAAACAATAAAACAAAGCAAAGCAACATATAGTAGTAAATGTCCAGCAAAAAGTGAAGTGCATCAAAGCAAACTATTCCAGCATAACATCAAATGGAAAACACACACAAGCTGATCACATGATAGAAAAAGGGGCAACTACTCCAGTTTTTTGTGATAACAATCTTGCAGCCAAGTGAGACGTCGATCTTGCCGCATGCTCATAAAACTTTCTCGATTCTGTTTCTGTCTCAAAAAGACGATGCAGTAGTGATAAAAGTCCATATTTGAGTCAGCCATAACCTCTGGCATGGTTTCTAGCTCTGAAATAGCCTCAGGAATGGTGTATAGGGATGACGAGATCTGTATGCGAGGTGGCTCCTGCATGCAACGACCAATAATGCGCGATGTCTCCACTAACTCATCCAATGCTGAACTCCTTGACTTCTTTGCAGCAATCTTTGTACTTTTACCCTTAGCTGCCCTTTTCAGTTTAGCTGCCGTATCCTCGATGTCGTCACTGCCCTGAGTGGCATGTTCGGGAGACCCATCATGTTCGTCGACTGACTCATGCTCAAAGATTCTTGAATTTGGAGCCCATGCAAGATCTCTATTTGCAACGACCTGGCTAAACATCATATGCAGCTTCTCCTCCAACTCTGGTGATATTCCAGCAAATTGGAATTTTCTTGCACTCGGGAATGCCTGAAATGAAGCATTCGACATGTTAGACATAAGCCACATAACACAAATAATAAAAATCTAAGGAAATAAACTCCATACCTTGAGTCGGTCTTTCCACTAATCTTCAGAAGCAAGAATTGTTTTGCGAATAGGATCCCACCCCAACCCCGTTTCACGACCCTTCAGATCCCTCCATAATTTCCAATCTTTTTTAAGCTGATCCCACTTGTTCTTCATTTGTGTTCGATCATACGCCTTCCCCGTGCGAGCGTGAAAATGTGTTGTCAGGTTATTCCAACCATCCCTACTAAAGTGTGTCGTTGGACGATTACCCAACTCGATTTCTTTCAAACACAGATCACAGAAAATTAAAACATCATTGGCCTCCCAATTCGCACTTACACCGCCATCTTTATGTTTACCCATAAACCTATATTAAAATCTACAGAAATTAGTAACTGCACACACACATAACACTGCATATTTAACACACAGAGCAATCACTTGCTTGCACTTAGCACTGGACACATAGCAATCACTTGCTTGTACAGCAATAACTTGCTTGCACTGGACACATAGCTCACACACATAGCAATCACTTGCTTGCAGCTTGCACTGGACACATAGCACACACACATAACACACACACAGCACTCACTTGCTTGCACTGGACACATAGCACGGCACACACACATAACACTGCACATTAACCCACATTATGCAATCACTTGCTTGCACTTAGCACTGGACACATAGCACACACACATAACACACACACAACACTCACTTGCTTGCACTGGACACATAGCACGATACACACACATAACACTGCACATTAACCCACATTATGAAATCACTTGCTTGCAGCTTGCACTGGACACATAGCGCACACACATAGCACACACACATAACACACACACACATCACTCACTTGCTTGCACTGGACACATAGCACGGCACACACACATAACACTGCACATTAACCCACATAGCAATCACTTGCCGCACTTAGCACTGGACACATAGCTCACACACATAGCAATCACTTGCTTGCAGCTTGCACTGGACACATAGCACACACACATAGCACACACACATAACACACACACACAGCACTCACTTGCTTGCACTGGACACATAGCACGGCACACACACATAACACTGCACATTAACCCACATTATGCAATCACTTGCTTGCACTTAGCACTGGACACATAGCACACACACATAACACACACACACAGCACTCGCTTGCACTGGACACATAGCACGGCACACACACATAACACTGCACATTAACCCACATTATGAAATCACTTGCTTGCAGCTTGCACTGGACACATAGCACACACACATAGCACACACACATAACACACACACACAGCACTCACTTGCTTGCACTGGACACATAGCACGGCACACACACATAACACTGCACATTAACCCACATTATGCAATCACTTGCTTGCAGCTTGCACTGGACACATAGCTCACACACATAAAAATCACTTTGCTTGCACTTAGCACTGGACACATAGCACACACACATAGCACACATACATAACACACACACAGCACTCACTTGCTTGCACTGGACACATAGCACGACACACACACATAACACTGCACATTAACCCACATTATGCAATCACTTGCTTGCACTTAGCACTGGACACATAGCTCACACACATAGCAATCACTTGCTTGCACTTAGCACTGGACACATAGCACACACACATAGCACACACACATAACAAACACGCACAACAATCACTTGCTGAACACACACACACAGCCAATACAAAAATCGGTGAAGAGAAATGAAGCAATACCTAACACAACAGATCAATTGAACACAAATAGATAGCAAAAATCGTTGAAGAGATTACCCTAATTGATTGTGCTGAGAAAGGTAGCTAGGAAGAAGCTGTTGGCACAAGATTTGCACTGCTTGCACCGATAAGGATGGCCTGTGAAGAGCTGCTGCCCGGGAAAGATAGATTAGAGGCCGATGGCTAGAGATCGACGCCGCTGTGGCTAGAGGCCGACGCCGCCGGCGTCACTGGGTGATGAGGCCGTTGATGAAAAGATCGCCGCCGCCGGAGTTGCTGATGATGCTAGAGATCGCCGTCAAGTCGCGGGAACCAGGACAGAAGGAATACGACGCCGGAAGTCGCTGATGACGGCCCGAGGTCGTGGATCGCCGCCTTCTCCTTTTTTTCGCGAAGCGGAAAACGCGATAAAACGGAAGCTTGCCCTTAGGTTTCGAACAGCGATGTTTCGGGCTTTGGAGAAACGACGAGCGGGTTGAAACGCGGCGGAAAAACAAACAGCCGGAAGCCTGAACCGCCGTTTCGCCCAAACGGACCGGAGCCAATAAGCTAAAACAAATGGGGCCTTAAAGTTTTTTTACAAGACAAATTAAGGCCATGTTTCTCTGAGTGATGAAAGTGGGACCTTGCATTCCAGTTTCACCTTCATGCAAACGAAAATATCTGACGTCCCTCTTCATTCTCAGCTAACACATGGTCTTCTGTAAGTCGGCGTACATCTTGGCAATCTCATGATGCACAGAATACTGAGTGCAATGTGCCTCTCTTAGGATATCTTCCCGAATTTTACCTCCTTTGGGAATGTAAAGCCGGCCACGGAGATGAACGAGGTCGTATTTTATGGAATACTCGTCTGTAGTCCCATCTTCAATTGACTTGATTGTCGGGTCCAGAGCCACATCCTTTCTTTGCTCCGTCCGGATTCGGTCTCGAATATCACAGACTATGCTCATCACGGTTAAGTACTCCATATACCCTTCCGATTGATCTTTATATACCAGGGTAATCTCCATCTCTTCGAGCATCCGAGCTAACTTAATAATCATCAATCGGGACTCAGGGCTTAGTTCTGGTACCTTCCTGCTCAAAGCATCAACTACGGAATTTGCTTTTCCGGGGTTGTAGTTAAAAGTAAATTCATAATCGCATAAAAACTCTAACCACTGCCGCTGTCTCAAATTCAATTCCTTCTGCGTATGAACGTACTTTAAATTCTATTCATCAGATCCATGAACACTGATGACGCATTAGTCAGCCCAAACAGCATGACAATAAACTCATAATGCCCATATCTCGTGTTGAATGCCGTCTTGGAAATATCACTTTCCCTTATCCTCAGTTGATAGTACCCGGACTTAAGATTCAACTTCAAATATACCGACGACCCAACTAACTGATCGAACAGATCGTCAATTCTTGGGATCAGATACTTGTTCTTTTTCGTTAACTTATTTAGCTCTATGATGGGATAATCATCATTATTTTGGAGGGAAATTGATAGATGAAGGCCCTAAAAACGGATTGGTTTTCCTGGTTTTCATCATCCAAATTTTGGAATCGGTTTTGGGAGCGAGTCTCCAAGTTGTGACTCTTGTAACCATTGTATTAAGATTTATAATTGATAGGGTCCCCTAGGAGCACTAAGCGCACACCCGTGCGTGGGGTGCGAGTATCGGAAAAAACCCCCACTACGGGACAATCGCCCGATAGTGGGGGTGATCTGAGGCATAACCACCTCAGCCTAATCGCCCGAGCAAGGCGGCCCACCACCGCCTAAAGCTTTGACGCCCAAATTGGGTGGCGCGGCTCTCCAGCCCCCTACAATGGGGGCAAGGAGCTCAGAACGGACGACCACCTTTCCACATGAGGCATGCGGCAACAAGGCCGCCCGGTCCCTCCCCCCCTATGGGGGGAGCGGCCGCCCAAATTGGGCAGCCCCTTGGCCACCCAGTTTGGGCGGCCTTTTGGCTGCCCGACCTTGGCTGGGCTGCTTTGCCCCGGTCGCCGTCCTCGCCCGACCGCTAATCTCGCCCGACCGCCGACCTCGCTGGACCGCCCCTCCCCACACATGATGGGCAGTTAATTTTTCTGTTGGACTCAAAATCGTCCGGGGGCATTGTCATCATTTTCATAAAATTGGTAATCCACGTGCTCCAATCCAGACGTTCTTATTCGTCCATCTGGTGGTTACTGGGTAAAATTGCCGGGTCGCCTTCTTAAAATCTATAAATAGAACCTCCGACCCTCTTTCATTTCCATTCTCTCCTCCTACGGGGAATTTCTCCTACGAATTTCTCCCGCCTCTACTACTCATGCGCATGCCGCTTCCTTGTGTGCTCCCGTGCACACTGCTTCCTTGCGTGTTCTCGCACCTGTCATTCCCTCCCGCACTCCCGCACATGTCGTTTCCTTGCACGTTCCCGCGCGCGGCTCTCCCTCGCGCGCACCCGCTGGCGCTGCTCCCTCGTGTATTTCTGCGCGCGCCGCTCCAAAAGAGCCCTCGTGTGCTCTGTTCAAAGTGCGCCTTCGTGCGCTCTGGTGCAAGTGCGCTCCCATGCGCTCTGTTCCAAGTGCGCCCTCGTGCACTCCGCTCAGAGTTTGCTCTTGTGCGCTCCACTCAGAATGCGCATATACGTGCTCCGTTCCAAGCGCGCGTTCTGCACCCCCTGCCCTCGAGACAACTTCTAAGAGCGGGCTTCGCCTCAAAATGACGTCGACAGTTCACAACCCTTATCTCAGACCATAGAGCCCCTCAAATCTAATTCTGACACCCACAACACGCATAGATGCTACCAATTAATAGGAAGCCCCCAAAAAACATGTTAACCGCTCTAGACCCCTCTGAAAGCAGCAGGAGGCACGTCGCATAGATTAAGGCGTAAGGACACGCTGCACAAGTCTCCGGACAGCAGCCGGAGTCTTTGGGACACTCAAAAGCGCGACACTCCCCACTATTGCAAACAAAAGAATTTAGCTCTGTAAGTGTTGGTCTGTCACGCTCCGAGCACGTCTCTTTCTTTAAAAAGTTATAACGAGGAGCAGCCTGTCACCCTTGCTTTCTATTCAAAGCATTGTACAACAACCAACTGATAGTAGAAGTTTGGTCGGCTGATGAGTCTGATATTTATAGTATTTTTCGAACTCATCTGAGCTAGTTTTCACGCACATGCACTATACTTTAGGCTCATTATTGCTCATATTTCATTCAATTTGTGTTTGTACACAAAATGCACTTCTTAGGCCCGTTGTGGTGTGCAATTATACACTTATTTACTTGGTGTAAGCACATGGTGCTCCCATGTTTTATTTTGTTGAATTTGGTTTTCTGCGAGTGCTGGAGGCATGTGCCCCACCTGTGGTTTTCCTATGCAGGTGGGCAGAAGCCCCATTCAAGTCCAGTTCTTTCCTGTAGGAATCACACGGTCATGTGATTTTCTTCACGCACGATCGGCGCGATCGTGCTATGCCTGCAATTTTGTTTTCTGGTGCTCTGCCCCGGGCCGCGTGATTTGCTCGCGCACTGGCTGCTTTGCCCGCGCGTGACCAAATCATACGACCTCCTCTTTTTGTCTAAAATTTTTATGAAATTATTGCTCGTGCGTTTTCTTCACGCACGGTTGGATTCAACCGTGCGTGAAGGAAAACTCACGATCTCCATCTTTGCCTAGGTTTTCAGCGTTATGTCCTCGCCCGTGCGTTTTGTCAGATATCATTGCGAATATCCAACGAATTCGTCGAGTGATACTCGACGAATACGTCTAATAGAACTTAGTGTTTTTCGAGCTGGTTCGAGAATATTAGAGAAACTCGTCGAAAGGAAGGCTAATCTACGAATCTCGTTAGAGTTACTCGACAAATTCGTCGAGTTGGACTCGTCAAATTTGCCAGATTTGCCTTGAAGTGTTGAGCCGATTCGTCGAGACTATACAGAGGCTTCCTATGATTCGTCGAGTTTACAAGACGAATTTGACTTAGAGAATTTCGGCCAGATTGTGGTTACGGGTTGAACCAGGTTTGGGTCCTGTGCTGAACAACGCCCTTATGACCGGTCTTTTCAATGGGACTTATTTAATGTAATGATGGGTGACAGCATGACACATGTTGGAGTAACCACAACCCTAATATTTCCTTATAAAAAGGAATACTCGAAAACCCTAGCCGAGCTCCTTCTTGTCGAATTGATCCTTTCGGTGCCGAGCTCGATGAGATTGAAGAGGTTGCCAAAGTTGGACTTCCTGGAGGAACTCTGAACTCTCTCTCCGTGAAGAACGATACTGACGAGGAAACCAAACATGCAGCCACGAAGAAGAACGAGATCTATGGATGGAAATGACGTGAGCTTCCTGTACAACCCCGTATCCGGCGAGTGGGCCCACGAAAGCCAGACTGGCCGGTCCAGACCGCCTCATGGTCCGTGCGGGGTCATTTGTCGAGCCCGAGCTCGGCAATCGTCGTGCCGAGCCCGAGCTCGGCAATCGTCGTGCCGAGCACGACGATCGTCGGGCCGAGCTCAGGGTTTTTGGAGCTGAGCCCAGTCGCTGACTCGCCAGGGGCAAGAGCTGAGTCTGCACTCGCCAAAGCGGGGTACTCGCCCGACAAACTCGCATTCGCCGCCCTTGCCGAGTAGAGGATCCAATGGCCATCCCGCCCCTAGCCTCTCTGAACAGCGGAGCTTGGCTGTTGGCAGGCCAACCCAAGGGATCTTCAGTAATTTCAGACCAGCAAAGGAAGGCTATTCGCAGGCCGTTTTCAGTTTCCTATAAATAGGACCCAAGGGGTACCTCAGAAGGGGTCACTTGTCTCCCAGTCTTCTCGTGCTTTCTGAGGTACCTTAACCCGACTTTTTGGCTAAGGAGGGGAAGCGCTCTGAGATCTTCCGGGATTATGGTGGGACCTCCGCGCCGGGCCCTTGGTCTAGTCCTTTATTCTTCACTTTCTTGTCATTTTCTTGCAGGAGCGGAGTAGGTGCGCGACCACCCCTTTCCCCAAGGGTCGAACTCCTCAGAGACCAATTTCTCGGTTTCAACATTTTGGTGCGGTGAGCGTGGAGAGTGGTCAGCAGAGAAAATCTTCGGCAGGTTCGATGACCGGAGAAGAAGGACAAGGATCAGGCAGGGGCAACTCGCCACCCCCTCCCCCACCCCCAGCGCCGGGTGTGCCAGCGGAGCTCAGGGAGGAGATCCTCGGGCTCGTCAGGACAGCACTCGACATGCGGGCCGAGAGCGCGACACCGGCAGTCCCGGTGGTCGCCGCTCTCACGCTCGGCGACGACGCGCCGCTCAGGCGACCAGGGAAGGAGCCCGCCGAGAGGGGCGAGCGCGAGTTCCAGGGGCGAGTCCTGTTCCCCGGCTCGGCTGCCGAGTACCACTTCGGAGAGACAGCTGGGAGGGAGTTCCCACCTCGCCCGGCTGAGGGGGGGAGCCCCTTCAACGAGTTCGTTTCCTCCGCCCCAGCTCCAGAGGGGTTTCGCGAGCCGGAGATGTCCTACTACTCCGGGAGAGGAGACCCGGTCCACCACATCCAATGGTTCTAGGACATGGTCTCTATCCGACAGATGTCGGATGGCTTCAAGTGCAGACTCTTCGCCATCACCCTCAGGGAGAAGGCAAGAGAGTGGTTCCACTAACTCCCGACCGGGTCCGTCTACTGCTTCGAGGACCTGCGACGGAGGTTCATGTTGAGATTTACCACTTCCAATAAGAGAAAGAAGGAGGCGGAGTCTTTGTTCCGCATCAAGCAGAGGATGGGGGAAACCCTGGGAAGCTATCTGGACAGATTCCATGAGGAACTGTCCCAAGTGCAGGAGATGCCAGGGCACACCATGATGGTGGCCTTCACCCTGGGTCTCCAGTCCGGGTTCTTCGCGATGGAACTCAAGAGGTTGCCTCCAGTATCCTTTGAGGCACTCCTGGAGAGGGCGGTCAGGGAAGCTGATATGGAGGCAGCACACCCGGAGTTTGTGCAGAGATTGGCAAGGTGGGCCGTGGAGGAGGAGAGACCAAGGGGTGGCCGAGCTCAGGAGGAGAGGAGGGCTGAGCCCCAACAGAGGGAGCAGCAACAGCAGTAGCCACAACCCATGTGGGGGCATACGGAGCAGGCCCACCGTTTGGGATGGAGACCGGAGTGGCAGGATCAGGCACCACGGAGGGGTTATCAGGGAGGAGATAACCGTCAGGGTGGCCGGGGGCAGTTCAACCCCTAGGGAGGTAGGCAGGGCCAGAGACCCCCTCTCCCCGACCAGGAGGAGGCAATGACAATTGCCATGAGGGGGAGGAGGAGAGGACAGTGGAGAAGAAGGAGGGAGGTTAGGGTGGACCTGCCCTACTGTGATTTCCATCAAGAGGAAGGGCACCTCACATCCACGTGCCCGGAGTTCCTCGAGATGAGAGGAAACAGGGAGCAACAACAACAAAACCAACAGGAAGTGCGGATAGAGGAGATTCGGCCTCGGATGGAGGAAGATCGGTGTGAAGACCCGGTTGATTTGGGCACCCGAGGAAGGATCAGAGCGATCCACGGAGGGGCTGGGATCGAGGCTTCCCATAAGTCTAGCCTCCACACCATGTAATGAAGAAGCGTTGGCTCCATATCCCAGTCCCCGCCCCCGGATGAGAAAATCACCTTCTCTAGGGAGGATATGCCGGGTCACGAGGACCCCTTTTGCGATGTGCTGGTCATCCAGACAGCCATCGAGGATTTTACCGTCTCCCGGATCCTCGTCGACAACGGGAGCTCGGTCAACGTCATCTTCAAGAGGGCGTTCGACGCGATGAAAGTAGAGTCCAGAAGGGTGTTGGCCTCGGACGGGCCCCTGTTCGGCTTCTCGGGAGAGAGGAAAGAAGTCGAGGGAGGAGTGGGACTCAATGTCACTCTGGGGGGGGGGGGGCAGTCACGTAACTGTAAGTTCGTCATCGTAGACGCCCCCAGCAGCTACATCGCCATCTTCGGAAGACCCCTCATCAGCGCCTTCCGCTGCGTCCCCTCGTCCTTCCACCAGTGCCTAAAGTTCAACGTCGAGGGGGTCCAGATCCGGGTCCGAGGAGATCCTAAGGAAGCAAGGGAGTGCTACGTTTCGGCAGTGAACTCCGTCTCTTGGATGGAGGGGGCCGAGGAGATGGAGCGGAGGTTGGAGGAGCTGAAGCGGGAAGCTGGCGGAGAAGAGATAAAGGTAGATGAGTGTCGCGTCCAGGCGGAGGTCGCGGAAGAGGCCCAAGAACCGACCGAGGCAATGGCCGTGGAGGAAGATGAGGAAGAGATCCTCGCCCCTGGAGGGGGGGGGGGGGGTACAGAGGAATGGGGGGAGCAGACTCGTCTGGAGGCAGCAGAGGAGGTGGTGGAGATGGAGGTTCTCACCATCGGAGGCCAGGTGGAGAAGGTCCGCATCGATGGAGGACTGACCCCGGAGGCTCAAGGCAGGTTGCTAGAGTGCATCCAGAAGAATGTGGACGTCTTCGCCTGGAGCGCCGCGGAGATGCCGGGGATCGACCCCAACGTGGCCAGCCATCGCCTCAACCTGGACCCGGAGGCTCGCCCCATCCAGCAGAAGAAAAGGTCCATCGCGGACAAGCTCGCCGAGCCCATCAGGTAGGAAGTCGCCAAGCTCCTCAAGGCTGGTTTTGTATTCGAAATCCAATACCATGGCTGGGTCTCCAACGTTGTGATTATTAAAAAAGGAGACGGTCGGTGGAGGATGTGTATTGACTTTTCTCTTCTTAATAAATCATGCCCGAAAGATTGTTATCCATTGCCTCAGATCGACGCGCTGGTTGAATCAGCCGTCGGTTTCCCTGTAATGAGTTTTCTGGATGCTTGTTCAGGTTATCACCAAATTAGAATGCACCCCCCCCGATGTCAAAGATGCCTCGTTCATCACAGGGGATGGATGCTATCACTATAAAATGATGCCCTTCGGGCTAAAAAATGCGGGGGCGACCTACCAAAAAATGATGGACAGGGTTTTCCGAGAGCAGAAAGGGAGAAATCTGGAGGTGTATGTGGACGACCTCATGATCAAAAGTTTGGACGTCGATTCCCACCTCCGGGACTTGGAAGAGACTTTCGCCACTCTCCGCAAATACAAGATGAGATTGAACCCCCTGAAGTGTATCTTCGGGGCAAGCAGGGGGAAGTTCCTGGGGCATCTCCTCACCCCTGCTGGCGTGGAGCCTAATCCAGATAAGGTAAGGGCGATTGTGGAACTGAGGTCACCGCAAAATGCTAAGGAGGTATAGCGGTTGACAGGGAAGTTGGCGGGGTTGAGCAGGTTCCTCTCCCGGGCCAGGGATAGGTGCTCCTCGTTTTTCAAAACTCTAAGAGGGGTTCAAAAGTTTGAATGGACCTCGGAGTGCGAGGAGGCATTCAAGGCCTTAAAGAAACAACTAACCCAGGCCCCCCTGCTCCAAGGGCCCAAAGGGGGGAGGACCTATTTTTGTATCTGGGGGTCGGGGCAGAGGCCCTGAGCTCGATTTTGACCCGGGAAGAGGGGAATAAGCAACTCCCCGTTTATTATGTGAGCCGAGTACTGAGGAAGGCTGAGCTTCGGTATCCCATCTTGGATAAGCTGGCCTTTGCCCTAATCATCTCGGCCCGGAGGCTCCGACCTTATTTCCAGGCACACTCAATCCAAGTGGTGACTGACCACCCCCTCTGCAACATCTTCGAGGGGGTAGAGCATTCAGGCAGGTTGGCCAAATGGTCGGTGGAACTGAGCGAATTCGACATCTCTTTCGTTCCCCGCCTCTCGATCAAGGCCCATGCTATGGCTGACTTCCTAGCAGATTACGTGGTCGAGGTGGCAGAGGAGAAACTCACTTGCCCGGTCTCTTAAAAAGTCATGGTGGGCGGTGCCTCGGGGAGACATTCTTTGGGGATTGGAGTCATCTTGGAAAGCCCCCAGGGGACAAGAATCGAGCAAACCGTGATAATACATTTCCCTATCACTAATAATCAGGCCGAATACGAAGCTGTAATCGCAGGTTTGCGCCTGGCAAGGGAGTTGGGGGTGCATGACGTGGAGGTCCTCACTGACTCCATGGTAGTGGCTTCCCAGATCAATGGGGAGTTTGAGGCCAGGGAGCCCACCCTGCAGTTCTATCTGACAAAGGTGAAGGGAATTATCTGGACCTTCCGAACCTTCTCCATCAAACACGTGCCTCGAGAGGAAAATGAGCAGGTAGACCGGCTGGCAAAGCACGGCCCCCGAGTGGGGGGCACCATCACAGACCTCTTCCAACCTTCCATCAAAGAGGGGGAACTAATGGAAGTGGAGCAGCACCCCTCATGGATGGACCCCCTCGTCACCTTTTTGTCCAGTGGAGAGTACCCGGAGGGGATGGACCGAAGAGGGCTCAAACACAAAGCAGCATACTACCTCCTGCGTGAGGGGCAGCTGTACCGCAAAACCCTCTCGGGGATGCTGGCTCATTGCGTGGCCGAACAGGAGGTGCATAGAATTTTGGAGGAGGTCCATTCCGACGAATGTGGAAGTCATTTGGGGAGTCGGATCCTGGAAGGGAGAATCATCAGGCAGGGGTACTTCTGGCCCACCCTCGGTCAGGATACAACCGAGTTCACAAAAAAATGTCATAAGTGCCAGCTCTATGCCCCGCTCCAGCTACAGCCGGCTCAGAGACTAAGAAGCATCATGGCACCATGGCCCTTCGCCATATGGGGGTTGGACCTCGTAGGGCCTTTTCCTCAGGCCAGCGGGCAGAGAAGGTTTCTGTTGGTCATGATCGATTATTTTTCTAAGTGGCTGGAGGTGAAGGCCCTAGCCAAGGTAACCTCCCAGGTAATCAGGAATTTTATTTGGGGGGAGATCATCTGCAGGCACGGGCTACCACAGGCTATCGTCACGGATAACAGACCTCAGTTCGCCAGCACGGAGTTCATTCGCTTCTGCGAACAGCTGGGGATTGACCTTCGGTTCACCTCGGTCCGCCTCAGTCCACCATCCCAAGAGCAACAGGCAGGTGGAGGCGGCCAACAAAATAATAGTGAACCTCTTAAAAAAGAAAGTGGAAAATCTGAGGGGGAGTTGGGTGGAAAAACTCCCTTCAGTCCTTTGGGCCCTGAGGACCACTCCCAATACGGCCACGGGAGAGACGCCTTTTAAACTCTCTCACGGCTGCGAAGCCGTTCTACCCGTCGAATTCAAGGTCCAGACACCCCGGGTCTCCGAGGCAGAGGCTGGAAGGGAAGAGTGGAGAGCAGAAAATGAGGAGGAGCTGCGACTCTCCCTTGATATGGTGGAGGAGCTGCGTGACTTTTCCACCGTTAGGCAGGAGGAGGCCAAGCGAAGGATGGCCAAGTACTTCGAAAAGCACGTCCGTGTCAAGCAGTTCGCGGAGGGGGATCTTGTCCTGAAGAAAGTGAACGCAGTAGGGAGATCGACCGCTATGGGAAAACTCCATCCCAATTGGGAGGGACCCTACATTGTACAGGAGGTCTTGAAATCAGGGGGTATCGCCTCCAGGATATAAAAGGGGACACCCTCAGCCACACATGGAGTGGCGATGATCTGAAACATTTTTATCCTTGAAAATATTGTAGGTACTCTTGTTCCATGAATAAAAATGAATCTCATTATCGTACCTTGTGCTTTTGCAAAACCATGATAGCAGGAGGGCTCGCAAAAGTTTCTAAGTCTTCTCGCTCTGGGGTTAGGTCTCGTCACTCCCCTGCCAGGCTTCCACCCAGTTGGCACGGCTGAGTTTTGATGGACATCGCTATGACCCTAGGGCTGAGCCCGGAGGATGTTCAACACCCGCCCTAAGGCTCTCATCTAGCTGATTGGCCCGGTGGTAGCACCCGAGAAAGGCAAATGTTTCTAAGTCTTCTCGCTCTGGGGTTAGGTCTCGTCACTCCCCTGCAAGGCTTCCACCCAGTTGGCACGGCTGAGTTTCGATGGACATCTCTATGACCCTGGGGCTGAGCCCGGAGGATGTTCAACACCCGCCCTCAGGCTCTTACCTAGCTGATTGGCCCGGTGGTAGCACCCGAGAAAGGCAAATGTTTCTAAGTCTTCTCGCTCTGGGGTTAGGTCTCGTCACTCCCCTGCCAGGCTTCCACCCAGTTGGCACGGTTGAGTTTCAATGGACATCGCTATGACCCTGGGGCTGAGCCCGGAGGATGTTCGACACCCGCCCTCAGGCTATCACCTAGCTGATTGGCTCGGTGGTAGCACCCGGGAAAGGAAAATGTTTCTAAGTCTTCTCGCTCTGGGGTTAGGTCTCGTCACTCCCCTGCCAGGCTTCCACCCAGTTGGCACGACTGGGTTTCGATGGATATCGCTATGACCCATGGGCTGAGCCCGGAGGATGTTCAACACCCACCCTCAGGCTCTCACCTAGCTGATTGGCCCGGTGGTAGCACCCGAGAAAGGCAAATCTTTCCAAGTCCTCTCGCTCTGGGGTTAGGTCTCGTCACTCCCCTGCCAGGCTTCCACCCAGTTGGCACGGCTGAGTTTCGATGGACATCGCTATGACCCTGGGGCTGAGCCCGGAGGATGTTCAACACCCGCCCTCAGGCTCTCACCTAGCTGATTGGCCCGGTGGTAGCACCCGTGAAAGGCAAATCTTTCCAAGTCTTCTCGCTCTGGGGTTAGGTCTCGTCACTCCCCTGCCAGACTTCCACCTAGCTGACGCGACCAAACTTCAGTGGATGCCGTGACGACCTTAGAGCTGAGCTCGGGAGTTGGCCCGAGAAAGCACCCAGGGGCGAGCTCGCCAGCCAAGACGGAGAGCTCAGGATACCCTACCCACTCCGGCTCGTTACTAAGGAATTCCTGGTTCGGTGGATGCCGTGACGACCTTAGAGCTGAGCCCGGGAGTTGGCCCAAGAAAGCACCCAGGGGCGAGCTCGCCAGCCAAGACGGCGAGCTCAGGATACCCTACCCACTCCGGCTCGTTACTAAGGAATTCCTGGTCCCGCTTCAGACCCAAAGGGGGAGGGAACAGTTCCCCCAAGCATTCTATAGACGAGGTCGGACTCGGCAGGACCACCTAAGGAGATATCACATGTGCGGGTACAACGTCGCAAGTAAGCGTAAAAAGGAGACGGGAAAATTATGCAAAAATTGTCCTTTTTATTACAGATACAAGGTGAGGCTTACCTAGGCAAGATACAAGAGGAAAAGAAAAAAAAGTAAAGTAAGTAAAACGAAGGAGCCCGGTCAGCTCGCGTCTTCCTCCCCTGAACGACGATCCTCCTCGCCGTTGAGCCGAGCTTCCTTTTCCCTCACCCCCGCGAAGAGCGAGCCGAAGCTGTCTTCCTTCTCGCTGTGCGGGCTGGGTGGGAACAAGGTCAGCAGAAGATCCCGGACGGTGACCTCTTCGCAGACCTTCTCCAGAATCTCTGTCCCCCTCATGGCCTTTAGGAGGCACTCGACAGACTCGATGGAGTTGACTCGCAGCCGCTCCGAGACATCAGCCTCGCCAAAGACCCGAGGTTGCCTGAAGGGGACGGATAGCTCGCTGACGCCCGGAGGAAGAAGAGCTTCGGCCTGGCGGAGGACCTCGCTATGGAGCCCTTTGTTCTTCTCCTTCAACACCTCCACCTCCGCCCTCAGTTGGGCAGCAACAGCCTCTTGCTCGCAAGAGCGCGTCTCCTGCTCGGCAAGCTGAGCTTCCCGCTCGGCGAGCCGAGCTCGTAGCTGAGCCACCTCGCCTCGCAATGCGTTGGCAGCTTCGGCATCCTGCAAAACCAGAGTTTAGGGCAAGCGAAAGAAGAATCCCTTCTAAGTGAGATGAACATAGGTATCCAGTGATTACCAAACCGCCAGCAGCTTTGGCGAGTAGAGCGTCGGCAACGCCGAACCGTCTTTCCGCGTCAGCTGCGCTCTCCTTCGCCAGGTCGCACTCCTGCTCGGCGGTCAGCAGGGCGTTGCTAAGCTGGAAGCCGCGGCGGACCATCATATGATGAAGCTCGAAAGCCCGCAGGTGGGCTTGCAACCCCTCATGGCCGAGCTGGCTGGGGGTTAGCATCTTGTACGACTCGACGCTGTCGCGGCCGTAGAGGCCAAAGCCGAGGGCAAAGGCATGGCCAGTAGGAGGCCGGCGAGCTCCCCAGGAGCGGGCGTGAGTAGAGATGGAGACTCGGTGGGCCCCCACATCCCACTTCAGAATAGGCTCGCCGGCCATGTCCTTGCTTCTTCCTCCCTTACCGAAGTGGGGGTGATCCTTCGGCAGGCCGGGCTTGCGAAGGACGACCTCCTCGACGGAATTTGAGGGGGAAGGCCCTTTTCTCTTTTTCTTCTTCTCCCCGCGGGGGGAGGACACTTCTTTCAGCGGACTCATCAGAGGCTCGTCGGAAAAAGCCTCCGGCGAGCTCATAAATTGGACGGGCGACGATGGGTGTTGCAGCCACGCCCGCGAGACCACCTTAGCCTTCTTCCTCGGGGGCGGAGGATCAGGGCGCGATCTTGACCCCCCGAGCTCCAAGCGCTTCCTGTCGGGTGGTTGACCTCGTGCTTGCTCATCTCGGTAGACCGCTGCCGCTGTCCGGGCCAGCTCCAGGGGATCTGAAAATATCCCCGGGTCGGCAAACGACGGGTGCTCCGGCAGAAGCCGCTCCCCTGCAGAAAAAAGGCTTGATCAGAAATGCTGTTCACTTTGACAAAGTTTGCGAGGAGACAAGGCGAGGTATACCTTCACCAGGGAGAACGGGTTGGAGCGAGTCGAGGCCGCGACGGAGGTAGGCGACCTCGAAGTCTTTATGGAGGAAAAATTTATGGAGGTCGGCGTCGCTGCCATACAGGGAAGAAGGACGGTATATGTCCTCGCTTTTCTGCAGGGGATGTTGCCAAGCTCGCCCTTGATAAAGACGAGCCGGGTCATCCAGTTGTGGTTCTTGTTCGCGAGCTCGCGAACCTTTATGAGGGATCCGCTGAAGTAGGCGACCCCATCATGGGTGGCCTTGTAGGAGAACAACTTACGAAAAACCATAAGGTTGAACTCAATCCGCTCCCGGCGGAGGAAACAGGCGAACGCCACCATCATAGCGATGGCGATAGAATTCAGCTGCGCGGGCATCGCGCCGTAGTATTTCAAGATTTGGCAGATCTCTTGCCAGAGGGGGAAGTGCAACTACACCTCAAAGTGCGAGATGGGGAAGGCGAGCTCGTCCTCTGGGAAGGAGTTGATGGCTTCGTGCTCGGCGGGCCTGCGAGCCTGGAAGCCGGGAGGGACGAATTCAGCCGTGAATTCGGCGAGCTCCTCCTCGGCGATATGCCCCTCGAAGAAGCAGTGGTCGATGAAGTGCTGGGCGCACTTGGACCGGCCATCCGCGTCAGGGTTAGTCTTAACCATTCTCACAAACGAAAGGAAGACGCGAGCTCGGGATGACAGAAAGGAGGCAAGGATTCAGAAGCAATAAAAGCGTACCCAGGGGGTAGGTAAAGGGCCTATTTATAGAAAAAGAAAGACAGAGAAGGGCGAGGGAAAGGGCGAGGGAGAGCCGGCCGATCAGCCCGGTCCCTTCACACCACCTCGCCACCCCTTGCTCGCCGAATCCCGCGAGTTAGCCGGCCCCAGAAGGGGGAATCCGAAAAGGCACTTACCAGGATATTGAAAATGCATCTACATATATGCGAGGTCGCATAAAATTAGTTCAAATTATTACAGACAGGTAAATCGTTCCAAGTAACGAAAAATGAAGACGCAAGGATCTTGCGAGAGCGAGGGCGAGTACTGGTCGGCTGACAGAAGAGTCGTTCTATTCTCCCCGATCTCGCCGGCCCGCCATCGCATATTGCCGCGCGTGGAGCTCGCGAAGCCGCCCCATGTTCCTATTCACCACCCGCAAGTTCTCATCAATCTCATCCATCAGCACTAAGGGAGACGCCTCCTCAACGCCAAGCTGACCCCCGCCCCGTCCGCAAGACGCGAGCACTCCCACTGCAGCCTATTGTTGTCCTTCCGCAGGTCGTGGAGCTCGCGCACCAGTTTCTTGAGAACCTTCCGCTCCCGTTTTACACGCTCAGGGCTGCCCAGTTCGGAGTCCAGGAAGGCATCCAGGGCGCTTGGAGAAGGGAGAGGCGAGTAAGGAGGTCGATCCACGGACTCTCCATCCTCTGTCTGGCCGAGAGGGTCTGCATGAAGAGCTGAAAGACAGTTAGAAGAGTAGGCACCCCCAAAATAGAAGAGTATAGAGTTGAAGACTTACCGCGCGAGCCTGGCTCCTCCGGGTTGACGCGAGGAGAGAAGTGGCGCAGGTCCTTGCCACGTCCATGCAAAAGTTTTTGATGGATGGGTTGATAGCCGGGGACAGGGATATGCCCAACGCCTTTCCCCACGACTATGGAATCAGGGGATGGTTGCCGAGAAGGGAGGCGACTCGGCGACGCTAACTTCTGCGAGTCCGGTTCCTTGGCCTCGGAACCCCTTTTCTGCGAGCTGTTAAGAGTACTCTTAGCCCGCGGAGTGGATGCCTTGCCACCATCCACCCAGTCGGAAGAAAGCGTCACGAGGTTTTTATCAGGGGAACCGGAAGCCGGCTGATTGGAGGAGCCAGCCCCATCCCCCAAGGCCACTGTAAGATCGGCTAGTATAAGTTCGGCCCCGGGAGGAAAGGGTTTCGCCCGCTTGGCCGAGCCGAAATCAGCAAATCGGCGAGCAGGATCCTCTAGGCTGGTCAAGCCCGCAGCTTGAGCTGCGATCTCCTCGCGGGAGCGTGCGAGTCGCTCTAGGACTTCCTTGGGAAGCAGCATCTTAACAGAACTCAAGGAAGGGCAAAGGTCAGTCAGGTGCGCAGGGGTACATATATATAGCTATCCGTGGGACCTACCAGAAGATTCCTTTCCGACGAATGCCCCCCACTCGCCGAATCCTGCGGGGTTGGATGTCTCTTTCCGAGCTTGTCCCAACCTCGCAAAGAGCGAGGATTGTGTACAACCCCGTATCCGGCGAGTGGGCCCACGAAAGCCAGACCGGCCGGTCCAGACCGCCTCATGGTCCGTGCGGGGTCATTCGCCGAGCCCGAGCTCGGCAATCGTTGTGCCGAGCCCGAGCTCGGCAATCGTCGTGCCAAGCTCGACGATCGTCGAGCCGAGCTCAGGGCTTTTGGAGCTGAGCCTGGTCGCTGACTCGCCGGGGTCTTCTGTCGAGCCCGAGCTCGGCAATCGTCGTGCCGAGCACGACGATCGTCGGGCCGAGCTCAGGGTTTTTGGAGCTGAGCCCGGTCGCTGACTCGCCAGGGGCAAGAGCCGAGTCTGCACTCGCCAAAGCGGGGTACTCGCCCGGCGAACTCGCATTCGCCGCCCTTGCCGAGTAGAGGATCCAATGGCCATCCCGCCCCCAGTGGCCTGTCCCTAGCCTCTCTGAACAGCGGAGCTTGGCTGTTGGCAGGCCATCCCAAGGGGTCTTCAGTAATTTCAGACCAGCAAAGGTAGGCTATTCGCAGGCCGTTTTTAGTTTCCTATAAATAGGACCCAAGGGGTACCTCAGAAGGGGTCACTTGTCTCCCAGTCTTCTCGTGCTTTCTGAGGTACCTTTGATGTAGGCGTACACGTTTAGACCGAAATATAATTACGGACGCACACGACTATCTCTCCACGAACTAAAGTCTACGCTCACACAATCGTTCAACGTTGCACCACGTTATTATGTCCAATCAATTATACGCTAGCGTACGGGTAGCCAAACCACTTGGGACCGAATAGAGGCTATAGGCCAATATCCGTTCCGGCTAAAAGGACCAATATTGGATCCGACCGAGCGGTGTTGTACCAAAAGAGATCTACCGAATAAAACACGATTCGGAAAAGGTAGATCTCTCCCAACAAAAGAAAACGAGGGCTCGCCAAACCCTTTTACGAAAATTAATTCAACCAAGAAAAACACAACTACAATGAAAGCTAACCACGATGTTTCAATGATTTCAAAATTAACGTTAGAAATTCCACCACAAAACTATCTAAAGAAAGGAACACACGGGAGTGGAAAAGTTCGTTACCCAACCGGAATGGATGATTCCGGTTCTCTCGGCGAGGATCGTTCTTCGACGACTCCACCGGAGTTGCGCCGGTAGGAGAGAAACTCGCCCGCCTTCGTCGCGTCACGCCGGAATTGGAAATCCACCACGTGGAGGTCTTCTAGATTTGGCAACAAATATATGTAAATATGGTAGGAGAGGGCAAATATGGTAGGTTGTAGGGATTAATATGGAAGGTGGTGGTCGATTTAGGAAGGGGATGAAGAGGGCGTCAGACTTGTTGGTGTTGGGGTTGGCGGCTAGGATTTTGTGGAAGATGGAGGGACTCGGATTGTGATGAAGGGAGGAGGCCGGTTTTGGAGGGGGGTGGTCGGGTTGGTGAGGGGAGGAGGAGGCCGGTGGCTTGTTGGGTGGAAGGGGTCGGTTTTCTTCGTAGAGGAAGAGGAGGGCTCGGGTAGCTAGAGGAAGAGGAAGATATGGAGGAGGGAGGAGGAGGAGGGGAAGTTGGAGGCCGGCGGCCAAAGAAGGAGAGGACTAGAGGATGGCCGAAATTTGCCTTGGAGAGGGGGAGGAGATTTCAATCTTGAAATTCGGTTTCTTATTTCATTCATTCAATAATAAAAATATGAAACATACATGCCTATATATAGGCTATACCACTCAATCTCCACCATAGAAAATTAAACCACTCATGATGGCTATTTGCACCCATCATGACATAACAATTACAATAATTAAGAACATGAAATAAAAATAACAAATGATGGTTATAAACACCCATCACACATGAAATGAAAATAACATTGCGACATAAAATACCAAACATAGAAATGCATTATTAATTAATAATAATTTATAAATAATAATTATTATTAAATAATAATATATGGGTTTGCGTTCTGGACGGTTATTATGCCGACGCTCCGCATGGTCGTCCGCAAGCATGCCGTCGCCGTCCTCGAAATGTTGTGGGCCGTCGTCTCCATCAATCCTCCCCCGCTCAAAAGTACTCATCACCGATGAGTTGGTCTGAGAGTACCGGTACAAGAGAGCATCATCCACAAAAGACACGTAGCAGCGAACAACACCACTTGGAGAAGAGAGCACTTCAACTTGGAGTATCCTGTCATGCAAAATGTTGGTCCTGGGGACCCTTGAAAAAGCATTAGGCAATAAAGGAAAAAAAGTTTCAACATCAACTACCAACGTACCTCCAGTGAAGACCGAAGAAGAAAGCGATCCAAGCCCAAACTCACTACCCAAACCATGAGAGAACGAAGTGGAACCAAACGGACAGGCAGATAATTTAAGTGGTGGAGAAACATGCAGCGTTAAATCAGAAACATTAAAAATAGGGGTATTATCCCAATCAGTGGAAAACCTCAAAAGAAATGCGTGTTCTCCTAATTTCATTAATGTCCGCAAAAGGTGCAGCTCACCAACTCGTCCACTTTCTATAGTGCCCGAAGGCAACCGTTCAGGGACGAGACGCACCAAGTCAAAATCGCAAATTATACCGTAAGACGCTCTTTTTTGTAAGCTAGCAAGAATTTGAGTAGATTGTTGTAACGTGGTTGGCGCTTCACTAAAGTGCTTACGTAAATAAAATTCATTGCGAGCATCATCATGCACAAACGTACTTAGTGCATTCGGTGGTAACGGAACGACATAAGGCGGCACCAACGGAACTAAATCTGGTGGCGCCGAGGGAATCTCATCAAGAGTCACTATAAGCGGCCCTATCCTAAACATATAATTCGATAAATGATTTTCTTTAAAATTCATGGAGGATAAAATTATGATAAAGGAAATAGTCGCCACAGAAATAAAATCTAAAACATCCGAGGGTGTGACCAACGATGGACTCGTAGGGTAATAGGTCGTCAAAGGGGACATGTCCAAAGGAGGAGCTAAGTCATTCTCAACATCGAAACACGGGTTTAACGTCCAAGAAAGATCACCCGGTTGCAAGCCATTAAAGTCATATGAAAATTCAAACAATGGATTTGCCCTTACAGAAAATTCGTCCGACATGTCTACCAATTCATTAGATATATCATATAATTCAGAATCAGTGGTCGGGTCATAGGTCGGCAACAATAATACGAGATCTGGAGGCACTAACGGGACCTCATCTGGAGCTACTGGCAGAATGAACTCAGGGGGCACCGTAGAACTCCTGAAATCAATCGTACTACACTCATGTCTTAAATGATCAATACGTCGAGTCAAAGGGTCAGGGGGACGAGTCGGTAAAATCAAACTCGGGGTACAGTCCAAAAAGTCATCCAATAATACAACTTCCTTGCTTACAATTTCTTCTGACACACTATCCAAGTTATTTAATTTAGAATCAATTATGGTCTCAGACAAGGGTAAAATTGAGCCCGACGGAAGCTTTAAATCAGTAACGTCAGATAAAGGTGTTTGCATCAAAGAAATATCGTTCAGGCTCATAGCACATAAATCATCCAAACATAACTCATTCACCAACGGTAAGTCTTCCCAATCAGTCGGAACGCCCAATATATCAGGATCATCAGAACAGTCCTCAAAATATCTCGGTCTAAGAGGAACCAGCTCGAGTCCGAACAGATCATCTCCTAAGTCACTACTAAGTAAACTCTCATCATCAGATAAAATGCCTACCGACTCAGGTGTAATCTCAGCAGGAGTAATCGTAGGCTCCAAAATGTCATCGACGAGGAGTGGAGATGATTCCTCAGTGGTGGAATCCTCATCCAGGTCACTAGGGTAACCAATATCCTCATTGTCGCTATAATCGCCAGGGATAACAACCTCGTCCTCAGTGACAGGCACCATCCTAGGCCTTTCCTTTGACTCATCAGAGGAGTCAATAACTAGAGCAGGCAACACATGGGAAGACTCAAAAGGTTCTATGGGCGTAATCATGGGAGGGCACTCAATAGAACCAAGATTGGATACGCCACTAGACTCAAAGGTAATAATCTTCTGACGTGGGTGAACCTTTCTCTTAGGAGGTCGATGCTTCTCAATCTCCAAAGCCATACTAAAGGTGAGGTCTAGGTCGTTGTGATAATAATGTAGTAATTTACCCTGGATGTAGGGGTCTAACCCCCTACGAAACCTAGAAAGGGTGACCTCAGGCAACTCTTTCACACCGCTCCTAACTGTCACGTCCTTAAAGAATTTCATATAATCTGAGACCGACTTATTCCCTTGTTGAAGGGGAGCCAAATCTTCAGTTATGTGCCGTTTGATCTGGGCATTTGGTTTATAGTCAGTCCTACATGTTGGTATGGAACTAGTGCCATAACGATACTCACTCACATGCTTGGTGTTGGCAGTACGGAGATAGGCGGGATCAAATTGATCTGATAGGAGGCTACGCATCGCCTGCCAATTATGTTGATAACCATCAACACAACGCTCTTCGTTCATCCAAAATAACTGGGCCTGACCTATTAACCGCTCTCGGGCAAAGTGAATCTTTTGGGGGTCATCCCATCTGTAACACTTAAAATGAAGTTCTGTACCCTTAAGCCAATCCCTAAAAATTTTAGGACACCCTAAACCGTCATACGTGGGGGTCCTACTAAATGTGGGAGGATAAGTGTGGGAATGAGTAGCAGGTACGTCATAAGCCATCTTAGCTCGAACCGAGGAGAACAATTCACCCGGACTTAGTGCATGTGCAAGGAAAGGGTACTAGGGCAACTTAATTCTAACGAAGATGGAATTGTTCCCGCCTAAAGACTAGGGTCTTAAATATGATAAAATAGGGTTTTTGCTGGAAAAATATGAGGATCATTAAAAATTTTTGTTGGATTTTTTTTTACTGAGAAAATAAAAATCTAGGCCGCTATTGGCACACCAAATACTAAAATTTTAAAATAATTAATAAAAATAATTACTGATGAAATATTTTTTTGTTTTTTTTGTTTTCTTACTAATAATTAGATGGAGAAATTCTAGAAATTTTAAACTTTAGATTTTCAGAAAAATTAACATTTTTAGGCCGCTATTTGCAGACCACTTTTTTTTTATGTAATTTGGAGAAAAATTTGAAATTTTGAAATTTGAAATTGGAAATTTGAAATTTGAAATTTGAAATTTAAAATTTGAAATTTTGAAATTTGAAATTTGAATTTTGAATTTTGAATTTTGAAATTTGAAATTTGAAATTTGAAATTTGAAATTTAAAATTTGAAATTTAAGAGTGGAGGAGTGCCAATTAGGAAATTGCCAATTAGGAAATTTAAATTTTGGAAATTTTAAAATTTGAAATTTGAAATTTAAATTTTGAAATTTGAAATTGGAATTCGAAATTCGAAATTTGAAATTTGAAATTTGAAATTTGAAATTTTAATTTTGAATTTTGAAATTTGAAATTTGAAATTTGAAATTTGAAATTTGAATTTTGAATTTTGAAATTTGAAATTTTAAATTTCAAAATTGGAAATTTGAGATTTGAAATTTTAAATTTGAATTTTGAAATTTGAAATTCGAAATTCGAAATTGGAAATTTGAATTTTAAAATTTGAAATTTGAAATTTGAATTTTAAATTTTGAGAGGGGTGGATTGCCAATTAGGAAATTGACGAGAACCTCCCTCTGATACCAAAATGATGTAGGCGTACACGTTTAGACCGAAATATAATTACGGACGCACACGACTATCTCTCCACGAACTAAAGTCTACGCTCACACAATCGTTCTATGTTGCACCACGTTATTATGTCCAATCAATTATACGCTAGCGTACGGGTAGCCAAACCACTTGGGACCGAATAGAGGCTATAGGCCAATATCCGTTCCGGTTAAAAGGACCAATATTGGATCCGACCGAGCGGTGTTGTACCAAAAGAGATCTACCGAATAAAACACGATTCGGAAAATGTAGATCTCTCCCAACAAAAGAAAACGAGGGCTCGCCAAACCCTTTTACGAAAATTAATTCAACCAAGAAAAACACAACTACAATGAAAGCTAACCACGATGTTTCAATGATTTCAAAATTAACGCTAGAAATTCCACCACAAAACTATCTAAAGAAAGGAACACACAGGAGTGGAAAAGTTCGTTACCCAACCGGAATGGATGATTCCGGTTCTCTCGGCGAGGATCGTTCTTCGACGACTCCACCGGAGTTGCGCCGGTAGGAGAGAAACTCGCCCGCCTTCGTCGCGTCACGCCGGAATTGGAAATCCACCGCATGGAGGTCTTCTAGATTTGGCAACAAATATATGTAAATATGGTAGGAGAGGGCAAATATGGTAGGTTGTAGGGATTAATATGGAAGGTGGTGGTAGATTTAGGAAGGGGATGAAGAGGGCGTCAGACTTGTTGGTGTTGGGGTTGGCGGCTAGGATTTTGTGGAAGATGGAGGGACTCGGATTGTGATGAAGGGAGGAGGCCGGTTTTGGAGGGGGGTGGCCGGGTTGGTGAGGGGAGGAGGAGGCCGGTGGCTTGTTGGGTGGAAGGGGTCGGTTTTCTTCGTAGAGGAAGAGGAGGGCTCGGGTAGCTAGAGGAAGAGGAAGATATGGAGGAGGGAGGAGGAGGAGGGGAAGTTGGAGGCCGGCGGCCAAAGAAGGAGAGGACTAGAGGATGGCCGAAATTTGCCTTGGAGAGGGAGGAGATTTCAATCTTGAAATTCGGTTTCTTATTTCATTCATTCAATAATAAAAATATGAAACATACATGCCTATATATAGGCTACACCACTCAATCTCCACCATAAAAAATTAAACCACTCATGATGGCTATTTGCACCCATCACGACATAACAATTACAATAATTAAGAACATGAAATAAAAATAACAAATGATGGTTATAAACACCCATCACACATGAAATGAAAATAACATTGCGACATAAAATACCAAACATAGAAATGCATTATTAATTAATAATTATTTATAAATAATAATTATTATTAAATAATAATATATGGGTTTGCGTTCTGGATGGTTATTATGCTGACGCTCCGCATGGTCGTCCGCAAGCATGCCGTCGCCGTCCTCGAAATGTTGTGGGCCGTCGTCTCCATCAACCTTAGCCCGACTTTTTGGCTAAGAAGGGGAAATGCTCTGACATCTTTCGGGATTGTGGTGGGACCTCCGCGCCGGGCCCTTGGTCTAGTGCTTTGTTCTTCACTTTCTTGTCATTTTCTTGCAGGAGCGGAGTAGGTGCGCGCCCCTTTCCCCAAGGGTCGAACTCCACAAAGACTGATTTCTCGGTTTCAACACTTCCTACCATCTCCCTTGGTGCTAGATCTTTAGATCGAAAGAGTAGGAGAGATATCGGCTCAACAGAGCTTGATTGGAAGTTAATGGAGATTTCTTAGGAAGAGACCACGCTAGGACCTTGCCCTAAGACTATTGTTGTCTTCAACCGCTCCTCTCTTTATTATGAGGACGATGGACTCGGTTTCGTGAAGAATGATGGTTAATTGAGGGTGAATAAGGGAGGGGAAAGTGTGGAATGTAGTTTGCATGATGGCTGGAGGAAGAAGATGAAACGATGTCGTTCATCCGTCTTTACGAAACGTGCGACATGATGTACAAAATTATATTTTTTGTGCGCAGCAGACTTCAAGGTCATTTTTTAGGTATGATCCGGTCTGATGCATGTCTTAGGCTCAACATGAAAGCTGTAGCCCTCGGAAAGACCTTTCCAACGGATAGTTACACATTTTCATAAGAGCTATGTAGCTCCGGGAATGTTTAGTCAAAGGTGTTGTCTTGTAACAACGTGTGATGCTGCTTTCAATTTAGGTGTATACGGCTGGACTCAAATCAAGTTTCGAGTGTGATGTATTTGGACCCCAGGCTCAATGTGGATGTTGTAGCCCTTGAAGATACCTTTCTGATTTGGGGTCGCTCGAAATTTTGTTGGTGGATTGTAACTTCTTGAAATCCGATTTTAGTAAATTGTGGCGTGGGATTGAGATGATTACCTTGTTTACAAATTTGGTATTTGGGAGATCAGATGGAATGGTTGGTGATATTGTGATCACCCCTTGCATGATTAAACTTGGGGAAGAGTACTTGATGTGATTGCATGGAGGCTTGTGAATCGATGTTCCATGCAAATGAGGTAGTTTATACTATCAATAACAACACAGTATCATAATTATAGAAATTAACTTAACTTATAAAAATGCTCATATAAATTTATAAGGATCGGGTACATCAAAGTAACTCATCATGTAAAAGTACCCATACAAATTTATATGACGAGGATCTCATGCGGTGCAATGCAATGTTATGATATGAATGCAATATGATGACTCACCCATGCACATACACCCACTTGCTATGCCGACATAGACCTATAGTTCCCACTTTTCGAGCAGGTAGCTAACCTCTCAGGCATCATCTGTCGTGGCCAAATAGTGACAGTATAGCGGGCATCTCTACTACTAGGTGGGAATCCACACTACATAGCCCCCTCCGTATGCCTCAATGCTAAGAACACAACAGTGGATCCCTTGCGTACTGCGGCTTAGAAAGGGTCTTGGGTAGATGTGCACTAATAACACAACCCAAATGGCCTACAACTGGCATGGAAAGGGTCTTCTTGAGCGTATCACCGAAGAACACAGCCAAATCGTCCACTGGCATGAAAGGAGCCTTAGGAAAAAGCACCGAGGACCAAACCTAACAGCCCAAGGTCTATCTTCCATCTCCCGTCAGTGTGACGACTAGCGAGCTCGTAGACCTACCAATCTGTCCTTGACCCAGGATTATGACATTGCGTGTCAACAAACTCCGCATGCAATTACACTTGGCCAAGTCATCAAACATCTGAGGGCTCCAATAGAGTCCCCTCTCAATATATCAATCATGTGCTCAAGAGCACGCAAGGACTCAACACTGAGTCCCTTATCATCATCTCAATCCCGTGCTCAAAAGCACGCAAGGACTCCACACTGAGTCCCTTGACATCATTACAATCACGTGCGGTCAAATACACCTACACCTACACCCTTTCATATTTTTGTGCTCCCAAGCACCCAAGGGTTCACCCTTAACACAGGTGGAAAGCCGCTTTATACATCACGCTAGTCCCACGCTGCTACTCGTAGGGAGACACAACTCTAAGCAGTGGACTACTCTAATCTTCCCTTCAATTCTTGAGATCAAGATTCAACATATCACATGGCCATGGGTATACCTCATCCGACCCCTTTCTCAATTATCATATACATGCGCGTTATACTTAATCAGACACTGTTTATTGTCATTTGTTGATATATATGCATGAACTGCTATACAATAACACTCTTTTGTCACCTGTTGATTATATATTAATGTTATATTGAACTCCTTGTGTTGAAGCCAGGAAAATTCCTAACCTCGAAATAGGATCAAGGCAGCCTAAGGTTACTGATTCTACGGTCCGACGTCACGATTTGAATCGCTAGCGAGAGAGAGAAAGGAAACTATCTATAAGCACACCCCAAGTGCTCCAGCGGGGAGGTCCCACCACGTACCCGGAAGCTTTGAAGAAGCTTCCCCTCCGCAACCAAAAGGCTGGGCGAGGTACTAGGCTGGCTTGGACTTGGCGAGTATCTACTTGGGGGGACCTCGCCTCTTCCAAAAGGTGCCATTTCCAGTACCCCTGGGGGGCTATTTATAGAGAAATCCTGGGGGGGGGGGGGGGGTAGGCGAGTATCCAACATCTGTGAGCGAGTATCTAGGGTTACTCGCCCATACTCGCGAGATACTCGCCAAAACTCGCCTCAGCTCGCCCAAGCTCGCCCAAGCTCGCCCAAGCTCGCTTCTGCTCGGCTCTGCTCGCCCAAGCTCGCTTCTGCTCGGCTCTGCTCGCCCAAGCTCGGCTCTGCTCGCCCAAGCTCGCCTCTGCTCGCCCAAGCTCGCCTCTGCTCGCCCAAGCTCGCCTCTGCTCGCCCAAGCTCGCCTCTGCTCGCCCAATGGTCTGCGAATAGTCATCTGCTTGAGTACTTCTGATCTCGACGAATTACGGGTTATACACAATCCCCGCTTTTTTCGAGCTCGACACGAGCTCGGAAAAACAATGTTGAACCCGTAGTTCGGAGAGGTGGCGCTAGACGATGCGCTGCAAGAGGTCCATTCTAAGAGAGGAGCCCAACTGAAGGAGAAAAGAAAATGTCGACACCGCCCAGAGGTAGAACCCAACTGAAGGAGGTGGAGAGTCTGACACCTCCCAGGCCATTTGCTAGGCGAGCGAGCTCAACTGGAAGAGGTGGAAATGGGGCGGACATCTCACGTCAAGCATACCTGACAGGATCCGAGCTCAATTGTAGGTGGAGAGTTGACACCTCACCGGAGCCGAGCTCAACTGGAGGTGGAGAAGAGGTCGACACCTCGTAGGAGCCGAGCTCAACTAGAGGTGGAGAGAAGGTCGACACCTGGCAGGAGCCGAGCTCAACTGGAGGTGGAGAAGAGGTCGACACCTCGTAGGAGACGAGCTCAACTAGAGGTGGAGAAGAGGTCGACACCTAATCAGGAGGAAGCTCAACTGAAGGTGGAGAGGAGGTCGACACCTGGTCAGGAGGAAGCTCAACTGAAGGTGGAGAGGAGGTCGACACCTGGCAGGAGCCGAGCTCAACTAGAGGTGGAGAAGAGGTCGACACCTAATCAGGAGGAAGCTCAACTGAAGGTGGAGAGGAGGTCGACACCTCGTAGGAGACGAGCTCAACTAGAGGTGGAGAGGAGGTCGACACCTCGTAGGAGACGAGCTCAACTAGAGGTGGAGAGGAGGTCGACACCTCGCAGGAGACGAGCTCAATTAGAGGTGGAGAAGAGGTCGACACCTCGTAGGAGACGAGCTCAACTAGAGGTGGAGAGAGGTCGACACCTAATCAGGAGGAAGCTCAACTGAAGGTGGAGAGAGGTCGACACCTAATCAGGAGGAAGCTCAACTGAAGGTGGAGAGTATAGTCGACACCTGGCAGGAGCCGAGCTCAACTGGAGGTGGAGAAGAGGTCGGCACCTAATCAGGAGGAAGCTCAACTGAAGGTGGAGAGTATAGTCGACACCTGGCAGGAGCCGAGCTCAACTAGAGGTGGAGAAGAGGTCGACACCTGGTAGGAGCCGAGCTCAACTAGAGGTGGAGAGAAGGTCGACACCTCGTAGGAGCCGAGCTCAACTGGAGGTGGAGAAGAGGTCGACACCTCGTAGGAGCCGAGCTCAACTAGAGGTGGAGAGAATAGTCGACACCTAATCAGGAGGAAGCTCAACTGAAGGTGGAGAGTATAGTCGACACCTGGTAGGAGCCGAGCTCAACTAGAGGTGGAGAAGAGGTCGACACCTGGTAGGAGCCGAGCTCAACTAGAGGTGGAGAGAAGGTCAACACCTCGTAGGAGCCGAGCTCAACTGGAGGTGGAGAGTATAGTCGACACCTGGCAGGAGCCGAGCTCAACTGGAGGTGGAGAAGAGGTCGACACCTCGTAGGAGCCGAGCTCAACTAGAGGTGGAGAGAATAGTCGACACCTAATCAGGATGAAGCTCAACTGAAGGTGGAGAGTATAGTCGACACCTGGCAGGAGCCGAGCTCAACTAGAGGTGGAGAAGAGGTCGACACCTGGTAGGAGCCGAGCTCAACTAGAGGTGGAGAGAAGGTCAACACCTCGTAGGAGCCGAGCTCAACTGGAGGTGGAGAGTATAGTCGACACCTGGCAGGAGCCGAGCTCAACTAGAGGTGGAGAGAATAGTCGACACCTAATCAGGAGGAAGCTCAACTGAAGGTGGAGAGTATAGTCGACACCTGGCAGGAGCCGAGCTCAACTAGAGGTGGAGAGAATAGTCGACACCTAATCAGGAGGAAGCTCAACTGAAGGTGGAGAAGAGGTCGACACCTCGTAGGAGCCGAGCTCAACTAGAGGTGGAGAGAAGCTCGCGGGAAACCGGATTTACGACGCTGCTCAACTCGAAGTATTGATTTCAATCGAGGAGATCAGCCGATTCCCGAGGAGAGGAGCTCGTGGGAAACCGGACTTACGACACTGCTCAACTCGAAGTCTTGATTTCAATCGAGGAGATCGGCCGATTCCCGAGGAGAGGAGCTCGTGGGGAACCGGACTTACGACACTGCTCAACTCGAAGTCTTGATTTCAATCGAGGAGATCGGCCGATTCCCGAGGAGAGGAGCTCGTGGGAAACCGGACTTACGACACTGCTCAACTCGAAGTCTTGATTTCAATCGAGGAGATCGGCCGATTCCCGAGGAGAGGAGCTCGTGGGAAACCGGACTTACGACACTGCTCAACTCGAAGTCTTGATTTCAATCGAGGAGATCGGCCGATTCCCGAGGAGAGGAGCTCGTGGGGATACCGGTCTTACGACGCTGCTCAACTCGAAGTCTTGATTTCAATCGAGGAGATCGGCCGATTCCCGAGGAGAGGAGCTCGTGGGGATACCGGTCTTACGACGCTGCTCAACTCGAAGTCTTGATTTCAATCGAGGAGATCAGCCGATTCCCTAGGAGAGGAGCTCGTGGGAAACCGGACTTACGACACTGCTCAACTCGAAGTCTTGATTTCAATCGAGGAGATCGGCCGATTCCCGAGGAGAGGAGCTCGTGGGGATACCGGTCTTACGACGCTGCTCAACTCGAAGTCTTGATTTCAATCGAGGAGATCGGCCGATTCCCGAGGAGAGGAGCTCGTGGGAAACCGGACTTACGACACTACTCAACTCGAAGTCTTGATTTCAATCGAGGAGATCGACCGATTCCCGAGGAGAGGAGCTCGTGGGGATACCGGTCTTACGACGCTGCTCAACTCGAAGTCTTGATTTCAATCGAGGAGATCGGCCGATTCCCGAGGAGAGGAGCTCGTGGGGATACCGGTCTTACGACGCTGCTCAACTCGAAGTCTTGATTTCAATCGAGGAGATCGGCCGATTCCCGAGGAGAGGAGCTCGTGGGAAACCGGACTTACGACACTGCTCAACTCGAAGTCTTGATTTCAATCGAGGAGATCGGCCGATTCCCGAGGAGAGGAGCTCGTGGGGATACCGGTCTTACGACGCTGCTCAACTCGAAGTCTTGATTTCAATCGAGGAGATCGGCCGATTCCCGAGGAGAGGAGCTCGTGGGAAACCGGACTTACGACACTGCTCAACTCGAAGTCTTGATTTCAATCGAGGAGATCAGCCGATTCCCGAGGAGAGGAGCTCGTGGGAAACCGGACTTACGACACTGCTCAACTCGAGTCTTCTATTTGGAGTCGAGGTAGTTCGCCCTGTTGCTTATGGGATTGCCAAGGAGTCAAATGCATCAATATCTTTGAGGACGAAGGAATTCTAAAGAGAACAACGATCTTTTCCCGTCGAGTTGGGAGGTTGGCATCCGGACCTGTTCATGATAGTTCCTCCAGTCGGAAGAGAGATGCAATCGGAGGTAGCTAGGCCGTCATGCAAGGGGGGAGCTGATCTCGGCTGTCAATGTAGAGGCTCGGTCTTACAAGGACGCTTACATCCCGAAGCATCGTCCCATCGTCCGCCCTGGGCTATCTAGGAGAAACAAGTCGAAGGCTCGTTTCCCAACCTAACCGTGGAGATCGTATTCAGCTCTACCACTTGGTTACGAAAACCAGAGTACAAGCGAAGAGAAATGGTCCTCGAGGGGTCCTACTAGACACTCTCGATTCCACCATCCTTCTGCGAACTTGCACTTCTCAGAGCTCGGCAGGTTATCCTGCTTTGGTAAAAAACAGAGACGCGTCCTGCTTCACAGGACCTGCGGTCGCTAAGAGCGGGTCTTTTCGTCTTCTCAAAGACCGATGATGCCTTTATACAAGGTATCACTTTGTGAGGTCGATCCCTTATCGAGTTCAGGAGGTTAGCATCCAGATCTGTTTCTGATAGTTCCTCCAGTCGGAGGAGAGATGCAATCGGGGGTAGCTAGGCCGACATGCATGGGGGGAGCTGATCTCGGCTGTCAATGCAGAGGCTCGGTCTTACAAGGACGCTTAAATCCCGAGGCATCGTCCCATCGTCCGCCCTAGGCTAAATAGGAGAAACAGGTCGAGCGCAGGTTTCCTAAATCGACCGTGGAGTTGAACTTCACTGCTCCTAGGTAACTTGAGATGAATCAACACAAGGAAGACAACTCGCACTAACCCGTGACTCCAGGGGCGAGAAAATGCATAAACAACTTGGAAACAATGTTACAGGTAAACAATACATGTTACCGTTGGGGGTAGAACTTTTTCAGCTCATCCTCGCTCCAGGTGTTTGAGGATATGAAATGAATAGCATTGCGTCCTAGTTGCTGAAGTGATAGCCTCGCGCGTATAAACTCGCAAAATTCGAACACCATAGTGACCCGCGAGTATGGAGCTTGCAGAATTTAAAGGAGAGCATCCTAGCCTGCCCGCTGAAGAGATCGCCTCGCAAGTATAGAGCTCGCGGAATTAGATGATAGCATCCTAGCCTGTTGAAGAGGTCACCTCGCAAGTATAGAGCTCGCGGAATTATAGGAGAGCATCCTAGCCTGCCCGTTGAAGAGATCACCTCGCGAGTATGGAGCTTGCGGAATTAGATGATAGCATCCTAACTTGTTGAAGAGGTCACCTCACAAGTATAGAGCTCGCGGAATTATAGGAGAGCATCCTAGCCTGCCCGCTCGCAAATATGGAGCTCGTGGAATTATAGGAGAGCACCCATTAAGCATGAAGAGCATCACGAGTAGGAGCTCGTAGAATACTTGCTGGAAGATTTCATAAGCAAGTCGTCCCATGGAATGTGGGTTGTTGGAGGAGATCATCGCAGAGCATCTCGTACATTTTTCCTCGGTGGTGAACTCGTCATTTGCCCTGCTTGTCAGTCATACAAAAAGTACTCACGGGCTTTACCAAAGCACCCGTAAGTATAAACATGTATGGAAAACACCACTATTGGAAAAGGAGATGGAAGTAGGCGGAGGGTGAGTGTCACTTCTGAAATTAGAACCCCAGGAAATTTTTTATTTTCCACTCCCAACTCGCCTAGATTCTGAGCTATCCTGGCCTTGCGAGTAAGTCACCAACATAACTCGCCTATGGGCGAGATCCCTTGATGCTCGCCTCTTCAGTTGATACTCGCCTCTCCACTTGATACTCGCCTATGGGCGAGATCATCTGATACTCGCCTCTTCACTTGCTGCTCGCCTCTGGGAGAGTGTCATTCCTGCCTATGCTCGCCGGTATGTCGCCGACATCAATTCGCCTCCATGAACTCGTCGCTGGAACTCGCCTATGAGCGAGCTACCAGGGAAGCTCGCCTCACGAAACTGCCGAGCTTGAAAGTCGCCGTCGCGCAGTCGCCTATGGGCGAGTAACCAGGGAACTCGCCCACCTTGCCGATAACTCGCTAACCTTACCGAGTGCTTGCGAGTTGCTGTCTTGGGTCTCCAGCTCGCCATCTTAAGCCATGAAGTCTTCTCGCAAAAATTTCTTCCTCGGCTACTATCCACGCTCACCGCACCAAGTGTTGAAGCCAGGAATATTCCTAACCTCGAAATAGGATCAAGGCAGCCTAAGGTTACTGATTCTACGGTCCGACGTCACGATTTGAATGGCTAGCGAGAGAGAGAAAGGAAACTATCTATAAGCACACCCCAAGTGCTCCAGCGGGGAGGTCCCACCACGTACCCGGAAGCTTTGAAGAAGCTTCCCCTCCGCAACCAAAAGGCTGGGCGAGGTACTAGGCTGGCTTGGACTTGGCGAGTATCTACTTGGGGGGACCTCGCCTCTTCCAAAAGGTGCCATTTCCAGTACCCCTGGGGGGCTATTTATAGAGAAATCCTGGGGGGGGGGGGGGTAGGCGAGTATCCAACATCTGTGAGCGAGTATTTAGGGTTACTCGCCCATACTCGCGAGATACTCGCCAAAACTCGCCTCAGCTCGCCCAAGCTCGCCCAAGCTCGCCCAAGCTCGCCCAAGCTCGCTTCTGCTCGGCTCTGCTCGCCCAAGCTCGCCTCTGCTCGCCCAAGCTCGCCCAAGCTCGCCTCTGCTCGCCCAATGGTCTGCGAATAGTCATCTGTTTGAGTACTTCTGATCTCGACGAATTACGGGTTATACACCTTGCACCTTTTCCTCCGCCCGGTTCCTACGAGTCGCTGGGGTGAGAGGATATGATAGCCACTTAGTCTTTATGACTAACAGTTGTTATGTCTACCATTTTAGGAGGATACCCTGCAGATGGAGAAGCAGCAGGGATTGTGCAGGAGGACAGCCAGGCCAGGGAGACAGAGCCTGATACGACGATACCCTCACTACCTTCGGTGACCGACGCGAGTTTAATTGTTATGATGTAGCCTTCAGACAGTGTTTTGTGTACTCTGATATTAAGGAAGCTGTTGTAGCTTCTTATTATTGTTGTAATCTAATTGAACATTTACTTATGTGATCTTATGATTTCTATGTTCTTTTGGTTGGGTTGGTATTGTGATATCAGATTGTCCATCATGATAGGTGGCTTGTGGTACAGATTAGTTGCGTGCTAATGCTATCACAAGGCGGCTGTTCTGGGCATAAGACTTCCCTTAGCCGTGTTTTGTGTTCTAGGAGGAGGGTCTTATATAGGGAGGGGAAGCGCTCAAAAATATTCTGGGTGTGTGGAGGGACGTCCGCACTGTAGCCTAGGATCCGTTCTTAGTCCTAAGTCTTTGGTCTTGCGCACTTATTCAGGAGAAGTAGGTACGAGGATACCCCTTTCGGGTCCGAACTCCACAAGAACCCAAATTTCAATTTCAACATTATGGTGTGGTGAGCGTGGAGAGTAACCAGCATAGGAAAACCCTGAGCAAGTTCCATGGCTGAAAATGAAGGACACAGTATCTACCCTGGAAATTCGCCACCACCCACAACACTGGTTACGGTAGGGATGTTTGAGGAATTTAAGCGAGATATCATGGCGAGCATGAACCACACATTCGCTGAGTGCGGCGAGTGCTCGACCCCTTCTGTCTCGCTGGTCACGCCATTGTGCCAGGGTGAGAATGTCCCTATCAAGCGAACTAGAAAGGAGGTGGCGGTTGAAGTAGCAAGAGGGATCTCGCAAGGCGGGAGATCTTCCCCAATTCGGCGAGTGCATGCAGGGATGGTGAGCTGATGTCGCATGACCACCCAACTCGCCTCGTAGAAGGGGAAAGCCCTTTCAGCGAGCTGATCGTCTCGACCTCAGTTCCAGAGGAGTTCCGGGAGCCGGAAATGTCTTACTACATTGATAGGGATGATCCTGTTCAGCATGTCCAATTGTTTGAAGATGCAGTCTCGATCAGACAAATGTCCAACCCCTTCAAGTGCCGGCTCTTTGTCATCACTCTCAAGGAAAAGGCGAGAGACTAGTTCCACCAGCTCCCCTCTAGCTCAATCTATTTCTTTGAGGACCTGCGTTGAGGTTTCCTGTTGAGGTTCTCGATGTCCAAGAAGAGGAGGAAAGGAGGAGAGCCTTTGTTCGCCATCAAGCAAGGACCATAGTAAACTTTGGGAAGTTATGTGGACAGGTTTCAGGATAAGATTCTCCAAGTACAAAAGGTGTCAGGGTACACCTTAATGATGACCTTCACGCTAGGGCATTGTCAGAGATTCTTCAAGATGGAGCTGAAGCGGGAGCCTCCTTTGTCTTTTGAGGAGTTGATGGAAAGAGCGGCAAAGGAGATCAAGGGGGAGGCATCAAACCCTACATTCACAAAGAAGTTAGCTAAGTTGGGAGAGATCGAGGAGAAGGAGCAAGGAGGTTTCACGCAGTAGGAAGGGAAAAGAAGGGAAGAACGAGAGGTCAAGAGTTCCAAGAACCTTACGAAGGGCACAAACGGTTCAACCCTCCGGGGGGAGACCGGTCCTAAGTCCACTTCCGCCCCACCCTAGCAAACTATGACAATCGGTCGAGAGGGGAGGAGAAAAAGAAAGAATCACTTAGGAGGGACAGGAAGGGACAAGGTGGAGTTGCCCTACTGTGACTTCCATCAGGAGGAAGGTCATAAAATAGCCACCTACCTAGAGTTCTTGGAGGTGAGGAGGGTGAGAGGCCTAGTACAGTAGTAGAAATAGGTGCGGATTGAGGATGTTCTACCCTAAGTAGGAGAGAAAGAAGAGAACGGTCATCAAGGTCGTGCATTCTGAGGGAGCATTATCCCGGTAAGCCCTTCTTTGTAATAAATTTTGTCCCTGTTCGATTAGGGCAGAGCGCATTCTATTACAAATTTTCCCACTTAGTAGATGGTAAAAGTTATTTATGGTTGACTGAAAGCCTCGAGATTGTTTCACTGACCGGGCTCCCACTAGCTGACAGGGCAGGTTGACCTCTCAGATAAGCATGCTGAGATGTTGATTAGAAGCCCTCAATATGCTTCCGCTGACCGAGCTCCCACTAGTCAGTAGCACAGGTTGATCTCTCGGAGAGGCATGTTAAGATATTGATTTGAAGCCCTCGGGATGGTTTCGTTGACCGGGATCCCACTAGCCGACAGGGCAGGTTGACCTCTTGTAGAGATAGGTTGAGATGTTGATTTGAAACCCTCGAGATGGTTCTGCTGACCGGGCTCCCACTAGCCGGCAGGGCAGTGTTGGGTACATTGGAAAATGTGTACCTGATTTGAATAAGTCCAAATTAGCTCAATGATATACATCAAGGTGTATTTGATGTTATTTTAAGTTGACATGTGCAGGTGAAGAAGTATTAAAGAATACAGAAAAATATTCTAAGTCCATGTGTCGACACCTGAAGAAACAGTGTCGACACTTTAGAATATTTGTGTCGACACCTGAAGAAACAGTGTCGACACTTCAGAATATTTGTGTCGACACTTGACGGAAGCTGTGTCGACACAGAGATAGTCGACCTCGACACAGAAAGATAGTCGACCACATTTGTGTCGACACTAGGAGGCTGTGTCGACACATTGAGACAGAGTCGACACACATTGGCAGAAGTCGACAATACTTGTGTCGACACCAGAAGACTAAGTCGACACATTTTGGCAGAGTCGACAATTGCTGTGTCGACACCTGAAGGCTGTGTCGACGCATACTGAGTTCTGAATCTACAACAACTGTGTCGACACACAGGACTTGTGTCGACACACTGCAGAGTCAAGACCAAGTTATTTTCTGAAGAAGCTGTGTCGACTTAATGGCAAACTTGTCGACATCTTCAAAGACTGTGTCGACACCAAAGTCACTTGTGTCGACACATATAGACAGTTGGTCTCGACACTTTCTGACAGACTGTCTCGACACTTTGCTGTCCAAGACTAAGGCATGAGATTTGTTTGAAGACTTGACAGCTGTGGGTTGTCACCGGTTAACTGATGCTGGCAGACTTGTCAGAAATCAGTTAGAAACTTAATCAGCCGGTTACCATGAAGAAGGTCTATAAATAGACAGATTCAGAAGGAAGTAAAAAAAAAGAGATAGAGATAAAAAAAAGAAGGATTACAATCCAATTGAAGTATCAATTCAAGAAAGTACTAGACACTAAAGAAGATCTTCATCAGAAGATCTAAGCAGACGATCTCAGGATCGATCTAAGAAGAGTTCTAACAAGAATTCAGAAGTATCATCAAAGATGTTGGATAGAGAGGGATCCACCCATTTGAAGAAGAAGAAGGAAGCCATCAGTGGTTTCTCAAGAAGCTGTTTGGAAATCAACTCAGCTAAGTTCAGATTCAAGAAGCTTTGAGGAAAGCTCAGTTTCAGTTGATTTCATCAGCTGATCAAGAATTGTCTTGTCCTCTTCTCTCTCAACAAAGGCAAGACATTAAAACTTCTTTTCTAAATTTCTGTAGGATCTATTTTACACAGATCTGAGTTGTAAGCCTGTGATATAAAGGCTGAGTGTAGGAGAGTTGATCTCTGAGAGGTAGGGATGTTTGCCTGAGTGTAGGAGAAGGTTCTTCTCTGAGTTGTAGGCCTTGTGGCAAGGCTGAGGTAGGGCGGTTGTGCCTGAGGTGTAGGAATCATTCTGGGTTCTGAGTTGTAGGAACCTATCCAGGTTCTGAGCTGTAGGATCTGTTGATCTGAGAATAGTGGAAGTTTGGCCGAATCTAGCATACTGCTAGATAGGTGAAGGGGGAAAGTGGATGTACCCAAACCTTGGGGAACCACTATAAAACATTGTGCAATCTGTGATGATTAAATTTCTGTGATTGCTGTGCTGGATATTTTAATTCTGTAATTGAATTCTGCCTAAAAGTATAAACAAGCAATTAGAACCTATTCACCCCCCCTCTAGGTGTTTAGGTTGTCTTGAAAGTAAAACTATCAAGTGGTATCAGAGGGAGGTTCCTCAAAAAGGACTTAACAGTCTGAGGTAGATCTGAAAGGCAGAATCAAGATTCAAGAAGATGGGTTCTGGAGAAAATCACAAGGAGTTAGGGTCAATGAAGTTACCCATCTGCAGGAAGGAAATCTTTGGAATTTGGAAAGAAAGAGTCAGATTGTTCATGGAAGTATCTGACCCAAGAATATACATCACAGTTCAGGAAGGACCCTTCATTCCAATGAAGGTATCAGTTCTTGATGCTAATATTCAAACTCCAAAGAGTTATTCTGAAATGACCAAGGATGAAATCATTTTGGCAACCATGGACAAGAGAGCTCAGAATATTATTGTGAGTGTCATAGATGATTCTACATTTCAGAATCTGATTCACTGCAAGACCTCCAAAGAAATATGGGACACCTTGATTGTCTACATGGAGGGGTATGAAGAAGTAAGACAGGATAGGAAGTCTATGCTCAACCAGGAATATGAAAGTTTTAGACAAGGAAAAACTGATAGCATAACTGAATGCTATAAGAAATTCTATAGAATTGTGAATGAGTTGATGTCCTATGGAAGAGTCTTCAGTACCTATGAACTGAATGACAAATTCTTAAGATCCTTAACAAAGGATTGGGACACAAAGATCTGTGGCATAAGAGAAGTGGCTAAATTGGCAGAAATCTCTCCTCCCACCTTGTTTGGAAAGCTGCTATCCTATGAAATGCAACTTATGGTGAGGAAGGAGGAGGAAAAGAATTCAAGAGGAGAGCATAGAGAAAAGACGGTGGCATTCAATGCAGAAGCCATCAGAAAGAATAGGAGGATATCACCATCCCCTCCTAAGGAAATTGCAGAAGTTAGTTTTGAAAATTCAGATAATCAGGGTTCAGAAAGCTGTGATTCAGATGCAGACTTTGCTGCATTCACAAGGCAATTCCAGAGGTTCTTGAAGAAAAAGCAGTGGAAGTCTAAGCCCTCCACTTCACAGCAAGTTGATGACTATTATCAGAAGAAAAAGTCATCAAGGAAAGAAAAGAACAGATCAAAGCCCAGCAAGGCTACTACTTCAAAGATTGTCTGCTATTGTTGCAATAGACCTGGACATGTAGTGGTTGACTGTCCTGATAAGAGAAAGGAGTATTCAGATAAGAAGAAGACTCATAAAAAGGGCAAGAAGGAAAAATCTTTTGTTGCAAAGAAGGATAAGAGCCTAACAGATCAGTCAACTTCAGAGTCAGAATCTGAAGCAGAAGCATATATTGGACTATATGCTGCATCTGAAGAAGAGGAGTTTTTGCAGTTGCTAGACTCCATCTATGATCAAGAGGATCATCAGTGCATAGGACTGATGGCAGAATCTGAAGAGGACATATGCCAGAATCAATCTGGTCCTAATAAGGTACAATGTCCTTCTATGAAATCTGTTTGTAGTACAAGTATAGAATCAACTACATCTGCATCAATTGATGTAGATGCATCTGATTCTGAAGGAGATGTCTATCAATTGATAGATAAGTATGGGGACTTGTTGCAGCCCCTTAAGAAAAGCAAGAACCTGGTTAAATCTCAGGCTCATGAGATTGCTAAACTAAGGGTAGCTGCAACTGAGTTAGAGAAAGTAATTGATCAGAAGTTAAATGAAATTGCCAAGCTGAAGAATATAACTATTATTCAGATGGGCACAATTAATTTTACCAATGATCAAGTGAAGAGTCTGGAGGCCAGACTAAGAATTGAAAAAGATTTAGTGACTAGTTACTCTAAGCCAAAGTATGTCTTACCCTTGATAGATGAATTTGTGAATCAAAAGGGTAAGGCAGGATTAGGATTCAAAGGTAACTCCATGGCTGGCCGATTCAAGAGGAAAGGCAAAGCTCCTGTCAAGTCACTGAACTTTTCAGTTCCTATTAAGTTTAGAAAGGTGCAAGTGCCTTCTAACCAATATGATCATGAAAATATTCATGGTCATATTAAGACTAATGTTCTGAAAAACAAGGGTGTAAATGCCAATAGGCCTACCCATGTTCATAAACCCAATGGTTATAAAAAATCAGTGGGTGAAGCTGCTGCAGCACCAGCAATGGACAGAAATTCTTTTGTCAAGGATGTATCTAGAACTAGATACAATAGGTTTGAATGTTGGTGCTGTGGCAAGAGAGGCCATTTTGCACTAGACTGCTGGTACAACACAAGTGTTAGAAAGAACAATAGTTTGCCTGTTAGAAGAGATAATGGTAGTCTTGGTTATGCTAACCTGAACCAAGGACCCAATACTTGCTTGGGTTCTAAGGGTAAGTAAATCTGTGTTGCAGGTGAATCCAAGTAGTCATGCCCCTATATGGTACTTGGATAGTGGTTGTTCCAGGCACATGACTGGAATAAAGGGGTTGCTGAAGGAGTATTCATCTGTCAAAGATGGACCTAAAGTGATCTTTGGTGGATCTGAAAAAGGAGTCATCAAAGGGTTTGGTAACATTTCTTCTAACCTAATTACTATCACCCAAGTGGCTTATGTGAAAGGTTTGAAACATAATCTAATAAGCATAAGCCAGCTGAGTGATTTAGGATATGACATTTCATTTGTTAAGGATGGATATCATATCAAAAGGTCAAGTGATCAAGAGATCATTTTGACTGGGTATAGGAAGAGAAATGTATATTGTCTTAATTTTGTATGTGAGAATAAGGCTTCTCTCATCTGTCTTGTAGCTGATGACAATGCTTCTCATTGTGTTAAGTGGCACAAGAGATTGGCTCATCTTAACTACAAGACAATTGGCCAACTCTTTAGCAAAGAGTTAGTGAGGAATGGTCCTCAAGTTAAGTGTGTAAAAGAAGGGATATGCTCAGCTTGTCAAAAGGGCAAGCAGACAAAATCTTCCTTTCAAAGCCTTGAAAACAAGGATTCTGTGAGGTGCTTATACCTCTTGCATATGGATCTTTTTGGTCCTATGCCAGTTCATAGTCTAGGTAGGAAGGTCTACACTTTTGTGGTTGTAGATGACTATTCTAGATTTACATGGGTGTTCTTTCTGAGGCAGAAATCTGAAACCCCAAGTGTCTTACTTAATTTTGTGAAGCAAATTCAGAATGAACTGAATAGTACAGTGGTCAAAATCAGAAGTGACCATGGTACTGAGTTTCAATCTGAAAGCATGACAAAGTTATGTGAAGACTTTGGGATTTTCCAAGAGTTCTCCTCACCTAGAACACCTCAGCAAAATGGAATTGCTGAAAGAAAGAATAGAACATTAATTGAAGCTGGTAGAACTCTATTGAGTGACACCTCTCTTCTAGAATATTTCTGGGCTGAAGCAGTAAACACTACTTGTCATGTGATCAATAGGGCTTCTATCACCAAGAGCCACAAAAAGACTCCTTATGAGATTATGAAAGGTAAAAAACCAAATCTATCCTACTTCAGGACCTTTGGTTGCAAATGCTATATACTTAACAATGGTAAGTCATATTTGACTAAGTTTGCTGCCAAATCCCAGGATGAGATATTTGTTGGGTACATCATAAATAGTAAGGCCTATAGAATCTTCAACTTGACTACTCAAGTTGTTGAAGAATCTGTGCATGTTGTGTTTGATGAAACAAGATTAATCAACTGTGAGTTGTCTTGTAGATCAAATGACTCAACAGGTATAAGCAAAAGAATGGACAAGCTCTCTATTGCTGAAGCTTCAAGGAAAGATGGAGCATTGGAAAATGAAGGCTACTGTCCAGGGGGAGTACAAGACACAATAGAAGATGAAGAAAACCAAGAGGTTCAACATAATGAAGGAGTTGGAGATGTTCAACCAGAAGGGAATCTTCCTCCAGCTACAAGACATTTAAGAGATCATCCAGCTGATCAGATAATAGGTGACCCAAGACAGGGAGTGCAGACTAGAAGCAGAAGTCAAAGCACAGTTCTGCATTCAAGTTTCCTATCACAAATGGAGCCTAAGAAGTTTGAAGAAGCTATCCAAGACCAGCACTGGATTGATGCTATGCAAGAGGAGCTGAATCAATTCAGAAGGTGCAATGTCTGAGAGCTTGTTCCTAAACCAAGAGGCCACAATATAATTGGGACAAAATGGATCTATAGGAACAAGTTGGATGAGAGTGGAGTAATAGTGAAGAATAAAGCAAGATTGGTTGCTAAAGGATACAGGCAGGAAGAAGGGATTGACTTTGATCAAACCTTTGCCCCAGTAGCAAGGCTGGAGGCAATCAGAATGTTCCTTGCCTATGCAGCCTATAAAGACTTCAAAGTATACCAGATGGATGTGAAGTCAGCATTTCTGAATGGTGATTTTAAAGAAGAAGTATATGTAGAGCAGCCATCAGGTTTTGTAGATTCTCTTAAACCTGATTATGTTTATAAGCTTAGAAAAGCTTTATATGGGTTAAAGCAAGCCCCAAGGGCTTGGTATGAAACCCTGTCTACTTTCCTTATTGAGAATAAATTCTCAAGAGGAAAAATAGACAAAACTCTATTTCTTAGGGAATCCAAAGGCAAGATCATCTTAGTTCAGATCTATGTTAATGACATAATCTTTGGATCTACTGAAAACAACCTTTGTAAAAAGTTTGCCAAACTTATGCAAGGGAAGTTTGAGATGAGAAGTATGGGGGAACTTAAGTTCTTCTTGGGACTCCAAGTAAGACAGACTGATGATGGCTTGTCCATATCCCAGTCAAAGTTCACCAAAGAATTAATTAAGAAGTATGGTATGGAGTCATCATCTATCATGAGAACTCCTATGGGAACAAGTATGCCAATATGCAAAGATGATGCAGGTAAACCTGTTGATGAGACTTTGTATAGAGGAATAGTTGGTTCTCTACTATATCTCACTACTAGTAGACCAGATATTATGTATGCTACATGTGTCTGTGCTAGGTACCAAGCCTGCCCTAAAGAGTCTCATTATACTGCAGTCAAAAGGATTCTGAGATATCTTAAGGGCACACCTAATCTAGGCCTGTGGTACCCTAGGAATAGAGATTTTCTACTAACAGGTTATTCAGATGCAGATTTTGCAGGATGTAGAGAGGATAGGAAGAGTACTACAGGTACTTGTTAATTCCTGGGAGAAAGACTGATTTCATGGAGTAGTAAGAAGCAGACCAGTGTGGCTATATCCACAGCTGAGTCAGAGAATGTTGCTGCTGGCAGCTGCTGTGCACAACTATTGTGGATACAGCATCAGCTTAAAGATTATGGTATTCAAGTAAGTAGAACACCTCTTTTGTGTGATTCTAAGAGTGCAATTTCTATTGCTAATAATCATGTTTCTCATAGTAGAACTAAGCATATAGAAATTAAATACCATTTTCTTAGAGAACATGTAGAAAGAGAAGACATCACATTGGAATTTGTTAAAACAGATTATCAAATAGCAGATGTATTTACTAAGCCACTGGATGAAACAAAATTCAATAAATTTAAAATTAAATTAGGCATGCTGCCCATTGATTAGTTTATCAACAAACTTACAAGTAACATATTAGATTATCAAGTGGTCTCAAGTGGTATTGACAAAAACAGAAAATGGCTAAGTAAAATGGTGTCGACACATTCAGTGATAATGTGTCGACTCAGTGGAGTAATGTCAACAAGTCAGAGATATTGTGTCGACACAGAGAATATGTGTCGACACTTAAGAATCATATTGTCGACTTATCCAGGAATGTAGTGTCGACTTCACCAGAATAATGGTGTCGACACTTACAGATTTTGTGTCGACACTTATACTAAGAGTCGACACAGAATTTCTGATGCTCTACTATATATCCCAGGTGTCGACATATCCACAAATTGGTGTCGACACATAGTAGACAGACTTGATGTCGAGATAATAGAAGCTTGTGTCGACACATTCCATCTGTGTCGACACTTATAGTCTGTTTTTACCGACTTTTGATCTTCTTTCAATAAAAAGTATAAATAGGTCAAGAACTTAATCTGTCGACACGCTTACAAGGTTTTCAAGACTGAAACTCTGTGTCGACATTCTCTCTCTCTTCTCTCAAGCTTTTTCAACTGATCAATGGCGCCGAAGATTGAAGACAACGTCAATGAAGGTTATGAGTTGGTCCGGAATGCCTTTGCAAAAGCACCAACAGATGTTCAACGGGTTATTACTCTTATTTCCGAATCCGGATTAGAGTTTTTAGTTTCTGAACCTTCTAAGATATGGAAGAAGGAGGTGCATGAATTCTTCAACTCTGCATCAGTGGATTCAGATATTCTCAAGATAAAATCCACTGTTCATGGGTCGACAGTGAAGATTACCCCAAGAAGTTTAAGGAAGATTCTCCGATTACCAATAATTGAGAATGAAGAAGAAGTTCCTGCTTCTAAATCAAGGGAGGCTCTCCAATGGTGCGGATTGGATCCCACTCTGAAGATTGGAGCTGCTTTTAACAGGAAAGGGATGAATCAGCAAGGGAAATTTTTGTCTGAAGTAGTTGGCAGGGTGATTCTGTGCAAACCAGGGGGACATGATAGGATTTCAGCCTATATATTCTGCCTAATGACCAGAATTGTGTTTACAATTCCAACTGATTGGTCAGCTGTAATCTTTGAAAAGATCAAGGAAGGAATCAAGAAGCCAAATCTGGCTAGAATTATGAGTTTATATCTGACTGGAGTGATCCCTGAGGTAATGCAACAACTACCAGGAACAAAGATCAATCACATGAGAAAGATGGACATGAGATTGTTTTCTAGGTGGGATAGGGTGCTGTCTAAGGATGTGCCTGATGAGAGCAGGCAAGACACCCCGGTGAAATCCCCTTCTCATGCTCAAGATACTGAGCAGCTTCAAGAAGAACTATTGAGAAAGCAGGTTGAAGATCAGCCTGAATCTACTCCAGCCCAACAAGGAACTATACCTGCACAGATGTAGGGGGAGCAAGCTCATTCTCCTGCCCAGAATGTATCTACTCCTGACCAGGTACAGTTGCAGGGGGAGCTGGTGTATTTTCCTACAAAAGACATTTCTAAAATTTCTATTTTTGCACAGGTGCAGGGGGAGCAAGTGTACTCACCTGTCCAGGACATTACCAATACTGAACAAGTACAGGGGGAGAAGATGTCTGACCCAGTGCAAGAGGCAGCACAAATTGATATCTCCAAAGAATTGAATATTGAAGATCTGAATGACGCATCTTCTGTTCAAACTCAGAAGGAATATACTCTAGATGAGTTATTCCCTAATGTTGATATTGCTACTGATAAAGTAGAAGAGGGGCAGGATATTGAGAAGGCCCTAGACATGGAGATAGAGCAAGAATCTGAGATCGAGCAAGAGGTTGAGAAGGATAAAGATATTGAGGAGGAGCAAGTGGTGGAGGGGGAGTCTGTGCATGTTGAGGCTGAACAACATGACACTGAGACAGATATTCCTCCTCCTCCTCAAGAAAGAGTTCAAATTGATAGTTCATCTGAATCTGAGACTGAAGAAGCCAGAATGGCTAAAAAGAGAAAACTTGTTGTCTTCCAGAGAAGGAGCAAAAGTTATAAGCAAGCTCTACAAACTACAACTCAACAATCCCATTCTGAATTTAATTATAACAAGTTTATGGTTGATTTGCAAGTTAAGTTGGATGAACATAGATTGACTGTTGAAAAATATGTTGATGAGAGCAATAAGTCCCTTCAATTTGACTTGGCTCAAGATATAAAGTCAATTAGATTTGAAGTCAATATGCATAAGAAGGAGATGACAGATTGCTTCCATAAGGGAGGTAATGCTGTAGTATTCTTGGCAAAACAACAACAATCAATTATTAACAAAGCAGATGATATAGCACTGAAGCAAGGCTATGTTCTTACAAATCAGATAAACATGAATGCCAATCTTGAAGACTCTCACAATGAGATTCTGAATGAGTTGAAAAAGACTACTGAAGGGTTGCTTGCAGCAAGGGGAAAGGAACTGGAAGAATTTGATAAGAAACTTCAAGATGCTATTGAATCAGTTAAAACTGCTATCACTACCTCTCAAAAGGACATATCTGATAAGCTTCAAAAGTTAAAACCATTTTTTAAAGAGGGTGTGAATTATCTGGATGGCCAGATCAGATTTCAGAAGGAAGATCTAAGAGATCATATTACCAGAGAAGTCATAAAGGGGGAGAGATTGTTAGTTCATGCTGGCTCAGAGCACACCAAATGGGTGACAAATAGTATTCGAGCTACATTGAGATATTCACCTTTGTGTGATGATGCTATGGTGGCTGAGTCTGGCATTCAAACAGGTCTACTTGAAGGCAATCAACCTGAGATTGCCCAAGTCATTTACCCTCCTCCAGATTTTGATATGATTGATCAGCAAGTTCAGGATATGTATAGTCCTCCAAAGGAGGTTACCAAGGTTATTATTGAGAAAGTGGATAAGCCTGAGGCCAACTTGAAAGAACAGCAAGATGCTCTACTATCCAAGAAGAGATTTAGAGAGCAGGCTGAACTTAAGCCAGATTTTGAGCAGTGGAGCCCTACTTCAAGAAATATTATACTCACTGCATGGAAGGCTGTAAAAGACCAAGTTCATGAAAGAGGAAAGTGGTATAATGAAATGGAATGGCAAAAGCATGAAGCTAGGCAAGAGACAATAGTACAGTTCAGAAGAAAAGCCAAGCTGGGTAGGCTGCCACCAGATGCTCAGGAGCCGAGCAAGTACTTTCCAAAGCCATATCATTACTTTGAAAGGCTAAGGCTCAAGGAAGAAGCACAGAAGAAGGTTGATCAAAAAGGCAAGAAGCCAGCTGAAGTTGCTGAAGCTCCTGTGAAGGCTCAAATCCAATCTGGCAAAAGGATTGTCATAAGAGAGCCTGATCAGTCTTAATTTTAAGTTCTTTCAAAAGTATTTTGTAATGTTTTGATTAAATCATTCAATGTAAAAATCTGTAATCAAACATTACTAAGTTATAAACAAAGTATTGTTTGGAATCATATAATGTTCACTCTGTGATGGATTGTTCATATTTTGTTTTTTATTAAGTATTCCTGTTATGTCATATATCATCATATTATACTTTTTATAAATGGTGTATATCATTGGCTTTAAGGGTTATGACTTCTCCAAATAGGGGGAGATTGTTGGGTACATTGGAAAATGTGTACCTGATTTGAAGAAGTCCAACTTAGCTCAATGATATACATCAAGGTGTATTTGATGTTGTTTTAAGTTGACATGTGCAGGTGAAGAAGTATTAAAGAATGCAGAAAAATATTCTAAGTCCATGTGTCGACACCTGAAGAAATAGTGTCGACACTTCAGAATATTTGTGTCGACACCTGAAGAAATAGTGTCGACACTTCAGAATATTTGTGTCGACACTTGACGGAAGCCGTATCGACACAGAGATAGTCGACCTCGACACAGAAAGATAGTCGACCACATTTGTGTCGACACTAGGAGGCTGTGTCGACACAATGAGACAGAGTCGACACACATTGGCAGAAGTCGACAATACTTGTGTCGACACCAGAAGACTAAGTCGACACATTTTGGCAGAGTCGACAATTGCTGTGTCGACACCTGAAGGCTGTGTCGACACATACTGAGTTCTGAATCTACAACAATTGTGTCGACACACAGGACTTGTGTCGACACACTGCAGAGTCAAGACCAAGTTATTTTCTGAAGAAGCTGTGTCGACTTAATGGCAAACTTGTCGACATCTTCAAAGACTGTGTCGACACCAAAGTCACTTGTGTCGATACATATAGACAGTTGGTCTCGACACTTTCTGACAGACTGTCTCGACACTTTGCTGTCCAAGACTAAGGCACAGGATTTGTTTGAAGACTTAACAGCTGTGGGTTGTCACCGGTTAACTGATGCTGGCAGACTTGTCAGAAATCAGTTAGAAACTTGATCAGTCGGTTACCATGAAGAAGGTCTATAAATAGACAGATTCAGAAGGAAGTAAAAAAAAGAGATAGAGATAAAAAAAAGAAAAGAAGGATTACAATCCAATTGAAGTATCAATTCAAGAAAGTGTTAGGCACTAAAGAAGATCTTCATCAGAAGATCTAAGCAGACGATCTCAGGATCGATCTAAGAAGAGTTCTAACAAGAATTCAGAAGTATCATCAAAGGTGTTGGATAGAGAGGGATCCACCCATTTGAAGAAGAAGAAGGGAGCCATCAGTGGTTTCTCAAGAAGCTGTTTGGAAATCAACTCAGCTAAGTTCAGATTCAAGAAGCTTTGAGGAAAGCTCAGTTTCAGTTGATTTCATCAGCTGATCAAGAATTGTCTTGTCCTCTTCTCTCTCAACAAAAGCAAGACATTAAAACTTCTTTTCTAAATTTCTGTAGGATCTGTTTTACACAGATCTGAGTTGTAAGCCTGTGATATAAAGGCTGAGTGTAGGAGAGTTGATCTCTGAGAGGTAGGGCTGTTTGCCTGAGTGTAGGAGAAGGTTCTTCTCTGAGTTGTAGGTCTTGTGGCAAGGCTGAGGTAGGGCGGTTGTGCCTGAGGTGTAGGAATCATTCTGGGTTCTGAGTTGTAGGAACCTATCCAGGTTCTGAGCTGTAGGATCTGTTGATCTGAGAATAGTGGAAGTTTGGCCGAATCTAGCATACTGCTAGATAGGTGAAGGGGGAAAGTGGATGTACCCAAACCTTGGGGAACCACTATAAAACATTGTGCAATCTGTGATGATTAAATTTCTATGATTGCTGTGCTGGATGTTTTAATTCTGTAATTGAATTCTGCCTAAAAGTATAAACAAGCAATTAGAACCTATTCACCCCCCTCTAGGTGTTTAGGTTGTCTTGAAAGTAAAACTATCAGGCAGGTTGACCTCTCGGAGATGCAGGTTGAGATATTGATTTGAAGCCCTAGAGATGGATTTGCTGACTAGGCTCCCATTATCCGGTTGGGCAGGTTGACCTCTTGGAAAGGCATATGGAGATGTTAATTTGAAGCCCCCGAGATAGTTCTGCTAACCAGGCTCCCACTAGCCGGCAGGGCAGGTTGACCTCTTAGAGAGGTAGATTGAGATGTTGATTTGAAGCCCCTGAGATGGTTTCACTGACTGGGCTCCCACTGGCAGGCATGACAGGTTGACCTCTCAGAGAGGCAGATCGAGATATTGATTAGAATCCCTCGAGACAGTTCCGCTAACTGGGCTCCCACTAGCTGGCAGAGCAGGTTGACCTCTCGAAGAGGCAGGATGGAATATTAGTTTAGAGCCCCGAGAAGATACCATTATCCAGACTCTCATTATCTGGCAGGAAGAGAAGACACTCAATGGCAAATGGAAAGTATAAGTCGAAAGGTGATAAGATCCCGCTGTTTAGATTCTCACTAGCTGGCGGGGCTGGAAGTCACTCAGAGGTAGGCTGTGAATGAAAGGTTGTGATGGAATAATGACCCCAAGAAGATCCCGTTGTCCAGGCCCTAATTGGTTGGCAGGGATGGAAGTCACTCAGAGGTATATTATATGCTGGAGGATAAGGTAGAACATAGAGGAGGCTAGATATAATGAGTAGGCAAATGGGGGTGTTCCGGTTGGAATCTTGTCAATCGGGCACTCGCCAATCTCTCCAGGGGGGCCAGTATCGAACAACCCCGAGGTAAAAGATGAGTGGAACTTCGCTCCCCACTCACGCCAACCCCTAAGAAGACGAGTGTGGGAGATCCCCATACAACAAGTGTTAAATCCTCTAGTCAAGAGGAGTAGCCTGTGCTCTGATTAACCGTTGTTGGGGGGTAGGCGAAACGAGCTCGATTGCTCCTGAAAGGGCCTACCAAGATGAAGCGTGAACGACTTCCCATTACCCGGGCAAGAAGGGTCCAGGTCAGGGACTAGAGCGAAAAGAAGGACAAATGTTGGGGCGCATCCATCCACCAGTGCTGGGCTGAGGGTGATCTCACATGATGGCTTGCAAATTAGCAATTACAGCGGAAGAATAACCCGACTGGTAGTCCTGAAGGGGAGAGCTGTACATATCGATGCAAGGTCAAGCCGAGGTATAAAATAAAGACTCCAGAAAGATGATATATGGTAACTTACTGGATGCTTGCAGTGAACTCCCATGAGTTGTATACTTTCTCGCGTCCACTTGAGGGTGAGTTCCCTGGTCTACTCACAGGGATTCGTCATCGTAAGGACATACACCGACATCCATCGAGGCTACATCATCAACCATTTCTTTGGCGGATTCTCCCTGAGGGTGACCAAATCGGTTACGGACTAATATTCTCAATGTAGTAGGAAATAAGACAGAATTCCGGGTCTTTGAGCCCCATCGAGAAGTGCGAGCCTATTGGAACCCTAGTTCTGATTTGGGTAAGGATTACTATTAGGATGATTAGATTGACCCATCATGTATAGTCAAGGGTCATAGGATTATTTCCAGGGCCATTCCTTCAGAAGACTTAGAGACAGAAGATTCCAGAGAAATTTAGTTTTGGCAAATGCAGAAATTCTGTTCGACGATAGTCGAACTCAGATCGACGAAAGTCTAGCTCAGCTCGATGAAATTAGAGTTTCAAACTCTGAGCTGAGCTCGACGAAACCTGAGCTCTGTTCGACGAACTCTGAACTCAACTCAGAAACTCAGCTTAACGAAAGCCTTTCTTAGCACGACCGCAGCCAAGCTAAGCTCGACGATCTCCAAGCTCAGGTCGACGAAATTGGAACTCAGGTCGAAGAATATGAAGAATCAAGCTCGACGATCTCGAAGCTCTGGTCGATGATCTATAGGCTGAGCTCGACGTTTTTCTGTACAGTTATTTTAGGCAGTTACGTATTTCCAGAAGGAGAATTAATCTCAGGCCAATCTCTCTGAAGGCAAATTGCAAATGAGATTAAATTCAGGCAGTTATGGATCCAGCATTTAATGCAATATATTCCAATGAATATAGCCATTTAGAGGCATCATTAAATGTGGATTATTTCCTAAGGAAAGTTTCCTTTCTCAAGGAATGCTCCAGCTATTGATTTCATATATGTGAAATCTGTCCAGCCATTTAGATGTAGAGAAGAAAAGAAGAGGTTTTTCAATCTCAAGAATACACATCCATGCTACATTGTTATAGAGATTCTTACAGAGTTCTTCACCATCAGCTTCAGGCTTTCATAGGACAACCATTCAATATCAGTCCAGAAAGCTTCTGAAGATCAAAAGCAATCTGAAGGACTACACCCTGAAGCAAAGCTTCCACTCTTGAACTATTCTACATCTAAGGGGGAGCTTTGACAACTTCAACATCAAATCCATTAGTCTTCTCTCAGATTGTTCAAAAGAACATCATCTTTATTTCCATTCACTGTGTACAAAAGGTTTTTAACTCCCTTCAAAAGTTATCTTTTGGTTGTCAAGTCTCCTGATCAAAAGACTTGGTTTGGTTTTGGGGCACCTGGTCAAAAGCTCAAAGGGTTGCTAGATCTCCCTGGAAATAGATCTTGTGGTGACAGGTCACCTGAGCAAAAACCTGTGGTGGCAGGGCACCTGATCAAAAACCTGTAGTGGATTCCTACCAGGGTGATAGAAGAGTGGATGTACCCAAGTTTTAGGGGAACCACTATAAACTCCTTGTGTCGTCTGGTTTGCTTTTTTGCTTTCTATTTCTGTGTTGAATGCTTTCTTTATATATATATATATACATATATGCATTAACTCCAGAGTAAATAAGATCTATTCCTTCACTTTCAATTGGTATCAGAGGTGAGAGGTTGTTTGGTTTCACAGGCTAACACGTGAACAAAAAGATCCTTGATAGATCTTATTTATTTTCTAGTTTGTTCTTTTCCCATTGCATAGAATAAGGAATTTGAAAGCACTAGACCTCCAATGTGCAATCTTAATAAGCTTGCACTTTAGAAGACAAGGATTAGGTTGTATATGAATTCAATTGATGAAGATATCTATAATTCCATTTTGACAGGTCCCCCTACACCAATTACAATAGCAAGCACCAATGCTGTATCACCTGAATGGACAGAAGCTCAGAAGAAGCTGAGAACAGCGGATGCAAAAGCTATGAACATTCTAGCCCAATCATTATCTGATGACATTTTTCAGGAAGTTGCTGAATGCTCTTCAGCAAAGGATATTTGGAACTCCCTCACAGCAATGGTTGCAAAAACATGCAGTGAATCAGATTCAGAAACGTCATCCTGTACAACTGAAGATGAAGAAGAATCAAGAGCAAGAGAATTTTGTCTGATGACAATAAATGCATCCTGCAACAACTCTGAAGCTGCTGATTCAGAAGGAGACAATTCAGATGATGAATCCATTATAAAAAAAGATCAGGTAATCTCTTCTTTTGACTTTTCTTCTGATCATTTCAAAACAGAATTTAAATTATTATGTAATGATTTAATTATGTCTGAGAAGGAAATCAAACTTCTCAGAGAAAAATTAATTGGATTTGAAAATATTTTTTATGAAAACTTAAAACTTAAATAAGTATTAAAAAACTACTAATAATCAAATACTTTCTTTAGAAAATAAATTAAAAGAGGCCAAACAATTTGAAGAATTTCTAAATGGGAGAAGTATAAAATTAATGGATATCCTCATCACAGTAAATGCTAGGCTAAATGGTAATTTAGGCTTAGAAGCTTCATATAATCAGCCACCTATCCTTAAGAAAAACATTCTATCAACCCATATTAAACTTATATCAGAAATGGGCAAGGAAAAATTAGAAGATAACAACCAGCAAACAAAAGTAATTCAGAATCCTAAACATAAACAAAAGAAAAATAAAAATTCACATAAAAATACTGTTCAACAAAATTCGTCGAATCGGGATCGACGAAATCAGTATTTTGCGTCGAACGGCGATCGACGAACTCTGAACCCAGAATTTGGGTATGATTACTCAAGATAGGGTGCTCGACGAAATCAACATGTTTCGTCGAACAGAGATCGACGATCGTGGAACGCAGAAAATTAGCATTATCATTCTCTGAACCGAGATCGACAACATCAATACTTTTCGTCGAACTCAGCTCGACGAACTCAACTAAATTCGTCGAACTCAACTAAATTCGTCGAACTCAAATTTTCAAAACCAAAAATTTAATTTATCTCAAAAATATAATCAAACACAGAAATTCATGAATCCTTTTACTCAATGGATCATCCCTCTTAGGAGATATCATCCATTAGGCTATAAAGATCAACCTGATTATTCTTATATTTCCAGTTATTCTAATGAAAGAAAATCAGGACCCAAGGTAATCTGGGTCAAGAACACCTAACCTTTCTTTTCAGGAAAATGAAAGTTGAGCAAAAAAAGAAGCTGAAGATTCTACTAGAGTGCATTCTCTCACCAAATCATCTTCAGTTCTTCCATCTGCAGCTCCTCAGAAAGATTCTTTTTTTGTAATCTCTGAATCTTTGTAGTTTATAAAATTTCTCAAAACATCCTTGTACATCTGCTGAAGATTTATAATTCAGTCAAATTTCTTTATGCTGATTGATCTGGTTTTGTAAATAGTACCCTCACCCAAATAAGGGGAGATTGTTGGAACCCTAGTTCTTATTTGGCCTTTGGGCAAGGATTATTATTAGGATGATTAGATTGACCCATCATGTATAGTCAAGGGTCATAGGATTATTTCCAGGGCCATTCCTTCAGAAGACTTAGAGACAGAAGATTCCAGAGAAATTTAGTTTTGGCAAATGCTGAAATTCTATTCGACGATAGTCGAACTCAGATCGACGAAAGTCTAGCTCAGCTTGACGAAATCAGAGTTTCAAACTCCGAGCTGAGCTCGACAAAAGCTGAGCTCTGATTGATGAACTCTGAAATCAACTCAGAAACTCAGCTCTATGAAAGCCTTTCTTAGCACGATGACACCCAAGCTAAGCTCGACGATCTCCGAGCTCAGGTCAACGAAATTGGAACTCAGGTCGAAGAATATGAAGAATCAAGCTCGATGATCTCCAGGCTCTGGTCGACGATCTATAGGCTGAGCTCAATGTTTTTCTGTGCAGTTATTTTAGGCAGTTAGGTATTTCCAGAAGGAGAATTAATCTCTGGCCAATCTCTCCGAAGGCAATATATTCAAATGAGATTAAATTCAGGCAGTTATGGAACCAGCATTTAATGCAATATATTCCAATGAATATAGCTGTTTAGAGACAACATTAAATGTGGATTATTTTCCAAGGAAAGTTTTCTTTCTCAAGGAATGCTCCAGCTATTGATTTCATATATGTGAAATCTGTCCAGCCATTTAGATGTAGAGAAGTAGAGAAGAAGTTTTTCAATCTCAAGAATACACATCCAGGCTACATTGTTACAGAGATTCTTACAGAGTTCTTCAACATCAGCTTCAAGCTTTCAAGGGACAACCATTCAATATCAGTCCAGAAAGCTTCTGAAGATCAAAAGCAATCTGAAGGCCTACACCCTGAAGCAAAGCTTCCACTCCTGAACTATTCTACATCTAAGGGGGAGCTTTGACAACTTTAACATCAAATCCACTAGTCTTCTCTCAGATTGTTGACAGAGAAGAACATCATCTTTATTTTCCTTTACTGTGTACAAAGGGTTTTTAACTCCCTTAAAAAGTTATCTTTTGGTTGTCAAGTCTCCTGATCAAAAGACTTGGTTTTGTTTTTGGGCACCTGGTCAAAAGCTCAAAGGGTTGCTAGATCTTCCTTGAAATAGATCTTGTGGTGACATGGCACCTGAGCAAAAACCTATGATGGCAGGGCACATGATCAAAAACCTATAATGGATTCCTACCAGGGTGGTAGAAGAGTGGATGTATCTAAGTTTTAGGGTAACCACTATAAACTCGTTGTGTCATCTGGTTTGCTCTTTTGCTTTCTATTTTTGTGCTGAATGTTTCCTTTATATATACATATACATAAACTCTAGAGTAAAGATAAGATCTATCCCTCACTTTCAGAGCCCCAGATCAAGTTTGGAGTATGTCGGGTTTGGAGTAAGGATCTCGCCCGATATTGTGATGGGATTGGCTTTTTGGACCTTCATCTACTAGAGAGGAAAGTGAGCAGGTTTGCGGGAAATCTAGGATGAGAGCTCGGCGGTGCCAAACTTATTTCGCTCCCACGCCGCTGCAGGTTTATCCTGGAATTCTTTGGAAAGTGACATCCTGTGACAAAAGTGGAAATCGAGAGTGGAAATGGGTTGTAAGCAGGGTTAACCTTGACCATCCCCCCAGTTCGGCGTGTATATAGATCGTTGGGAGGAGCCACCGAAAGATTCCCCCAAGAGTCAGTGGCCACTCGCAAAATACTAGAGGTTGGAATTTTCTTTAAGAGCTTGGGACAACCTCACAAAGAGCGGAGATTGTGTACTACCCCATATTCGGCGAGTGGAGCCCTTAGAGGTGGAGTCAAAGTCATAAGGGGCCATTCAGGTTAAGGCAAGTTGAGTGGGCAAGTGGCTGGGTCTCGCCTAGCTCGCGTGCGGTATGGACCAAGAGCAAATAAGGGGTGAGTGGGGTGTTTTGACTCGCACTCGCCAGGAGTCAAGGCAGGCGCCGAGTGGAGGCCTCATCAAGCACCCGCCGCCCCAGGCGAGTGGTAAACTCTCTCTCTTGACAATTTTCTCCTAGATGAATTCATATTTGGCCTGCGAATAGCCTCTCCAAATAGTGGAGTTACGCTGTTGGCAGACCGTTTTGGGTTGCGTATAGTAAAACCAGAAGGCAAGATTTCTCTATCCACAAACCAGACTTGGAAAACTATAAATAGATCTGTAGGGGTCCCTTTGGAGGGGATGCAATCCCTTTTTGGCTTCCTCCAACTCTGGTTTTTTGGTTGACTATCAAATGCCCTCCAAGGTGCCCCAGCTCAGCATAGGTTAGGGAGGGGAAGTGCTTTAAGATCTTCTAGGTGTGTGGTGGGACCTCCGCGTCATAGCCCAAGATCCGTTCCTAGTCCTAAGTCTTTGATCTTGTGCACTTCTTCAAGAAAAGTAGGTGCAAAGATACCCCTTCGATTCCGAAATCCATAAAAGGTCAAGTTTCGGTTTCAACAAATGGAATCAATCATTCCATTTTTTAATTTTATTTTTGAGAACTGAAGTTTGAAGGAGTGATTTGGCTTTTGATGAAGAAGGTTGCCCAGGGACGGGCGGCCTCTGTCAGCCCTCATAGGGGTCGGTCGTGGTGAGGCCGCCCAGGGAAGGGCGGCCTTAGCTGGCAGACGGGCAGCCTTAGACGACCCATGTGGGGCCTCGGCCGGCCCTCGCGGGGGTTGTCTGTGGCGAGGCTGCCCTAGGATGGGCACCTTGGACGACCCTCACGGAGGCTGACCGTGGCGAGACTGCCCCGATCTGGGCGGCCTTGGCCCTCGGGGGGCCGGCAGCGCTGAGGCGGCCCGGGTCCTGACATTCTTGGCCGGCCCTCGTGGGAGCCGACTAGGGTGAGGCCACCCGGGAACGCGCGGCCCAGGCCAGCCCCCGTGTGGGTCGGCCACTAGGATTAAGGAGTGGGAGAGGGTGGTGGCTGTGATACCCCAAATTTTCAGTGTTAAGAGGAGGTCGTTCGATGAAAGTCGAGCTCAACATTTTTCGTCGAGCTGAGCATCTTTTTCGTCGAGCTCAGCATTTTCGTCGAGCTGAGCATCTTTTTCGCCGAGCTCAGCTTCTTTTTCGTCGAGCTGAGCAATTTTGTCGAGCTGAGCATTTTCGTCGAGCTCAGCATTTTTCGTCGAGCTTAGCATCCTTTTCGTCGAGCTCAGCATTTCGCCGAGCTGAGCATTTTCGTCGAGCTCAACATCTTTTTCGTCGAGCTGAGCAATTTTGTCGAGCTGAGCATTTTCGTCGAGCTGAGCATTTTTCGTCAAGCTGAGCATCATTTTTGTTGAGCTCAACATTTAGTCGAGCTGAGCATTTTCGTCGAGCTCAACATCTTTTTCGTCGAGCTCAGTCCGTTCAGCAAACCCTTGGCTGATTTTGGAGCAGATCGACGAAAGTCGAAGGTTTACGTGTGGAATTTCCTAGATCGAATTCTTGGCCGTTTGATTTAACTTCAAAGTTGATCCTGGACCCTAGGATCTTCTGCCTGACGGGTTTTAGTAGGGCTGAGCGGTTCTCACCCTCATTTGTGGTCATTTTGGAGTTGACTTATGGTTTGAGAGAGAGAGAGAGAGTTCGGAAGAAGAAGAAAGCTTTCTTCGGCCTTTGACGAAGCTTCGGAGCCCCGATAGTCGTTCTGAGGCCAGATCCGTGAAGAGGACGTGGAGGCGCATCTTTTCATCCGTGAAGATCAGGTTTTCTATAGCAAGGAAGAGGGGTCGTAAGGTAACGAAACTTCTCCACTCAGTTATAGGATGCGTGCATGACATCTTTTCTTTCTTGCTTTTATTTCAAGCATTTAGGCACCAGATCTCTCAAATGAGAGGGGTTTGGGTTTCCTTGGTCCAAGAGAAACCACTGGGTCGATTGTGTCCGTCCCGACATGATATTGCATTAGAAATCCGCTCCGTTAGTGGATTAGGCATTGTGGGTGAAGCCGTTGTCGCGACCGTTAGTCCGACTCGGTGATGTTGCATAGCGAGCCTTAAGGATTTGGTAGAAATCCATTACGGCAAGATGTCGTTTGTGATGTACGTCCCTCCTTTTTTTTCGAGTGAGTACGTGTTGCCGGAACCAGACAAGGTTAGCTCCGCATTGGCGGTAGATTGTTTCCTTGGTGCGCGGAGACGTTACAGTACGAATGATGGATTAGGGTGGCTAATGCTATGGATTGTGATGTGCTGAGGCGTGGTCGTGTCTCCATGGTCGACTGGCTATCCCGTGACGTGCAAGTCATGTGGCGAGAGTGTCCCGGCGAGACTAGTCCCCTCCTGTGAAACTGACGAGAACGCCAAGCTTAGGACAAGCCCGGGCGACGAAGCCCACGAGTAGGTTGGGTCCAGCAATGGTTCTTAGAATTGGTTTGTGTGAGAGACAGAATCCTGACATGAGAAATCAGAGCTTACAGTCAAGCCCGAGTTTTAGACCCATGAGCGGGTGGGGCCTTGGCAAGAGTTCCGTGCGGTGGCTTGTATGACATTAAGGGTAATTGTAGTACCCTTTTTGTGTGCGGCTTGAATGCCGATGAGGAAATTAGAAGTATCCAGATGTTGTGCTTTGATGATGTGTTAGAATCATGCGCTATATGGTGCCTTTGGTGAAACCCAGGTTTGCATACATGTTGCATTGTAGGACCCTTTTTCTATATGCTCAATGTAGAAACATGTTTGTTGTATGAGACATCCAAACTTATTTTACCGCTTTACATGTTTATGTATATTGCATACGAAGTGCTGACCTGCAGGGTGATGGAGTGTGTTGGAGTAATTTTCCAGTAGGACACGTGTGTGTGGGACCGACCCCGTGGCTTTCCCCATCACGTTCCTGGTCTGGGTGTTGACCCCGGTGGGCCCCCTGTGGCAGAATATTCCCGTGGTCCTGTGGTTGGGATTCGTCTCACATCGCTCGCAACGCTCGCTCCTCCGTGTTTATGTACCCCGCCACCCTTCATCTCAATACCTGGGTTTTTAGATGCGATATGGGTGGGCGGGTTCTCACATGGTATCAGAGGATGGTTGTCCTGCTGCAGGGGTGTGTTGGAGTAATTTGCCAGCAGGACACGTGTGTGTGAGACCGACCCCGCGGCTTTCCCCATCGCGTTCCTTGTTTAGGCGTTGACCCCGGTGGGCCCCCTGTGGCGGAATATCCGCGCGGTCCTGTGGTTGGGATTAGCCCCACATCGCTCGCAGCGCTCGCTCCTCTGTGTTTATGTACCCCGCCACCCTTCATCTCAATACCTGGGTTTTGAGATGCGATATGGGTGGGCGGGTTCTCACATTAAGCATGAAGAGCATCACGAGTAGGAGCTCGTAGAATACTAGCTTGAAGATGTCATGAGTGTCGAAGTATGAGACCGGGCGATCTGGCGGTTTGAGCCTGGCGGGTTGTAGACCGGGCGGTCTGGCGGTTTGTGTCCGGCGGGTTGATATCCAGACTGTTGCTGTGTGGTGTCCGGCGGTCTGACGGTTTATCTCCGCGGCTTGGAAACCGGGCGGTCTAGCGGTCTCCTACTGCATCTCTCTCTTGCTTCTGGTATTGCCGAGCGGTTAGAACATTGTCTAACCGCGCGGCCTGTTCCGGTCTGTTGTTCTAGCCGCCCGGATTTGATGTATAGCTTTAGTCCCACATTGTTAGTTTGTATTCTATCCTCTCTCCTCCATTCTATAAAAGGGAGGCCATACCTTTATAAATGATATCTTTTTGGATAATAAAAATTTCAATTATTCAAAGTTCCGGCTTGTTTTCTAGTCGTTTGTTCGCTACTTTAGTCTTTTGTTCGCTACTTCTCACATGGTATCAGAGGCCTCGATCTTCTCCTCCTGATTCTGTGCGCCCTGTCCGCGCGGCTTGTCTCTTTTTCTCTCGCAACATGTTCTCGCGGTTTCTCTTCCGCTTGCTTGCGCCCTATCCGCGCGGCTTGCCCCTTCCTCTCGCGACCTGTTCTCGCGGTTTGTCTCTTCCACCTGCTTGTGCCCTGTCTGCGCGACCGTCTTTTCCTGTCTTTCAGTCACAGCGACCTGTATCATTGCTCGCCGCGACCTGCTGCCTTTTTTGCCTTGTTCGTTCATCCCTTCTGTTCGCGCGGTCTATCTTCTAGCCGCTCAACTTCTTTCCCTGCTTGGATCTGAGGCTTGGTCGTGGCTTCTCTAGCCGCTGGTGTCTGTCATCGTGACCGCCGCAGCTCTTCTTCTTCCTATCCGCGCGGCTTGTATTCTAACCACGCGGCTTCTCACAGATTTCTCCTATGGCCCTTTCTGAAACCTCCACTACCACCACTCCCATCGCCACTCCGACACCGCTTCCTACTCTCTCTGGCAACCTTGGCACGGTTTCTAAACTTGTTGGCTCCAACAATCCGGATTAAAGCGTTTCTTTCACCTTTCTTCTTCGCTCTCAGCGCAAATATCATCACCTCATCGATGACCCTCCTCCTCTAGACTCTGCTGAATTTGATGACTGGGATGCCAGTGATGCGCTTGTCCGAACGTGGTTAGCTAACAGCCTCTCCGATGAATGTCTTCCTGTCATACGCCACGATGAGACGGTCAAGACCGCGTGGCTTCACCTTGCTGCTCTCTACTCGAAGGGGGCCCAGACATCCTGCATTTATACTCTCTACGCGGATCTCTTCGCTCGCCCTTCCATGTCTCCTACTGCGGCTTATCAGCAAGTTCAGGCTCTTGGCGTTGAAATCCTCATGAATCGCCCTTTCTCCGCGGACTTGGCCGAGCAGCACAAACACTTCCAGAAACTCCTGGTTGTTTGTTATCTTCTACGGCTCCCTGAGTCTTTTGATATGATCCGCCAGCAGATCTTGGGCGAAGCCGAGTCTCCCACCTTGGATGCCACCGCGGATCGCATCGCCGCTGTTACTTCACTGCTCCACCGTCCTCTGTTGTCCTCCCCTCCTCCATAGGACTCCTATGCTCACCAAGTTCAGCGGGGTGGCAATAGTGGTCGCAGCCACTCTGGCACGCGTGGTCCGTCAAGATTCCTCTGCTCTCACTGTGGTCGTACCGGCCACTCTGTTGACCGTTGCTGGCAGAAACATCCTCATCTTTGTCCCTCCGGTGATACTTCTTCCTAAACCTCCGCCTCCTCTCGGCCATCTGCTTCTGTGGCCACGACCTCAGGTAGTGCACACGTCGTTACCCAAGGTAAATGGCTGATTGACTCTGGTGTTACAAATCACATGACCGGAAACCCTCACTGCTTCTCTCTCCTAGAGACACATGATCGGTTACCCCCGGTTCTTGTTACGGATGGTTCGCCTTCCCCGGTTCACAGAACGGGCATGGTTCAAGTCACCCCGTCGCTTTGCTTAGCGGACACTCTCTATGTCCCGAAGTTCCCTTGCAATTTGCTCTCAGTTACTACTTTATGCAAGCAACTTCAGTGTTCTGTCTTATTTACTCATACTTTTTGTTATTTTCAGGACCCGAGGACCCAACGGACGATTGCTACTGGGACTGAGAGCGGCGGTCTCTACTTCCTCGACAATGTTTCCGCTCTGTCCGCCTTCTCTTCCTCGTCTATTGATCTGCTTCAATGGCTGATAGTTTTACTTTCAAGACTACCTAAACACCTAGAGGGGGGGTGAATAGGTTCTAATGCTTGTTCTCACTTTTAGGCAGAATATAATAACTGAATTAAATCACACAGCACAACAATCACAGAAATTCATACAACACAGATTGCACATAGTTTTATAGTGGTTCCCCAAGGTCTGGGTACATCCACTTTCCCCCTTCACCTATCTAGCAGTGTGCTAGATTCGGCCAAACTTCCTCTTTAACTCAGATCAGCAGATCCTACAGCTCAGAACCTGGAAAGATTCCTACAACTCAGAACCCAGAATGATTCCTACAACTCAGGCTCAGCATCCCTACCTCAGCCTTGATACAAGGCCTACAACTCAGAGAAAAACTTTCTCCTACACTCAGGCAACAGCCCTACCACTCAGAGATCAACTCTCCTACACTCAGCCTTTATAACATAGGCTTACAACTCAGATCTATATTGATAGACCCTACAGAAATTAGAAAAGGGTTTTATAGAATCTTGCCCTTGTTGAGAGAGAATGGACAAGACAACACCTGATCAGCTGATGGATGAAACCAACTGAAACTTAGCTTTCTTCAAAGCTTCTTGAATCTGAACTAGCTGAGTTGATTTCCAAACAGCTTCTTGAGAAACTTGTAACAGCTTCCTTCTTGATCATCAAATGGCTGGATCCCTCTCTATCCAATCCCTTTGAATCTTCTTCAGAATTCTTGAACGAATTCTCCTTAGACAGATCCTGATAGGTTGAACCCTTCAGAATGTCTTCTTAGATCTTCCGATGAAGATCTTCTTCAGTGCCTTGCACTTTCTTGATTTGATTCTTCAATCAGTTTGTATGTATGTTGCTCTCAAAATCAAATCCTTAATATCACCTTCTGAATCTATCTATTTATAGACCTTCTTCATGGTAACCGGCTGATCCGATTTCTAACTGACTTCTGACAAGTCTGACAGCTTCAGTTAACCTATTGCAACCCGCAGCTGTCAAATCTTCAAACAGATCATGTGCCTTTGTCTTGGACAGCAAAGTGTCGAGACTGACTGTCAGAAAGTGTCGAGACCATCTGTCTATATGTGTCGACACAAGTAACTTAGGTGTCGACACAGCCTTTGATGATGTCGAATGATTTGCCTTTAAGTCGACTCAGCTTCTTCAGAACCTCATCTTGAGAATGAGTCGACACTGAATATTTGTGTCGACTCAAGCACTTCATCATTCTTCAGAAAATGACTTGGTCTAGACATTGTAGTGTGTCGACACAAGTCCTGTGTGTCAACACAATTGTTATAGATTCAGAACATAGTATGTGTCGATACTGCCTTCAGGTGTCGACACAGCTTTTGTCGACTCTACCAATATGTGTCGACTCTGTCTTCTGGTGTCGACACAACTATCGTCGACCCTGCCAATATGTGTCGACTCTGCCTCAATGTGTTGACACTGCCTTTTGGTGTCGACTCTGCTTCAATGTGTCGACACAGCTTCCCAGTGTTGATACAGCTGTTGTCGACTCTACTTTTGTAAGTCGACACTGCTTCCCAGTGTCGACATAAATGTGGTCGACTATCTTTCTCTTTGTCGACACAACCTTCTTCAAGTGTCGACACAATTATTCTGAAGTGTCGACATAGCTTTTTCTGGTGTCGACACATGGACTTAGAATAATTTCCTGTACTTTTAGAACTCACTTAACCTGCACATGTCAACTCAAAATAACATCAAATACACTTTGATGTATATCATTAAGCTAAGTTAGGCTTCTTCAAATTAGGTACACATTTTCCAATGTACCCAACAATCTCCCCCTATTTGGAGAAGTCATAACCCTTTTAGCTAATGATATACACCATTTAAAAAAATATAATATGATGATGTATATAGGCATGACATTACAGGAATACATTAATAAACAAAACATTCAGCAAATTCATCACATAATAAAGATGAACATTAATAAATGATTACAGAACAATGTTTTGTTTATAACTTGGAAATATTTGTTATAGATGTTTATATTGAATGACTTAACAAAACATTACAAAACAATTGAAAGGACTGGTAAGCTTAAGCTAAGACTGATCAGGCTCTCTTATGACAATTCCTTTGCCAGATTGAATTTGAGCCTTCACAGCAGGTTCAACAACCTCAGCAGGCTTCTTGACTTTCAGATCAGCTTTCTTCTGAGCTTCTTCCTTGAGCCTTTGCCTCTCAAAGTAGTGAAAGGGCTTTGGAAAATATTTGTATGGCTCCTGAGCATCTGGTGGTAACCTCCCCATCTTGGCTTTTCTTCTATATTGAACTATAGCCTCCTGCCTAGCTTCATACTTTTGTCATTCAATCTCATTATACCACTTTCCTCTTTCCTGGACTTGATCCTTTACAGCCTTCCATGCTGTCAGTATAATGTTTCTTGAAGTGGGACTCCATTGCTCAAAGTCAGGCCTAAGTTCAGCTTGCTCTCTAAATCTTTTCTTGGACAGTAGAGCATCTTGTTGTTCTTTCAAACTTGCATCAGGCTTATCAACTTTCTCAATAACAACATTTGTAACCTCCTGTGGAGGACTATACATAGCCTGTACTTGCTGATTAATCATATCAAAATCTGCAGGGGGGTAAATGACTTGGGCAACCTCATGTTGATTGCCTTCAAGTAAACCTTGTTGAATTCCTGACTCAGCCACCATATCATTATCACATAAAGGTGGATATCCCAATGTGGCTCGAATACTATTAGTCACCCATTTGGTGTGTTCTGAGCCAGCATGAACTAATAATCTCTCCCCTTTAGGACTTCTCTTTTAATATGGTCTCTGAGATCCTCCTTCTGAAATCTGATCTGGCCATCAAGATAATTCACACCCTCTTTAAAATATGGTTTCAACTTTTGAAGCCTAGTAGATATCTCTGTCTGAGAGGTTGTGATAGCAGTTTGAACTGAAGTGATAGCCTCCTTGAGTTTCTGGTCATAAACTTCCATTTCTTTAGCTCTTGCAGCAGACAGTCCTGCTGCAGTATCTACTACTTTATTGAGAATCTCATGGTGAGATTCAACCAGATTATCATTCATCCTCAGCTGATTTTCCAAAACATAACCTTGCTTCAAAGCAATATCATCTATTTTAGTAAGAATGGACTGCTGTTGTTTAGCCAAAAATACTACAACATTACCTCCCTTATGGAAGCAATCTGTCATTTCCTTTTTATTCATATTCACCTCAAATCTGATAGATTTAATATCTTGAGCCAAGTCAAACTGAAGTGACTTATTATTCTCATCAACATATTTCTCTAAAGCTACTCTTTGTTCATCCAGCTTTACCTGCAAATCTACCATGAACTTGTTGTAATTAAATTCAGATTGAGATTGGTGAGCTGTGGTCTGTAGTGCTTGCTTATAGCTTTTGCTCCTTCTCTTGAAGACAATAAGTTTCCTCTTCTTAGCCATTCTGGCTTCTTCATTCTCAGAATCTGATGAGGTTTCAATCTGAACTCTCTCAGGAGATGTAGGAGGAATTTCTGCCTCAGTGACATGTTGTTCAACCTCAACATTCACAGGCTCCCCCTCAACAACTTGCTCTATCTCAACTTCTGGTTCTACCTCAATGTCTTGCTCCTCCTCTTCTATATCAGTAGCAATTTCAACATTAGGAAACAACTCATCTAGAGTGTATTCCTTCTGAGCTTGAACAGAAGATGAATCATCCAGATCAGCACTGTTCAAGTCTTTAGATAAATCTATTTGTTCTTCCTCTTGCACTGGTTCAGAAATCTTCTCCCTCTGCACTTGTTCAGTATGTGGAATGTCCTAGGCAGGAAAATGACCTTGCTCCCCCTGCACATGTGCAGGATCAGTAATATCCTGAGCAGGAGAATGAACTTTCTCCCCCTGCTCCTGTGCAGGTAATGTTTCTTTCTGAGCTGGAGTAGATCTAGTCAGGTCCTCAGCTGATTCTCTAACTTGTTCTTCTTGATGCTGCTCAGTACCTTGTTCATGACCTGGGGATTTCTCAGGTGAATCCTGCATGTCCACCTCAGGCATCTCTTTGGATAGAACTCTATCCCATCTTGAGAATAATCTCATATCCATCTTTCTCATGTGATTAATCTTAGTCCCAGGAAGTTGTTGCATAACTTCTGGGATTACTCCAGTCAGGTATAAACTCACAATCCTAGCCAGATTTGGCTTCTTAAGGTCATCCTTGATCTTATTAAATACAACTGCTGACCAGTCAGTTGGAATTTTAAAAACAATTCTTGTCATAAGGCAGAACATATAGGCTGAGACCCTATTATGTCCTCCAGGTTTGCACAAAATCACCTTGCCAACTACCTCAGACAGAAATTTGCCCTGGTGATTCATTCCTTTTCGATTGATGGTTGCTCCAATCTTTATGGTTGGATCTAATCCACACCATTGGAGAGCCTCCCTTGTCTTAGAGGATGGAACCTCTTCTTCATTCTCAATGCTTGGCAATTGAAGAATTTTTCTTAAACTCCGTAAAGTAAGCTTGACCTTGGTGCCATGAACTGTGGATTTGATCTTGATTCCAGAAGAATCCACTGATCCAGAAGTGTAAAATTCAAGTACCTCCTTCTTCCAGATCTTCATTGGTTCGGAAACCAGAAATTCCAATCCATTTGCAGCAATAAGGGAAATCACTTGTTTGAATTCTGGTGCGGCGGAGTCGAACGCAGCCCTAACCAGCTCATATCCTTCATTCACGTTATCTTCAACCTTTGGCGCCATTGATCAGATGAGAAAGCTTGAGAGAGAAGAGAGAGATTGTCGACACAGGGTTTCAGTCTCGAAAATCTTGTAAACGTGTCGACAGAATAAGTTCTTAACCTATTTATACCCTCTATTGAAAGAAGGTCAAAAGGCGGGCAAAAACAGACTAAATGTGTCGACACAGATGGAATGTGTCGGCACAAACTTCTATTATCTCGACAAACAATTCTGACTACTATGTGTCGATACCAATTGGGGATATGTCGACACCTGAGATACATAGTAGAGAATCAGAAATTCAGTGTCGACTCTTTGTTCAAGTGTTGACACAAAATCTGTAAGTGTCGACACCAATGTTTTGGTGAAGTCGACACCACATTTCTGGATGAGTCGACTATTTGACCCTTAAGTGTCGACACATATTCTTTGTGTCGACACAATTTCTCTGACTAGTCGACCAGACTTCACTGAGTCGATATTTTATCACTATAAGTGTTGACATCATTTTACTTAGCCAATATTTGTTTGTTGATACCACTTGAAAGTTTATTGATATACTAGTCAATGGTCAACATTCCTAGTTCAATTTTAAATTTATTGAATTTTGTTTCATCCAGTGGCTTAGTAAACACATCTGCAATTTGATAATCTATTTTAACAAATTCCAATGAGATGTCTTCTCTTTCTACATGCTCTCTAAGAAAATGATATTTGATTTCTATATGCTTAGTTCTACTATGAGAAACAGGATTGTTAGCAATAGAAATAGCACTCTTTGAATCACACAATAAAGGTGTTCTACTTACTTGAATACCATAATCCTTCAATTGATACTGTATCCACAATAGCTGTGCACAGCAGCTTCCAGCAGCAACATATTCTGACTCAGCTGTGGATATTGGCACACTGGTCTGCTTCTTACTGCTCCATGATATCAGTCTTCCTCCCAAGAATTGACAAGTACCTGTAGTACTCTTTCTATCCTCTCTACAGCCTGCAAAATCTGCATCTGAATAACCTATTAGTTGAAAATCTCCATTCCTAGGGTACCAAAGGCCTAGATTTGGTGTGCCCTTTAAATATCTCAAAATTCTTTTAACAGCAGTGTAATGAGATTCTTTAGGGCATGCCTGGTACCTAGCACATACATATGTAGCATACATAATATCTGGTCTACTAGCTGTGAGGTATAATAGAGAACCAACTATTCTTCTATACAAAGACTCATCTACAGGCTTACCTGTATCATCTTTACATATAAGCATATTTGTTCCCATAGGGGTTTTCATGGTAGAGGAAGATTCCATACCATATTTCTTTATCAACTCTTTGGTGAACTTAGACTGGGATATGGACAAACCATCATCAGTCTGTCTTACTTGGAGTCCCAAGAAGAACCTAAGTTCCCCCCATACTACTCATTTCAAACATCCCTTACATAAGTTTGGCAAACTTCTTGCAAAGGTTGTTCTCTGTAGACCCAAAAATTATGTCATCCACATAGATTTGGACTAAGATTATCTTACCTTTAGATTCCCTAAGGAATAGAGTTTTATCTATTTTCCCTCTTGAGAATTTGTTCTCAATAAGGAAAGTAGACAGGGTTTCATACCAAGCCCTTGGTGCTTGCTTTAACCCATACAAAGCTTTCCTAAGCCTATAAACATAATCAGGTTTAAGAGGATCTACAAAACCTGATGGCTGCTCTATATAGACTTCCTCTTTTAAATCACCATTCAGGAATGCTGATTTCACATCCATCTGGTACACTTTAAAGTCTTGATATGCTGCATAGGCAAGGAACATTTTGATTGCCTCCAGCCTTGCTACTGGGGCAAATGTTTGATCAAAGTCAATCCCTTCTTCCTGCCTGTATCCTTTAGCAACCAACCTAGCTTTGTTCTTCACAATTATTCCACTCTCATTCAACTTATTCCTATAGATCCATTTTGTGCCAATTATATTGTGGCTTTTTGGTTTAGGAACAAGCTCCCAGACATTGCACCTTCTGAATTGATTCAGCTCCTCTTGCATAGCATCAATCCAGTGTTGGTCTTGGATGGCTTCTTCAAACTTCTTAGGCTCCATTTGAGATAGGAAACTTGAATGCAGAACTGCGCTCAGATTTCTACTTCTAGTCTGCACTCCCTGTCTTGGATCACCTATAATCTGATTAGCTGGATGATCTTTAAGACGTCTTGTAGCTGGAGGAAGGTTTCCTTCAGGTTGAACATCTCCAGCTCCTTCATTATGCTGCACCTTCTGGTTTTCATCAGCTTCTAAAGGGTCTTGTACTCTCCCTGGACAGTAGCCTTCATTTTCCAATGCTCCATCTTCCTTTAATGTTTCAAACCCTTTGATGACTCCTCTTTCAGATCCACCAAAGATTACTTTAGGTCCATCTTTGACAGATGTGAACTCCTTCAGTAGCCCCTTTGTTCCAGTCATGTGCCTGGAACATCCACTGTCCAAGTACCATATAGGGGCATGACAACTTGGACTCACCTGTAATACAGATTTACTTTCCCTTAGAACCCAAGTAAGTCTTAGGTCCTTGGTTCAGGTTAGCACCAACAAAACTACCAGCTGCTCTTCTACATGGTAGACTATTGTTCTTCCTATCACTTGTGTTGTGCTAGCAGTCTAAGGCAAAATGGCCTCTCTTACCACAACACCAACATTCAAACTTGTTGTATCTAGATCTAGATACACTCTTGACAGAAGAATTTCTGTCCATTGCTGGTGCTGCTGCAGCTTCACCCACATATTTCTTATAACCATGAGGTTTATGAGCATGGGTAGACCTGTTGCTATTTACACCCTTGCTTATCAGAACATTAGCCTTAATATGACCATGAATATTCTCAAGATCATATTGGTTAGAAGGCACTTGCACCTTTCTAAACTTAATAGGGACTGAAAGGTTTAGTGGCTGGGCAGGAGCTTTGTCTTTTCTCTTAAATAGGGCAGCCCTGGGGTTACCTTTGAACCCTAATCCTGCCTTACCCTTTTGAGCCACAAAGTCATCTATCAAGGGTAAGACAGATTTTGGCTTTGAGTAATTAGCCACTAAATCTTTTTCTATTCTTAGTCTGGCCTCCAGACTCTTAACTTGATCATTAGTATATCTGATTGTGCCCATCTGAATAACAGTTATATTTTTTCAGTTTGGCAATCTCATTCATCTTTTGATCTATTACTTTCTCCAACTTAGTTGCAGCAACCTTAAGATCAGCAATTTCCTGAGCCTGAATTTTGACTAGGTTCTTGCTTTTCTTAAAAGCCTGCAACATGTCCTCATACTTATCTATCAACTGATAGACATCACCTTCAGATTCAGATCCATCTACATCACTTGATGTAGATGTAGCTGATTCTGCAGTAGTACTACAAACTGAATTTATAGAAGGACAATGTACCTTACTAGGACCAGACTGATTCTGGCACATGTTTTCTTCTGATCCAGCCATCAGTCCCATGCACTGATGATCCTCTTGTTCATAGATGGAGTCTAGCAGTTACATGAACTCCTCTTCTTCAGTAGCAGCATATAGCCCAATATATGCTTCAGCTTCAGATTCTGACTCTGAAGTTGATTGATCTGTTAGACTCTTTTCCCTCTTTGCAACAAAGGATTTCTCCTTCTTGCCTTTCTGATGAGTCTTCTTCTTGTCTGATGATTCCTTTCTCTTATCAGGACAATCAGCCACTACATGTCCAGGCCTATTGCAACAATAGTAGACAATCTTTGATATAGTGACTTTGCTGGGCTTAGTTCTGTTCCTTTCCTTCCTTGATGACTTATTCTTCTGATAATAATCATCAACTTGCTGTGATGTGGAGGGCCTAGACTTCCACTGCTTCTTCTTCAAGAACCTCTGGAATTGTCTTGTGAATGCAGCAAAGTCTGCATCTGAATCACTCCTCTCTGAACTCTGACTGTCTGAATTTTCAGAATTAACTTCTGCAACTTCCTTAGGAGGAGATGAAGATATCCTCCTATTCTTTCTATTGGCTTCATCCTTGAAGGCCATAGATTTTTCTCTATGCTCATCTTTTGAATTCTTTTCTTCCTCCTTCCTCACCATTAGTTGCATTTCATAAGATAGCAACTTTCCAAACAAGGTTGGAGGAGAAATTTCTGCTAGTTTAGCCACTTCTCTTATGGCACAGATCTTAGTGTCTCAATCCTTTGTCAAGGATCTTAAGAACTTGTCATTCAGCTCATAAGTACTGAAGACTCTTCCATAGGACATTAATTCATTTACTATTCTGTAGAATTTCTTATAGCATTCAGTTATGCTATCTGATTTCCTTGTCTGAAACTTTCATACTCTTGGTTGAGCATAGACTTCCTATCCTGTCTTACTTCTTCAGAACCCTCCATGTAGACAATCAAGGTGTCCCACATTTCTTTGAAGGTTTTGCAGTGAATCAGATTTTGGAATGTAGAATCATCTATGACACTTACAATAATGTTCTGTGCTCTTTTATCCATGGTTGCCAAAATGATTTCATCCTTTGTCATTTTTGAATAACTCTTTGGAGTTTGGATATCTGCATCAAGAACTGATACCTTCATTGGAATGAAGGGGCCTTCCTGTACTGTAATGTATATCCTTGGGTCAGAAGCCTCCATGAACAATCTCACCCTTTCTTTCCAAATTCCAAAGATTTCTTTTCTACAGATTGGTAATTTCATTGACCCTAACTCCTTGTGATTCTCTCCAGAACCCATTTTCTTGAATCTTGATTCTGCCTTAGGGATCTTACTCAGACTGTTAAGTCCTTATTTGAGTAACCTCCCTCTGATACCAATTGATAGTTTTACATTCAAGACTACCTAAACACCTAGAGGGGGGGGGGGGGGTGAATAGGTTCTAATGCTTGTTCTCACTTTTAGGCAGAATATAATAACTGAATTAAATCACACAGCACAGCAATCACAGAAATTCATACAACACAGATTGCACAAAGTTTTATAGTGGTTTCCCAAGGTCTGGGTACATCCACTTTCCCCCTTCACCTATCTAGCAGTGTGCTAGATTCGGCCAAACTTCCTCTTTAACTCAAATCAGCAGATCCTACAGCTCAGAACCTGGAAAGGTTCCTACAACTCAGAACCCAGAATGGTTCCTACAACTCAGGCTCAACAGCCCTACCTCAGCCTTGACACAAGGCCTACAACTCAGAGAAAAACTTTCTCCTACACTCAAGCAACAGCCCTACCACTCAGAGATCAACTCTCCTACACTCAGCCTTTATAACATAGGCTTACAACTCAGATCTATATTGATAGACCCTACAGAAATTAGAAAAGAGTTTTATAGAATCTTGCCCTTATTGAGAGAGAATGGACAAGACAGCACCTGATCCGCTGATGGATGAAACCAACTGAAACTTAGCTTTCTTCAAAGCTTCTTGAATCTGAACTAGCTGAGTTGATTTCCAAACAGCTTCTTGAGAAACTTGTAACAGCTTCCTTCTTGATCATCAAATGGCTAGATCCCTCTCTATCCAATCCCTTTGAATCTTCTTCAGAATTCTTGAACGAATTCTCCTTAGACAGATCCTGATAGGTTGAACCCTTCAGAATGTCTTCTTAGATCTTCCGATGATGATCTTCTTCAGTGCCTTGCACTTTCTTGATTTGATTCTTCAATCAGTTTGTATGTATGTTGCTCTCAAAATCAAATCCTTAATATCGCCTTCTGAATCTATCTATTTATAGACCTTCTTCATGGTAACCGGCTGATCCGGTTTCTAACTGACTTCTGACAAGTCTGACAGCTTCAGTTAACCTGTTGCAACCCGCAGCTGTAAAATCTTCAAACAGATCCTGTGCCTTTGTCTTGGACAGCAAAGTGTCGAGACTGACTGTCAAAAAGTGTCGAGACCATCTGTCTATATGTGTCGACACAAGTAACTTAGGTGTCGACACAGCCTTTGATGATGTCGACTGATTTGCCTTTAAGTCGACTCAGCTTCTTCAGAACCTCATCTTGAGAATGAGTCGACACTGAATATTTGTGTCGACTCAAGCACTTCATCATTCTTCAGAAAATAACTTGGTCTAGACATTGCAGTGTGTCGACATAAGTCCTGTGTGTCGACACAAGTCCTGTGTATTGACACAGTTGTTATAGATTCAGAACATAGTATGTGTCGATACTGCCTTCAGGTGTCGACACAGCTTTTGTCGACTCTGCCAATATGTGTTGACTCTGTCTTCTGGTGTTGACACAACTATCGTCAACCCTGCTAATATGTGTCGACTCTGCCTCAATGTGTTGACACTGCCTTCTGGTGTCGACTCTGCTTCAATGTGTCGACACAACTTCCCAGTGTTGATACAGCTGTTGTCGACTCTACTTCTGTAAGTCGACACTGCTTCCCAGTGTCGACATAAATGTGGTCGACTATCTTTCTCTATGTCGACACAGCCTTCTTCAAGTGTCGACACAATTATTCTGAAGTGTCGACATAGCTTTTTCTGGTGTCGACATAGCTTTTTCTGGTGTCGACACATGGACTTAGAATAATTTCCTGTACTTTTAAAACTCACTTAACCTGCACATGTCAACTCAAAATAACATCAAATACACCTTGATGTATATCATTAAGCTAAGTTAGGCTTCTTCAAATCAGGTACACATTTTCCAATGTACCCAATAATGACATCTTCGCCTTGGACATCCTCCTCCTCGAATTCTTCGTCAGCTTCTTCCCCACTTACCTCAGACCAGTGCTCCGCTCAACTGTGATGCGTGTCAGCTTGGCAAACATCACCGCTCCTCCTTCCCACCGAAGCAAGGCCGTGGTTCCTCCCGCCCTTTTGATCTCATTCATTCCGATGTCTGGGGTCCTGCTCCTACTCTCACCATTGGTCGGGGTAGTTCTTATTTCGTAACTTTTATTGATGATTTCTCTAGATGTACCTGAGTGTATCTTTTAAAAGATCGCTCTGAACTCTTATCTGTCTGGCAATCTTTTTATAATATGATTAAAACTCAGTTTGATATTTCTATTAAAGTACTGTGCTCTGATAATGCTAAAGAATACCTCAGTCATGAGTTTTCATTTTTTTTGTATGCAACATGGTCTTCTTCATCAGACTAGCTGTGTTTACACCTCCCAGCAAAATGGGGTGGCGGAGCGTAAAAACTGTCATCTCCTCGATATCACTCGCACTCTAATGACGCAGATGCAGGTACCTCGCTCCTACTGGGGTTATGTTGTTCTTCTTGCCTGCTATCTCATCAATCACATTCCCTCTTCGGTTCTTCATGACAAGACCCCCTTCTCCATTCTCTACCCGGGCAAGGAACCCTTTCCTCTTCCTCTCCGTATCTTTGGGTGTACGGCTTTTGTGCATGCTCCGTCTGCTACCCGTGACAAGCTTTCCCTCCGTTCCACAAAATGTGTCTTTTTGGGATACTCGACCACTCAAAAAGGCTATTGTTGCTTTGACCCCGTTCTGCGCAAACAGTTTGTTTCCGCGGACGTCACCTTCTTCGAAAATGCATCCTACTTTTCTTCTCCATCCCCGCTTCCTCCTGCTGTCTCTAACTCTCCACCATCTCTCTGTGATCCTTCGACGCATATCGACGTCTCCCCTCCTATATCATCTCCTCCTCCGTCTCCTCCTCTCCCTATTATCTCCCCTCCTTCTTCTCCGCAGCCGTCTCTCTAGTCCCGGGCCAGCTTTCTCCGTCACGGACGCTCCGGTCCCTGAGGCACAAGACGACCTGGATCTTCCCATTGCCCTTCGCAAAGGGGTGCGGGCGTGCAACACCCGCTTGTGGCTATTTTGATACTTTCTCCCTGGTTGCTCGCCTCAGCACCATCCGGGTTCTTCTTTCTGTGGCCGTCAACAGGGAGTGGGCTATTTCCCAACTTGATGTCAAGAATGCTTTTCTGTATGGGGATCTTCAGGAGGACGTCTATATGGAGCAACCTCCTGGGTATGTTGCTCAGGGGGAGACACGAGTATGCCAGTTGAAGAAGACCATCTACGGCCTGAAACAGAGCCCTCGGGCATGGTTCGACAAGTTTAGTGGCATTGTGGCTGCCATTGGCTTTACAAGAAGTTCAGCCGATCACTCATTGTTTATTCGCAAAACCGTATCGGGCCTTGTGGTTTTGGCGGTGTATGTGGATGATATTCTTCTTACCGGCGATGACCAGGCTGGGGTGGACTTGACAAAGAAACACCTCCGTCAACACCTAGTCACGAAGGATATGGGCTCCCCGAAATATTTTTTGGGGATAGAAATCTCTCGGAAGCCTGACTCGTTGGTTCTCTCCCAACGGAAGTATGCTCTTGATCTTCTACAAGAGGCAGGATTGACCGATGCCAAACCGGCCCGGTATCCCATGACCATTGGAGAGGATAAAACATGGACAGATGACTCACCTCTTATATCCGATGCCACGAGGTATAGACGTCTGGTGGGCAAGCTCATTTATCTCACGGTGACCAGACCCGACATCGCCTATGCTGTAGGCAAGGTCAGTTAGTTCATGCAAGCTCCCAGGGAATGTCATCTTCAGTCTGCCTTGAAGATCCTAGAGTATGTCAAAGCAGCACCAGGAAAAGGGCTACTCTTTCAGAAGCATGGTCATCTGAGAGTTGAAGCCTACTCAGACTCAAGCTATGCAGATGATAAAGGTGCTCGTAAATCTACATCGGGTTTTTGCACATTTGTTGGAGGTAATCTTGTGAGCTGGAAGAGCAAGAAGCAGTCTGTTGTCTCAAGGTCCAGTACAGAAGCCGAATACCGGAGTATGACGTCAACAACGTGTGAGTTAAAATGGTTGCGGGCTCTCATGCTTGACCTAGGAGAGGTCTACGACTATCCTCTGCCTATGTTCTGTGGCAACAAGGCCGCTATATACATATCCAAAAATCCGGTCTTCCATGAGAGAACGAAACATATAGAGGTCGACTGCCATTTCATCCGAGAAGAGGTCTTGAAGAGACAGATTTGCACTCCGTTCGTTACCTCCGACAAAGAGTTGGCAGATATCTTCACCAAGCCGGTTTCTACTTCCTTCTTTCATATCTGTGACAACCTGGGCATGATTGATATCTATGCTCCAGCTTGAGGGGGAGTGTCGAAGTATGAGACCGGACGGTCTGGCGGTTTGAGCCTGGCGGGTTGTAGACTGGGCGGTCTGGCGGTTTGTGTCCGACGGGTTGATATCCAGACTGTTGCTGTGTGGTGTCCGGCGGTCTGACGGTTTATCTCCGGCGGCTTGGAAATCGGGCGGTCTAGCGGTCTCCTACCGCATCTCTCTCTTGCTTCTGGTATTGCCGAGCGGTTAGAACATTGTCTAACCGCGCGGCCTGTTCCGGTCTGTTGTTCTAGCCGCCCGGATCTGATGTATAGCTTTAGTCCCACATTGTTAGTTTGTATTCTATCCTCTCTCCTCCATTCTATAAAAGGGAGGCCATACCTTTGTAAATGGTATCTTTTTGGATAATAAAAATTTCAATTATTCAAAGTTCCGGCTTGTTTTCTAGTCGTTTGTTCGCTACTTTAGTCTTTTGTTCGCTACTTCTCACAATGAGTAAGCCGTCTCATAAAATGTAGGTTGTCGGAGGAGATCGTCGCAAGTAGGAGCACCACTATTAAAAAAAGGAGATGAACTAGGCGGAGGGTAGATGTGCACATAAAGCCTGGCGGGCCCGGGCTTTTCTGAACCGGGCCCGGGCCGGGCCTAATCATTAACCGGGCCGGGTCGGGCAATGCCCCCGGGAGGGGGCCTGGTAAGGCCCCCCAGGCCGGCCCGGGCTTAGCCCGGGCCCAGTTATTATTTTAATTATTATTTTATTTTTTTAATTTTATATAAAAATTTTAAAAATTTAAAAACACAACAACGTTGAAAAAAAAATTTTATTAATAATTAATGTAATGAAATTATACAAATTTAGGACTGTGTAAAATTTATACTGTACAAGTACATATACAAAAATTAGGAAATTTTAAAATTTTAAAAATTACAAATGTCAAATATTCTAAATTATTAAAAATTACAAATCAAAAAAATACAAAAAGTTGCCTAGTGGCCCTAGTTTAAATTGATCGCGTACATCTCGTCTTCCATGTCCGACGAGCTATCCTCGATCGCTGAAATATGCTGCTTTCTCTTCATCGCGTCCAGGTGGTCCTTGTAGCATATGCAGATCTCGAGTGATTCTTCGCTTAGTCGACTTCTCCGCTCGTTTAAAACTCTGCCACTAAGAGAAAAAGCAGACTCCGAAGCTACCGTGCTAGCTTGGATCGTTAGTAAATCTCGGGTCATATAGGCCATAATAGGATAGGTATTTACTTTACCTTTCCACCATTTTAAAATATCGAAATTTTCTAATTCGTCCGTGGACATAAAATCACGAAATTGTGTTTTTGTGTACAATCCTAATTCATTTAAACTACTAGATGTTGTGCGCGCTTTTTTCCTAGAGGCTAACTCTAACAATTTATTTTTAAAACTATAGATGTTTTGAGTTGCGACACATCTTCTCGGGGCCGCGACCCATATAAATTATCGTAATAATTATAACATTCAGTAAAAATAGTGTTAAAATTAAAAAGACTCAGATTATCTAAATCTGAATCACTTAGATCTACGTCTATATTGTTATTTATTTCTTCAATAAAATTTTCTATGCCGTCAACGCCGAAAAGAGGATTCAAAGCGGCGGCGCATGAAAACGTAACTGGGATTTCTCTATAATATTTTTTTAAAAAATTTTCCATTATTTTTATTAATTCGATCCATCCGGCGTGTTGTTTAAAATAATTTAATTTTTGTGAAATATTAACAATATTTTCAATAACTAGCGGGCTAGTAGGATAATATACGCCCGATAAACTATTTGTCGCAGTATAAAAAACTTCTAACAAATCCATGTAATTTTCTAAAATTGCCCAATCGGACTCGGTTAACTCATGTTGACCTAACAAAGTATAAAATTCCATTAATAGTGTTTTTTGCCGAATCGCTCGTTTTAATATTATATATGTAGAGTTCCATCTAATTGACATGTCAAATAGAGGTTTTAAAAATTTGTGATCTTGGCCGGTTACGAATTTTTTAAAATCTTGACATCGTTGTTTAGAACTATAAATAAATTGTAACATTAAACGTATTTTATTAATGTATGGTTCCATATAGAATAAACTATCATGTACTATTAAATTTAAAACGTGACACGCGCAACGAGTATGAAAAAAAGCGCCGTTTAACATAGGTTTCAAATCACGTTTTAACCATTCAATTGAGGTGGTATTATTTGTGGCGTTATCGAAAGAAATACTCATAATTTTATCTTTTATTTTAAATTCGCGCAAACATTTTGAAATTATTTGATAAATCGCCTCATCGGTGTGCGGTACTTCGAAACTTTCAAAACAAATTATTCTTTTATTTAGATCCCAGGAAACGAGATCGACTCAGTGACACGTTATAGACATATATGATAATCCTAATTTTATACTACTTGTCCAAACGTCGCTCGTTAAACTCACTCGACCCTCAAAATTTTCAAAAAAATTTATTAAATTTTGTTTTGTCTCTAAGTAATATTTAAGCGCGTCGCGTCTAATAGAAGATCGACTTACTTGATGATATTTGGGTTGTAGCCCTTGATGAATGTACTCGGTCTCTTCTTCGTTGTCGTAGTGGCTGAACGACAACCCGCGTCTGATGATGTTCTTCACCTGCAGCTCTCGCTGCCGACTTTGATCGTACGTCCAGATTTGTCCGGATGCCGATAATTGCGCCTGGGTTGACTCGGGAGGAGCTTGTTTGGCTGCGCAAGACTTAACGTGTCTTGCGAGTGTCGAGTTGCTAGCGGTCGAAAGTAATTTCGAGCACTGTTTGCATCTCGCCTTTTGCTCCGCGCCGACTTGTACTAAGTCGAAATATTCCCAAACTGGCGTCGTACGCTTGTGCTCCACCACTTCGTGAGCGACGGATGAGGAAGACGACGCTTGCGTTGACGACATGTTCACTAGAAATGGAGAATAGAGAGAGAGAGAGGGTGGGGGGTGATTTGTGAAAGGAAGAAAGGAGGGGGGGGGGGGTTATAGGTTTTTTTTTAATTAAAAAAAATAGCCACTTGGGCTGCAAATAGAAGCCCAAGTGGCTGGCTGCTCCACCAACGACTCTTAGAGCCGTTGGTGGCCTGCCAGCAAGGCAGCAACCAACGGCTCTAAGAGCCGTTGGTTTGGAACCAACGACTCTTAGAGCCGTTTGTTCCAGCCAGTCCGGGCTTAGCCCGGGCTTTTCCAGGCCCGGGCTTTGCCTGGCCCGGCCCGGGCCGGGCATTGCCCTTATACTGGGGCCCGGAAGGGCCCCATGGCCCGGCCTGGGCCCGAGCCGGTCTTGGCCCGGGACCGGGCCTACCAGGCTTTTCACCGGGCCGGCCCGGCCCGGTGAGCCCAGTTTTTTTAGACACCTCTAGCGGAGGGTAAGTGTCACTTCTGACATTAGAACTCCTACGCAGAGTTTTTGGGGGTTCCATTGCCCGATCAGCGAACATGGGTCAAGGGGGCAGCGCCCAAGGAAATTTTTTCATTTTCCACTCCCAACTCGCCCAGATTCTGAGCTATCATAGCCTTGAGAGTAAGTTACCTGCAGAACTCGCCTGTGAGCGAGTAACAAAGGTACTCGCCTATAGGCGAGTAACAAAGGTACTCGCCCTCTTCAACTCGCCCATGAGCGAGTGATAAAGATACTCGTCCTCTTTGAAGTCGCCAATCTTGCCTATACTCCCCTATTGGCGAGTAATATGGAAGCTCGTATTTTTGAAGTCGCCAATCTTGCCTATACTTGCCTATGGGTGAGTAACAAGAAAGCTCGCCAACCTGCGAGTAGGGCACCTACGAGTTGATTTGGAGCTCGCTGTATGGAGCTCGCCAAAGCATATCACCATTTGCAACTTGCCTGCATGAACTCTTCTGCATATACTCGTTAACTGAAGTCATCATCTGTAACCCGCCTAAGGAGGTCGTGTTCTGGAACTCGCTTGTAAGCGAGTAATGGGGAAGCTCACCCCATGATGCCGTCGAGCTTGAAAGTCACCATTGTGAAGTCACCTATGGACGAGTAACCAGGAAACTCTCCCACCTTGCCAAGAACTCACCCACCTTGCTTAATGCTCGCGAGTTGTTGTCTTTGATCTCCAGCTCGTCATCTTAAGCTATGAAATTTTCTCGCAAAAATTTCTTCCTCGGCTACGTTCCACGCTCACCGCACAAAAGTATTGAAGTCGGGAGAATCTCTACTCCAAAATTCGGATCTAGGCAACCTAAGATTACTGATTTTGCGGTCCGATGTCACAATTCAAATGGCTATCGCGGTAGAGAAAAAACTATCTATAAGCACACCTCAAGTGCTCCAGCAGGGAGGTCTCACCACGTACCTGAAAGTTTGGGAGAAACTTCCCCTCCGCAACCAAAAGGCTGGTCGAGGTACTAGGCAGACATGGATTAGGCGAGTATCCACTTGGGTGGGACCTCAACGTCTTCCAAAAGTCCATTTCTAGTACCCCTGAGGGTCTATTTATAGAGAAAACCTGCGAGGGGGGGGGGGGGGGTATAAGCGAGTATCCAGCCTCTGCTAGCGAGTATCTAGGGCTACTCGCCCATACTCGCGAGATACTCGCCCAAAATCGTTGCTGCTCACCTCAGCTCACTTCTATTCACCCAAGCTCGTTTTTGCTCACCCAAGCTCGTCTCTGCTCACCCAAGCTCGCCTCTGCTCACACAAGCTCGCCTCTGCTCACACAAGCTCGCCTCTGCTCGCCCAATTGTCTGCAAACAGCCTTCTGCTTGGGTACTTCCGATCTTGACGAATTACGGGCTGTACACGACGGTTGTTGCGTAGATCAGGCGTGCTGATCGCTTGTACGACGATTATGCACGCAACTTCCCATGATGAAAGAGGGAAGAATTACTACGTGCAATCTGGCTTCACTGTAAATTGGGGCTGATCCCATCAATATTATTTAAAATATAATTGATCAAGCCAACAATTAGTTGAAACAATTACAAAATACTCCAATTAAGAGTTTACTACCATTATACATATATTGTAATTAAAATGATTGAGATGGGTTCATCCAAATCCAAAATCCGAAGATACGTGACGCCCCAAACCCTTCAGGATTGTTTATTCTTCAACGATGAATATAAAATAATATATTTACTTATAACTGATAGGGACTTCTAATCAGGACTGCCGGTAGCTAAAGCACCCACCTACCAGGGGCCACTCACCCTCAGAAGTAGGGGTAATTTTTGGGTGAGCCATGCTCACGGTGAGCAGCGAGATCATCATCGTCCACTCGCACATCAAATCACATGCACGATTTTTGATGTGCAAGTGCACGGCGGTGATCTCGCGCTCACCTTGAGCCACACCCACCCAAAAATTACCCCAGAAGTAGAAGGGCAGTCCGGATCTAGGCCCCGATCTGAGCAGCCAGAGGGCAGGGTGGCCGCCCGCCCTCTTCACGAGGCCGCACGTAGATGCGCGCGGCCATGGGTCACGCGCAGGTGCGCACGGCAAGGGGTCGTGCGCGGGAGCGCACAGTCAGTGCCCTCGGCCAGATCGCGTGCGGGTGCGCGTGCGGGGCCACACGCAGGCATGTGCGCGGCTGGGAGACTTGAGGGGATGGGCATGCACGGCTTTGCGGTTGCACGGCGGTGCTCGTAGGAGGTGGCTCCATGTGCATGGGTTTGCATGGGTACGACAGGTGGTTGGTTGCGCATAAAGAAACCCATGGTTCAACTGAACCCGTATTGGGGAACCCCATCAGTACTGAACTTTTTTTGGTAAAGGAAGCAGCGGCGGCTGGGCTCGAAGATGAACCCGTTTTTGGCAATGTGGGCTTATTACTACTAGTGTGGAGTAGGGGAAAAACGCGAATGAGAAACCAAAAAATACGGGTTTATGTGTTTTGTGTGCGCTCTTAAGAAAATTACCAGCAGTTCATAACACAGCATGCTATTTTATAAAACATTTAATAACATTATTTATTAGAAAAACCAAAAATAAACTGGGTGCTATGAGCTCTCTGTATGTACATATTTATTTACAGATGGGCCAGTAATCTCACCAAATAAGATTTGTAATACTAAATTCCTAAAGGATAAGGCGCGTACGCAAAGCGTTGATGGCGACACATGCATTCTTTACTCCGGCAGCGGCTGACATTCGAATTCACACCGGAGAAGAATAGACAAGGGGACCCTCCTCCTCCGCCGCAGCATTCCTCCGGCCAACCTTCCCTCCGCTGGGATCGGAGGACGAAGACCAAGACGCCTTTTCGAATGACGAGGACGGGTACGAATGAACAAAATCCTCAAACCCTACCTCGTGGCTCCCATCGCCGGTCGTCGGCGGCGAACTTGGCAGCTCCAGCGCCTCCGCCGAGAACCCATCCCCCAAAAACTTCGCCACATCTCTCATTGACGGCCTCGACGCCGGCACGGGATGCGAGCACATCAAACCCACCCTGAAGGCCACCTCCGCCTCTCTGCCGTCGAACACCCCGGACAGCCGCGGATCCACAGCTTCCCGCCATCTCCCCGCCGTCCATTTCTCCCACACCCAATCCACCAGCACCAGCTCATCCGGCGCCGATGTGGTTTCTATCGGGCGCCGCCCGCAGACCACCTCCAGCACCAGCGCGCCGAAGGCGAATACGTCGGTAGCCGGGGTGGCCTTGCCCGTCCGGCTCAGCTCCGGCGCGATGTAACCGAGCGTACCCACCACTCGCGTCGTCGACGGATTCGCCCCGCGCTCGTAGAGCTTGGCGAGGCCAAAGTCGCCGAGGCGGCCGTTTAGCTCGCCGTCGAGGAGAACGTTGCTGGCTTTCACGTCACGGTGGAGGACGACGTGCTCCCATTCTTCGTGGAGATACAGCAGCGCCGCCGCCACGCCCCGGATGATGCCGAAGCGAATCGGCCAGGTGAGCATCGGCGAGAACGGATCTCTTCCAAAAAGGTATTTATCCAGACTGCCGTTGGGCATATACTCATAAACTAAAAGGAGATCGGCACGGCGGCGACACCAACCTTGCATACGAACGAGGTTGCGGTGGCGCAGCCGGCCGATGCTGGCGATCTCTGCGACGAATTCGTGCAGCCCCTGCTTGGATTCGTGAGAGACTCGTTTCACGGCGACCTGCTCTTTCGTTCCGGGAAGAACTCCTCTGTAAACCTTTCCGAATCCTCCCTGACCTAGAAGCTCCTTCTCCCGAAACCCCTTTGTGGCGTGCTTCAATTCCTTGTAGTTGAAGCGATGGGGGCCCGTGACGAGCTCCCAGGTCTCGATGACATCGGCGGTCTTTATCTTGTAGAAGAGGTAGCCGGCGGCGATGAGGGCAGCGATTAGAAAAAGCAGGGCGGAAGCAGGTGCTGCTATGAGCAGGGAGTAGTTTTTCTTCTTCTGTTTGGGAAGCGAGGGTAGAGAAGAGAGATCCAGCGATTTGGCTGCTCCGTTCATCTTGAAGTTCCAGCCGAATAGGTAATGAGAGCTCGCGAGCAGTCCCGTCGACGCCGAGAAACCAACGTACATCTCGTCGAGGAAGATCGGGGACAGATCGACGGCATAAGAGAGGATGGGATGTGCGGGCTTTGTTGAGGAAGTGTCGAGCCATACGTCGAGCACCTTGCGTGCGGAATCGTAGTCGATCCAAGCCTGGATGGTTTCTCCGCTTTTAAGGTTTACGGGGGCCGCAACAGATTTATTGGAGGCGAGGTTGTTGAGGTTGACGCCGATGTGGTTGTCATTAATGTCTCCGAACTCGAAATCCTGAACGGTGTCGAACTCGACGGCGAAGAGATGGTCGGAGGCGTTGCCGATGTTCTTGTCGTTGAGGAGTCCGAGATACTGGCTGGGGAGAGCGCCGGGGAGGGAGCTGGAGTTGGTAATAGCGAAGGCGAGGCCGTGACCGCCGAGCTTGGGGTATTCCGGGACGACGGCGAAGGCGAAGGCGGTGGAGAAAGAGAACGGGGAGCCATCGGCGGGTTTCTTGAAGCGGATGGGAACGGGGTAGAATGCGTGGCCAATAAGCCGGAGAGTCTCGTTTGTAAGCCGGAGTATGCCGGTGTTGTCAGCCTCGGCGACGCCGCCGAGGGTTATGTTGCCGGATTTGAAACCGGCGAACTGGAATTCGTCGTTCTGGGAGAGAGCTGAGAGGAACAGGATGATCAGAGAGAGAAAGAATAGGAGCGGGAAGGAGAACGAGGGAGCCATTTGTTGAGGAAGAGAGGAGCAGGGGAGGGCGGCAGTGAGGCGGCCGTAGGTCAGTGAGGGGGAAGAAGTATGGAGAGTGGGAGAATTTTGTAGGAGAAAAGTTTGGCGTGACCTTAATGCGTGGGGGAGGGAAAGAGGCCGACGACTCGGGAACATTTTAAGTCGTCCCGCATAATATCGTTGGACTATAGAGGCAAATACGGCAAAGACGATTATTTATTGTTTTTGACGATAATGCCACTTTTCCTGCCTAACTCCAATTCGATTATGCTTTATGCGTTTATTTTAAATTTTAATATAATTAGTGAAAGTGCTGGGTGGCCCCCCATTAGGCCATTACAGTATCTTGGCTGTGATAACATCATTGCTTGCCATCTTGGTGAACAGTGTGCAGCAGCCGTAGTTCTAGTTCTAAAGGGTAATGATCGGACTGTCCGCGTGGATCAATGCAATATACTTTGAGATGTGTGCACTGATCCACGTGGACCGTCGGATCAGTGTAATTTGGATCCAGATTCGCTGGAGTCCTGCAGGAACTCCAGAGGTGGAGTTCCATTTTTGCGAGTTAATGGGGCGGAATCAGGAAAAATGGTTAACATGAAAGTTGTTGGCATCCCCGAGACGAATAACTTTCATGTTGAATATTTTTTGATTTGAAGTCATTTAGACCCCCGATTTACGCCCCGAAAAAAATCAGTCCGAAAATTAATATGATAAAGTGTAAAAGTGTAGTTTATGATAAAGTGCAAAATGCACTTTACCACCCCCTCTTCCATCCATCTTATATGACACCTAAGACTCCCAAACGAAGCCTTAGACTGTCAAATAAATTAAATTTGATTTGAACCTTGACAGTCTAAGGCTTCGTTTGGGGGAACTTATTTTCACCGGTCAAGCGGTAACATTATTCATTGTCAGTTTGATTAATTTGTCTTAGGAAACATTTTTCAACTTAGGCTTCATTTGGCACTATAATGGCAGTCATAAATGCATGGATTAAAGCATTTTCACTTAGGTGCCGAACGGACCCTTAGATTGAATAAAGTAGAAATATAAGCAAAAATGAATTATATATTTGAATTATGTGGTAATTCAAAATGTTTTTCATGTCCCCTTAGATTGAATAAAGTAGAAATATAAGCAAAAATGAATTATATATTTGAATTATGTGGTAATTCAAAATGTTTTTCATATGTCCCTTTACCAGTGGCGGATCCAGAAAATTAATAATGAGGGTGCACAAATTGATAATGGGGGTGCACACAATTTTTTTTTGAATGCGTCACTAGGTTTTAAAAATTTTAAGATGAGAGGTCAAACATCAATTTCCTTCAAAAAAAAAATTGAACGTTTCAATTTTATCGGAGTTATCTCCCTTATCTGGCCACCGTTTTTGACGTATAAGTAGTCAAAATTCATTGCCTCGACGAGAGGAATCCAAATACACTAACCATTGTGAAAAATAATGGGGGTGTCAGTGTCCATCGGGCCCCCCCTCTGGATCCGCCCCTGCCCCTTACATCGTTGGTCAGGGGCAAAGAAATTTATCACGTCCACTTGCAAATGATGACCAACATCAAGAGCCATCAATCACGCTAGATGTCCGGTTCTTTATCTTCGGTGGCCCACGCCTTGAATAGAATTTCTAAAATCCTATTAAATTGATTGATTCGATTTCGGGTCAGTGTTAATCCTCGGGTCATTTTTGTAGACCCCAATTTTGTAAGCATGATTACTTATCCCCTACTTTTGCTTATTATTCCTTCTTACCCATTTTCACCTTTTATCTACCCCAATTTCACTAGAACTTTTTGTTTGGGCGATGAGAGTGGGAGCAATGAGAAATTTGGAATGAGAGTGATGAGAAAGGAGGTGTGAGAGATGGAGGGGGGTGACTCGGGTCTCAAAAAGGCCCAAAGAACAAGTTTTTGAGTAGTGACAATGAGAATGCTGAGTTTGTCGAGAGTAAAAATGTCCAAACAAACAAGCCCTAAAAATATGAATCCAATAAAGATCACAATGCCATCCTCTTCTTTTTGTTATCAATGAAGTAAAATAATATTGTTATATTTGTGTCCCTTAACAGTAAAACATTTTATAAAAAACTCATAGAAATCACAACTATTTTGGGTGATATGATGGATCTATTTAGGAGAGCAGTGTGGTGGCTGTGGCTCCACCTAACCTAAAAAACTTCATTCTCTTTTTTTGTTTAAAACAAGTTTTCTTTTTTGGGTGACGGTCATAATTGAAAATTTTTTTGATACACATGACACATCATGCTTTCTTCGCGTGAATTTTTTTCTTATCTAAAACACATTTTCGGTAACTAAAAATTTATTTTGGCAAAAAATTTTACGAAATATAAATTATGATAATTTTAGGAACAATTTAAATATTCAGTTGCTCATATTTTGAACAGTGCTGTAATTCTAACTGGAAAATTCTGACTAAAATTTTGAAAATTACTACCATAATTTTTAAAAATTTTTACAACCGTATTCTTTCTAAACGGTGAGCAAATGGATATTCTAAAGAATTATAAAAATATAATAATTTATAGCATGTAATTTATTTTGTAAAAATAAATAATTTTAAGTCAAAATAATAATAAAATTACAGCGGATTGAAATGCTATAACTAGTCGTGCACGAAAAGACCCCGGTCCCGATCCGGGACCGGTCCTGGGCAGGACCGGTCTTTTGGGGCACCGGTCCCGGACCGGTCCTGCCCAAACCGGTCCCGGTCCGGGACCGGTTTTCCCTCTGAAAACCGGGACCGGTTGGGACCGGAAAAACCGGTCCTAACCGGTCCCAGACCGGGACCGGTTTTTAAATAAAATTTATTTTTAAAAATAAAAATTAATTTTATTTTTATGTTTTAATATTAATTAAAAAAAATAAAAAAATTTGTACATGTACACAAATCACAAAAAGTCAAAATCACAAATACAAAATTTTAAAATTGCAATTTGCAAAATAAATAAAAAATTTTATTAAATATGGAATAAAATTACAAAATTAAAATATAATTACAAATGAAATACAAAATACAATTTATAATTAAAAATCCAAATACAAATATTTGCAATTTAAATTTGAAATCAAAAAACTAAATACAATTTGAAATCATTCTGCGACGCTCCTCAGATTTAAGTTAGTAAGCTCGTCTTCAACTTCAGACTCGCTATCTTCAATTGACGAGACGTGTTGTCTCCTCCTCAAAGCGTCCAAATGATCCTTGTAGCAAATGCAAATCTCCAAAGATTCTTCGGTCAAACGGCTCCTTCGCTCGTTCAGAATCCTGCCACTCAAAGAAAATGCAGACTCCGAAGCTACTGTACTAGCTTGGATGGTTAGTAAATCGCGGGCCATTAAGGCCAAAATAGGATAATTGTTAGATTTATTTTTCCACCAATTTAAAATGTCAAAATTTTCTATTTCGTGCGCGGTCATAAATTCTTGAAATTGTGTTTTGCTATATAAACCTAATTCGTTTAAAGTGCTCGAAGTTCGTTGTTTTTTCTTCGAAGCTAATTCTAAAAATTTATTTTTTAAAATATCTTTTGTTCGCGGGGCGGCGGATTCCTCGCGAGCTCGCAATCCATATATTTGATCGTAATAATTGTATAGATTAATAAAATCGGAATTAAATTTTGTTACACTAACGTTGTGGTAATCATTAGAAGATTCGTTTAAATCTAAATTTTTATTAATTTCTTCTATAAAATTTTCCACGCCGTCTACACCCATTAAAGGGTTTAACGCCGCCGCACAAGAAAACATAGGTGGCATATGCGTATAATATTTTAAAAATTTTGCCTCCATTAAAAAAATTAACGGATGCCACATTGGGTTAATTTTGTAAGTTTTAAATGTTTCTGTAATTAATAAAAAATTTTCAATGACGAGCGAACTTGTAGGATAGTAAACTCCTGATAAAACAGTTGTTGCCCTATAAAAACTCTCTAATAAATTAACGTAATCTTCGATTACAGCCCAATCTGACGCATTTAAATCGTGTGCTTCTTCTACGCTATTATAAAATTCGGTTAATAGTGATTTTTGTGACAAAGCCCGTTTTAACATTTTGTACGTGGAATTCCATCGTACGGGCATATCATAAGATGGACCCAAAAATTTTTTACCTTGTGCAATAACAAATTTTTTGAAATCTTGTTTTCTTCGTTTTGAACTATAAATAACACGTAACATAGTACGTATTTTAATAACGTAATCGTTCATAAAATTTAAACTATCTTGCACAATTAAATTCAACACGTGACAAACGCAACGTGTATGAAAAAAAATACCATCTAACATAGGTTCTAGATCATTAATTAAATATTTAATAGCCATATTATTATTAGAGGCGTTATCAAATGAAATACTTAAAATTTTATCTTTTATTTTGAAATCTCGAATACACTTAATAATCACCTGGTAAATTGCTTTACCGGTGTGTGGATATTCAAAACCTTCAAAACAAATAATACGTTTATTTAATTCCCAACTATCGGGATCGACCCAATGACAAGTTATGCAAATATAAGAAAGCCCGTCTACTAAACCGCTAGTTCAAACATCGCTCGTTAAACTAACTCGTCCCTCGAATGTTTCAAAATAATTTTATAAAAAAATTTTGGATTGCATGTAGGCGTGTAAAGCATCACGCCGAGTTGTAGTACGACTTACCTGTTGATATTTTGGTTGGAGTGCTTCGTGTATGTACGACGTCATTTCGTCGTTGTCGTAATGGTTGAACGAGAGGCCGCTTTTGATGACATTCTCCATTTGTCGCTCCCGTTGCCGAGCTTGGTCATACGTCCAAATCTGCCCGGTCGTTGAAATCTGAGCTTGGTTGGTCTCCGACGGAGCTTGTTTGGATAGACACGATTTGTTGTGTCGGGCGAGAGTTGTGTTGCTGCTGTTAGCCGCCATAAGCTTGCCGCAAAGTTTGCACTTCGCCTTAATTTCGCCGCCGATCCGCACCTTCTCGAAGTTATCTCATACCGCCGCTTTATGTCGGTGCTCGACAATCTCATGTCCGACGGACGCTGAGGAGGACGCCGGCATGGAGGAGGAGGAAGCCATTTGAATGAGTGAGAGAGGTGAGAGAGAGAGTAAGAGAGAGTGAGAGAGAGTGAAAGAGAGTGAAAGAGAGAGGGGGGGGGGGGGGGTTATAGATTTTTTAAAAAAAAATCAAAAAATTTAAAAATATAAATATATATTATTAAATATTATTTTAAAATATTATTAATAATATATATTAATATATTATATAATATTATAATTTATAAAATAAAATAAAATAAAGAGCCAAACGGCTCTTTAGAAAGAGCCGTTTGGCTCTTGTTATGAGAGCCTAACGGCTCTCATTAAATGAGAGCCGTTAGGCTCTCATAACCGGTCCCGACCGGTCCCGGAACCGGTCCCGGACCGGGACCGGTAAAAGACCGGTCTTTTACCGGTCCCGGTCCGGGACCGGTTTTGGTCCCTAAAACAGGGACTGTCCGGGACCTGTGGACCGGTCCTATCTGGGACCGGTCTCTGACCGGTCCCGACCGGTCCCGACCGGTCCCGACCGATCCGATCCGGACCGGTCTTTTTGTGCACCCCTAGCTATAACTAACAGTCAATAGAACTAATTATGAGGGGAGTAATTATTAATTCGATGACGTTGAAAGCGGTAGCAACAACGGCTGATGAAATCGCACGTCAATTGCACGGCTTTTTTTTAGGGGACTTATTTTCATTGATCAAACTGTTACGGCTGCATGTATCAGACCTTAATTAAGGTCCCCTCAAACGAAGCCTACCTCTTCCCTACGACCGTCCGAGCCCCATTGCAGATCCTATTTCCGGATGAGGCTCCAAACGAATACTTTGTTGGCATCTCTGCCCATTCTCCTTCACTCCTTTAAAGAAGCCTCTCCACCTTCCTCTCCTTCCACAAACTATCTCGGCGATAGATGGCGACGGTGATCCGATCGGCGGATGCCAAAGCGGTGGTGGGAAGACTGCGAAAGCAGGCCCCGACATCACTCCGGATTGACGTGATAGAAAGAACCCCGCCGGCGGATTTGGAAAGCGCCGCGGCGGCGTCCCGAAGCCCTATAATGCTCTTGTCGCCTCTCGGCCTTCCGTCGCCGGCCGACATTGAGATGGCTCCGGAGACGGGCGACGGGGATGTTGGGTAGGGATTTCGAGGGGCAGGTGGAGACGAAGGCGGATTGGGTCACGGGAGCTTGGAGGCATCCAGCGCTCGCGGCGGAGCCGGCCTCCCTGCTGCCATTGTTTCAATCGCAGTGCTCGGTTGCACACGGGAAAGAGAGAGAAAATTGGAACCAGTCACGAGACACCATGTGTAAAGTGCATTTTGGATGTATTGAATTTAGGGAGTGATAATCCCGATAAAAGTGAACGTCCCTCCTCTTTCCCGGTTACAACCGGAGCCTGGACGTAAGAATCCCTCATTGCACACACGGCACCTAATCCGCCGCTAAACGGCCAAGTATTTATGCTCCAGTAGTTACTTTCGCCGGGAAGCAGCACAAGCTTGTGTCTGCATTCTGCAACAACAATCCATTTTCTTATGTTCTTCTTCATAATTTAGGATTATCTGCAAGATGCATCCTCAAATAGAATTATAAGATTTTGATAGAATGCATCTCAAATTATTAAATATTGCAAAATACACTCTCAATTAGAAAAAGACCAGAAAATGCATCCGACTCTCGTCATATGATCGCGTATGCCTTAGTATGTGACAGTCGTACTCTCATCATCTCACATTGCACAGAAAACATCATGCAACGACTATAGGCTCCGTTTGAGAGGACTTATTTTCACCGGTCAAACAATTACGATTGCATGAACCGGATAATAATTAAGGTCCGGTTCATGCGGTCGTAACCGCTTGATCGGTGAAAATAAGTCCTCCCAAACGGAGCCTAATTGTAACTGAAATCTCCTGCTAGGAGTCAGTTTTAGTTGTAGTGATTTTATTAATCTAATCACATTAGCTGGTGGCCCAAATCACAACTTATTTCCCACAAATTATTGAAGGCCAAATAGCATTTATAGTTGGCTTCTCTTGAAGTAATTTTCTAAAAACTCCATTAGATGGACATGCACTTTTGCGTGTGAGGCCAAAAGTTCGCTTAGTGGTCGAATAGAAAAAAATAGCTCCGTTGCAATTCTTCATGTTGAAATCAAGAAAATTGATTCCTGCTGTTCGGACCAAAGGGGTGACTGAATGTTACTAGTTTAGTGGTCGATCCACATGAGACTCGACGAGAAGAAGCTAATGAGCACAAAGAATACCTCCGGACTGCCTATAAACATGACTCAGGTGCTGCAACGAAGAGGTCCCGCCACACACCCAAAAATCTATAGGAACTTCCTCTCCCAAAGCCATTGTCGAGCTCAGTATAAGGGAGGCGGACACTGAACTCGTCCACCATAGGAGGAAGGGATCCTTTCAACTTGTGCCTTGAGATACTAATTATAGACAAATCCGAAGGAGAGGAAGTTTGGTCTGCGAACATCTGCTCCGACCTTAACCAGAATGTTATTCTCAGACCAAGAGGGCAGGGAGGGGGAGAGTACTCCCCTGAAGGCCGGCGAATACTCCCGACAAATACTCTATTGCAACGCCTTCGTTTATCATTTTTGATCTCGACAAATTAGGAATTACACACTCAACTTCTCAAAATATACACCACATTCACTATGAAAAATTGTTCTGTTGCCGTACCCGCAATGAGTACGAAAATATTTGAATTCATCAATAGCTTATTAATTTCAAATTTTGGCTGAAAACCCGCATTAATGCACCATTATTTTTTTTCCCAACTGATGCAAATATATACAATTATTTCAAGACACTTAAGAGCCTGGACGCATAAACGGGTAGAAAATATGTAAAGCTATTATTGCTAACAAACAATGAACCGCAGGCAGAGGATATGCTGATTAGCTCCGGCCGTTCCAGCCATTTCTTTTTGAGATAGAAATACAAATTATTTCCTCAAGATCACACATTTTGATAATATATTAAGCAGGGAAAACATTTATATTCCTAGTGTTTAAAAAAAAAAGTAACTAAAAAAAGATGAGGTGGGCATTGATTCAACAGCATAGCAAAGGATGGCCACAGTATATAAATAGAAGCCAAGAAGAGTCCAATAAGCTTAACCCCGGCCGAAAGCCAATACACCGGCTGCTCCTTCCGACCCTAAGAACCCAACGTGAAGCTCCCGCCCAACCAATTGGCGAGATTTCAGAATGCGGCTTAATAAAAAACTGGACGGTGTCTCCCAGCGATTTCATATACCCCCTTTTACAATGAAAAAATTGCCAAACTCGGGTCCCACTTGCCATCTTGAACTCAGCTTTGTACATAACTCTTGGATTAAATCACACTAAAAATCAAACTCCCCATTAGCCTGCAAAAAAAATTTTGGACAAAAATTTACCTCAATACTTGGAATACAAATTATCTTTCAGCAATTTTTTCAATGTATAAGGCTTCGTTTGGGAGGACTTATTTTCACCGGTCAAGCGGTTACAATTATGGTCTGGTTCATGCGGTCGTAACCGCTTGACCGGTGAAAATAAGTCCCTCCAAACGGAGCCTAAGTCATCAAGTTTGAGACGGGTGGGTCAACTAGCAATGAACAAGACAAGCTCCTCCACAAGACAAAATGACAGAATACAGCACAACTAACCAGGAAGTAAAATCTTCTACCAAATTGACCCAGTTGTAGTTTGCAACTTATAAGGGCGATCATACAGTACCCAAATTTCTCCTCGGAGTTGGAATAATTACAAGCTGCACTCTTCTATCTTTTGAAATTGTAAAAACACAGAAATGAAAGGAAAAAAAATAGAACACTTTATTATTTCTTCGTATAAATCTTATAACAAGAGTTCAACTCCATCCAAAAATGTGAGACTAAATACTAAATGAAAACGAGTCCTTCAATGGGCTGGGCCCTTTATAAAACTTATTTCAACACTCCCCTCACAAACTGCGGAGCGTACAAATCGTTAGGAGTCGAGCTAGGACAAAAACTGATGATATAGTTGTCGAGGTAAGGCCTTTGTGAGGATGTCAGTAACCTGCCTAGAAGCATACACATGCCACAAGTGTAATTTCTTAAGCTGAACTTTTTCTGGGACAAAATGAGAATCAACTTCGATATGTTTGGTACGTTAATGAAACACGGAATTCTTGGTAATATGAATAGCCGTTTGACTGTAACAAAAGAGAATGGACGGAGAGGGTAGTTTCACACCCAAATCACTAAGGCTCTACAACCATGTAATTTCAGACACGACATAAGTCATTGATCGGCACTCAACTTCTGTAGATGAGTGTGCAACCATAGTTTGTTGCTTGCTCCGTCAGATGAGAAAATTTTCCACCAAAATATGTGCAGAATCCACTCATGGATCGACGATCATCAAAAGAGCCATCCTAGTCAGCATCAGAGTAAGAAACAAGAGATGAGGGAAATGACTTGTACACTAGCCTTTGTCCTGGAGCAGTCTTAACATACCGAAGGATATGCTGAACCATCTAGAGATGGAAGATCCGTGGAGTATGCATGAAATGACTGACCACTCCAACAACGAAGGATATATCAGGTCATGTAACTGTAAGATAAATTAGCTTGTCCATTAGTCAATGATAATACTCCGAGTTATGGAGGAGAAATCAGAGTTTGAAACATGGGTGCAGAGCTTATGGTTGGCATCCATGAGTGTGTCAGCGGGCTTGCATCCAGACTATCCAGCATCCTGAATAAGGTCAAGATAGTACTTCCGTTGAGACAAGTCACTCAATATCATGAAAATATTGGAGAGGCACGAAATCCTTAGCCTGAAATTTGAATGTTATGTGCTTCTTGACCATCGTTATACTGTCAAAAATATCGCCTATGATGATAATATCTTCGACATACACCATAATATCACCGTGCATGTGGAGTAGTGAGCTAGTGACGAGTGAATAGAGAGAAGTCAGCTGATCTTCGAGTGAAGCCAACATCACGAAGGACTCGACTGAACTTATCAAACCAAAAAGTAGAGACTGTTTAAGAACATAGAGAGATTTCTTTAAGTGACAAACAAGAGACTCCCTGACAGTATCAACGGGGTCTCCATTCAGAAAAAACATTTTTGATGTCTAACCAAGGAGCTCAATACCCGGGCAGTATTAAGCTTCACAACGAGTGAGAATGTCTCCTCATAGTCGAGGATGAGTTGTTGAGTAAATCCACGAGCCATCAGACGAGCTTTCAGATGTTCAAAAGTCCCATTAGGGTTGTGCTTCACAGTGAAGATCTACTTAAAATCAATAAGAACCTGACAAGAAGAAAGAGAAACAAGATCCCACGTGTGATTAATCCAAAGTGCGGCCATTTTGTAATCCATGGTGGCCCACCACCCCAGATAATGAAGAGACTCTTGCAGAGAAGAAGTGATGGAAATAGAGGGCAAAGAGGTTGAAAACAAGTGAAGCACCGAAGATAAGCAATGCAACAAGACATAATTTGAAATTGGGCGAGCGATAGATGTCGATGTCGAATCAACGGTCGACGGAGTATCAGCAGGTAGAGAAGGCTCTCGTAAGACATTAGATCGAGGAAATCGTCGCGTCTAGACACGAAGAGGAGGTGGTAGTGAGAGGAGAAGCACAATTGGAGGAGTGAGAAGTAAAGGAGGAGGTTTGATGGTGGTAGGCACACAAGCACGTGGAAGGCCAAGGGCGAAAGTTAAGGAGCTGTCGGATTGGTGGAGAGGTTGATGTTCATTGAAGGTTCATCTGCTTATTTGACAAGTTTCTGATTAGAAGGTGAGTAGCAGACGTAGCCCTTATGGGCCAAGATAGTGGACATAGCAAAAACAATGGAAGATGCGAGGTATCAAGGTAAAGGGAGAGGTAAATGGAAAGAGAATGGAAAATGGCATCGTAAAGTTTAGGACAGAATAAGGCATGAGGTAGCATGAGGTGGAGACTGTGAAAAGCTAGCAGATGTTGAAAACCTGCATTTGGAACATGAGGGAACTGACAACCTTGAGGAGGTGATGTTTTTTGAGTTCAATCACTCCATTCTGTTACGATGCATAGGGACATGATGTTTGATGAAGAATGCTCAAGGTATCAGAGGTGTCCTGGAAGCTGTTACTTGTATATTCGCGCACATTGTGTTATGAGCTTTATTATTATTATTATTATGTTATTATCTTTTACGTTGTCTCCTATTTAGTCGCATTCCAAGTCCGTTGTTTGTATTTCCAAGTCTTGTAAGCGTCCAAGCGGTAAAATTGTTTTGTGCTACATTTCATGATCTCTCTTAGCCAAGACTTGACTTTTCTCTCATCTCACTCTTATTTGGTGTTCTTTATGTCATTTACTGTCATCAATACTTATTTTTATATAATTTATAAACATACATTATGTGCATATATGTTTATTGTATAATTTATAAACATACAATGTGTATATATGTTTAGGGCGTTGTTACGTGCACACCACTTTTGGCTATGTGCACACCAAATTCTTAAAATAAAGGGCAATGTTACGTGCACACCACTTTTGGCTATATGCACACTGTTAGCATAGTTTAGTTTGTTTCTGGTGTGCAAATAGCACATTTGTATCTTGTGTTTCCCTTATATATAGAGGAGGTTTCTTAATGAAATTTATCTATCTTTTTCCCTTAATCAACATGGTATCAGAGCAAGGGATTCCCGTGACCTAATTTTTTCCGCCGCTCGTCCACTCGACAGTCGTTCGCTCGTCCGCTCGACAGCCCGCCTCCCGCGTTCGACAGACCGCTCGCCTCGATAGTCTGCTCGCGCCTGCCCGCTCGCCTCCGTCTCCAGACAGACCACTCGCCTCCATCTCCAGAACCCGCAACACTCGCTCGACAGCCCGCTCGCATTCGCTCGACAGCCCGCTCGCCTCCGCTCGACAGCCCGCCTCCTCTCCTCCGCTCGACAGCCCGCCTCCTCTCCTCCGCTTCCGCCCTCTTCTAATGGCGCCAGAACAGTGCTCTTGATTTCTCCGGCGCCATCTGCCCTTGTGATGCTTGAATGGATGGATCTACATACCTCTTGATGCCCTAATTTCTTGTTTTCCCTCCCTATCCGGATTTCTATTCCGGTTTGCTCCTTCCCTCAGGATTTCTATTCCTGTGTCATGGCATCTAGTGGAGCGGATTCTCCTTCCCTTTCTACCGGTGTTACTCCGGCTACTCTCTCTACCGGTGTCACTTCGGCTCTTTCTAGTGGTCCTTCGCCGGCCTTCTATCGTGGAACCACTGACCACAATACCTCTCAGATTACTACCCTTCGACTAGATGAATCCAATTATCTCTCCTGGTCCCGTTCTATCACCCTGGCGCTCAAGAGTTGTCGTCTCTTCGGCCATGTCTCCGGCCACATGATGGAACCTGATAGGACTTCTCCAGAATGGCCGCAGTGGGAGTCCGAGAATTCCTCGGTCATGTCTTAGCTAACCAACTCGATGCAAGAGTCCATTGCCCGCAATTATCTCTTTCTTGACAGTGCTGCTACTATTTGGCGTCGTGCAGAGTCTACCTACTCTCGCCGCCACAATGCTGCTCAGATATTTCAGCTACGCCACCGGATCAGCTTACTCCGGCAGGATGACCGTCCTCCTTCAGGGTATTACTTGGAGTTCACACAGCTTTATTAAGAGTATGATAACTTTGATCCTCTTGTCTTTGTTAGCCCTATTGACGAGGCGATGGTATGGGCCAGGGATGACCGCAATCGCATTTTTGAGTTTCTTCATGGATTGCATCGCGACTTCGATCAGATCAGTGTTCAGATTCTTGGACGACCGCAGTTTCCTTCCCTTTCTGAGGTCTACAGCATAGTGCAGCAGGAGTTTGATCGTCCCCAGACTCTCCTTCCGGGCCCTGTGCCAGAGAGCTCTGCTCTGGCTGCTTCCATCCCCTTTCTTCTTGACACTCGTCCATCTCGAGATCCCAAGCACAGGAGCTCTGATAAAGATCATCTCTTATGTGATTATTGTGACAAGAATCGCCGCACTCGGGATACATGCTTCAAGCTTCATGGGTTTCCTACCCCAAGAGGGGGTGCTGCTCCTCGTGGTTGTGGTTATGGACGCTCCTCGGGTCATCATGTTGCTCCCCGTACGACCCATCTGACAGATGCTACTGCAGATATGTCTCATTGATACTCTGGTACTGATGCCTCTACCACCCCTGGTGGTTTTACTGCGGACGAGATGCTTGCACTTCGACGCATGATGCAGGGTCTTTCTACAGAGCCTTCTGCCTCTTCCTCCTATGCTCATACGGGACTGCCAGGTGCTCATTCTGCCGTTTCTTCTCCCTCCACTCATTGGGTCATTGACTCCGGGGCCACAGATCATATGACCGGGTCCTCTACAGGTTTTGTTTCCTATACTCCTCTCTCTGGGCGTGATAAGGTGAGCATTGCCGATGGTTCCCTTTCCTCTATTGCTGGGAAGGGAACCATCCCTTGCTCCTCTCTCACCTTGTCCTCTGTCCTTCACGTCCCGGCCTTTACTCGTAATCTACTTTCAATTAGTCATTTGACCAACTCCATGCACTGCTTTGTGACCTTTCTTCCATCTTCTTGTGTTTCAGGACCTGACGACGGGGAAGGTGATTGGCTCTGGTAGCATGGTGAATGGCCTCTACGTGCTTGACTCTGGTGCTGATACATCTACTCTCGCTCTTCATTCCAGCACTGTTCATCCTCTGTACTTCGGGCACTGTCGCCTGGGGCATCCCTCTCTTTCTGTTATGAAATTATTATTTCCTGCAATGTCTGCTGATGTTTTTGAGTCTTTTGTTTGTGATGTCTGTAGTATCAACAAACATCATCGTACTTCTTTTAAGCATATATCTTTGCCCAGTCCTATTCCTTTTGCTATTGTTCATACTGATATCTGGGGCCCACGCTCCCCCCTTTTATTTCCGGTTGTACATGGTTTGTTATATTTATTGACTGTTTCTCACGCACTACATGGTTATATCTGATGCATCGAAAAAGTGATGTGTTCTCTGTTTTTCCGACAATTTCACGCCATGATCTCTACTCAATTTCAGTCGAAAATTAAAATTTTTCGTAGCGACAATGGTCGTGAATACATGGATTCACACTTTGAGCGATACCTTGCTGATCACGACATCATATACCAGACTACCTGTGCGTATTCCCCAGCACAAAATGGCGTTGCTGAGCGAAAAAATCGCCATCTGCTGGAGGTTGCTCGGTGTCTATTGTCCACAATGCATCTTCCGAAATTCTATTGGGGAAATGTTGTCCTTACTACTGCATACCTCATCAATCGTATGCCCACTCGTGTCCTCAGGCACTCTACTCCCCTAGAAACGCTTGTTGTTCCTACTACTCGCCTTCCTTCTAAGGTGTTTGGCTGTGTGCTTTGTTCACATCCATCACCCTCGTCCCTCCAAACTTGATCCACGGGCTCTTAAGTGTGTATTTATCGGCTACTCTCCTACGCAAAAGGGGTACAAGTGTTTTCACCCACCTACAAGAAAGGTGTTTGTTAGCATGGATGTTACCTTTCGTGAATCCGAATCATACTACCCTTTGTCCACTTCCTCAACCTCGGGTACGTCTTCTGTTTCTTTGCCCATACCTCCTCCATATCCCTCACTTCAGGGGGAGACTCTACCAGTGGAAGTGAGTCCTGTTATTCTAGTGGAGGTGGGCTCTATTCCTATGTCTCCTCCCGTCTCTGTGGCTCCTACCTCCTCTATGCCTTCACCCCCGACCTTGCAGGTATATACTCGGCGTACAAAGGGGACAAGCACACAGGAGCCTGCTATGATACCAGAACAGTCAGTGGATCCTGACTCAGGGCCTTCTGACTTACTGATTGCCCTTCGAAAAGGTATCCGGTCTTGTACTCGCCATCCTCTTTCTAATTAAGTTTCTTATGACTCTCTGTCTACCTCCTACAAGGCCTTTGTCTTCTCCCTTGTTACTTCTTCTATACCTGTGTCATGGAAACAGGCTCTTGAGGTTCCTATATGGCGTGATGCGATGGTTGAGGAAATGAAGGCTCTGGAGAAAAACCATACATGAGATCTTGTCTCTCTTCCCCCATGAAAAAAACCTGTTGGGTGCAAGTGGGTGTTTTCTGTGAAACAGAACACACAAGGGATTGTTGAAAGGTGCAAGACACGGTTGGTTGCGAGGGGTTATACCCAAACCCATGGCATTGATTATCAGGAGACGTTTGCTCCGGTTGCTAAAATGAATACCATCAGGGTATTGGTGTCCATTGTTGTTTGCAAAAATTGGGACCTTCTGCAGCTTGATGTGAAGAATTCCTTTCTCCACGATGACTTGGAGGAGGTCTATATGTCTATTCCTCCGGGTCTCACTCCGGCTGGTGCCTCAGGGAAATTTTGTAGATTGTTGAAGGCTCTATACAGACTGAAGCAGTCCCCAAGAGCATGGTTTGGCCGGTTTCACAAGGCGATGGTGTCGTTTGGATACTCTCAGAGTAATGCTGACCATACGCTATTCATCAAACATAGGCTTGGGAAAATTACAGTCCTCATTGTGTATGTTGACGACATTGTCATAACTGGTGATGATCATGAAGAAATTCAGAAGCTGAAACAGAAGCTTGCCAGAGAGTTTGAGGTCAAGGACCTTGGAAAACTCAAGTACTTTTTGGGAATTGAAGTTGCAAGATCAAAGCAGGGAATCTTTCTCTATCAGCAGAAATACACGTTAGATCTCCTTGAGAAGATGGGGATGAGCAGATGCAGACCGGCTGATACTCCGATTGAGGCAAATCATCGATTGGGGCGTGATGATGGAGTGGAGATTGAAGATATTTCAGGGTTCCAAAGGTTAGTAGGGAGGCTGATATATCTGTCTCATACTCGTCCGGATATCTCCTATGCGATAAGTGTTGTGAGTCAGTACATGCATACTCCAAAGACGCGGCACGTGGATGCGGCACACATAATCCTTCGGTACCTTAAGTCCTCACCAGGAAGGGGAATCCTGTTTTCCCCGAGTACTGATCTAAAGATTGAAGTTTATACAGATGCTGATTGGGCCGACTCAGTGGACGATAGGCGATCCACCTATGGATATTGCTCTCTTGTTGGAGGAAACCTTGTTACTTGGAGGAGCAAGAAGCAACAAGTTATGGCACGATCTAGTGTTAAGGCTGAGTTTAGAGCTATGGCTCATGGGGTCTGTGAAGGCTTATGGCTTCGGGACTTATTGAGCGACCTTGGTCTTGTCGAATAAGGATCCATTCGTCTGTATTGTGACAATAAGTCAGCTATCAGTATCGCACATAATCCAGTTCAACATGACCGTACAAAACACATCGAGGTGGATCGACACTTTATCAAGGAGAATATTGAAAGAGGAATCATATGTACACCCTTTGTGCCCTCTAACGGGCAACTTGCCGACATTCTCACCAAAGGATTGAGTGGGAATTCTTTTGACCAGATTGTGAACAAGTTGGACATGTTTAACATCACTCGCCCAACTTGAGGGGGAGTGTTAGCATAGTTTAGTTTGTTTCTGGTGTGCAAATAACACATTTGTATCTTGTGTTTCCCCTCTATATATAGAGGAGGTCTCTTAATGAAATTTATCTATCTTTTTCCCTTAATCAACACACACCAAACTCTTAAAATAAACAATACTACTACTTTTTTCCAATCCCACCCATATTAAACTTAAGTGCACACTCCGCTCCTATTTTCTCCTGAAAGCCGAAACTCTACCCTCACCCCAGCTTCAGCCTCACATCAAGATACTCCAAAAATATAATACATCATCAGCAATTCAAAAAAATGAATTGAAAAGAAAACTACGAGAGCTATTGGATCCTACAACAAGCCAAACTATAGAACTTTTGGTTCCAGGTCGCTTAAAGGGGTGACCAAAAGGAAGCTTGAACAAGCAAAATAACCGTGCATGTATTAATATTCAATTTTAAGTAACTTGCAAATATTTTATTTATTTAAGACCACTAATATTCATATCTTCAAGTTCGTGCATGTCTACATAAACTTAAAAATGGACTGTGCAAATTTTAGTTATATCGGTGGAAATGATTTGAGATTTTTGTTTTTTTTTGTTTTTTGTTAATTTGAAATGTAAAAGAGAAGAAATCTTCTGTATTTGAAGTAAAAAAAAAAAACTCAAACTTTATTTGTTTGTTTATTTAACAATTTGGCATGCAAATAAAATTTATGGTGTTTACTTGACATTTTGGTATGTAAATAAAATTTATGGTGTGCACATAGCCAAAAGTGATGTGCACGTAAATACGCCCTATGTTTATTGTGGAACTTAAAAATATATAATGTATGTAACTGCGCATATTTAAAAAAAATCTTCATATATATGAATAAATTTATTTAAATATTAAAATCCGACATTGCAAAATATCCTCGATAAATCCCCCCGCAATCCGATATACGACATTTCAAATTCAAACCGATATGAACTTGGCATCCGATATCTACAACCTCGGTCCACACATCCACCTAAGCATTCTCATCTCCGCAACGCCAATATTTTGCTCATGTACAAAATTCAACGCCCAACACTCAAAACCATGGAGCATTGCTGGTCTAATTGCAGTACGGTAAAATTTGCCTTAAGTTTTAATGGTACTTTACGATCACATAAGATCCCTGACGAGCCTCTCCACTTCAACCAACCAACTTGGATTCTATGTATCACATCTTTATCAACACCTCCATCTTTTTGAACTATTGATCCAAGATATTTAAAACACTCATTGGGGGTAATATCTTGATCACCAAACTTCAGCAAATAATCAAACAGTAAAAAATTCTTATTAGTGAGTTTGCTTTTCATTTCATAATAATCTTAAATCTATGCTTCATTATGTGGTATTCACTGTACTATGAAGCAACTCACAGTCACGTTGGGCTTGTTCTACGATTTCTGTGTTCAATCAAAGAGTTAGTAGCGCATTGGATCATATTTTAGGCTATATTTTAATAATTTGACTCATTATTAATCATGCGAGTAATTGAAATTGAGGAAATGCAACTGAAATGTTATATTATGCTTAGGAGTGCTTGCATTTAAAATTATGTTATCCTGCATGAACTTAGGACTGCTTGCATTTAAAATTATGTTATCCTACATGGAAAAATCATTAAAGAATTTTTTGTAAAGCAAACATGTGGTTATTGAAATTAGTTTTGCTTGTTTTTTTTTTTGAGACTAAATACCAGGGTAAGGCCTGCTTACATTTCACCCTTGTGGTGGGACCCTTATACGGACCCACATGTTAAGGGTTGCACGCCCATTATCTAGTTATTGATGGTTATCCTTATTTAGTAGATGTTATCATTGTGTTATGAGCTTCGAGTATCGGGCCTAGTTAATTGTTGTTATCTTTGGTAAATGGTAAGTGTTATAATTGTTGTTTGTCTTTTAGTTTGTTGTAGGACTATATAAAGGTGGAAGCATGCTTGTATGTTAATATCAGTGGAGAAAATCTATTTTTCCAAACCCTAAAAGAGATCGTGGCAAGCTTAGAAGGTCGCGGTCAAGACTCCGAAGTATCTCCACCGCCATCATCTCCACCTCCGGCAACCTGCGGGTAGACCCATAACAACTTGGTATCAGAGCTACTCGTTCCTCCCCACAACAACCACTATTGAAGCCATTTCACTAACAACCGACAGTTTCAAGAACCGCAGCTATCGTTTCTCCCTTCAACAGTTTCACAACAGTCCTCTGTCGACGTCTTTTGCCTCGTCCAGAACAATCAACGGCGCACACTAAAACTTTCCCGTAAGGTCGACGTCTCCAGCAGGCCCTTCCACGCATTGACAACCACCACAGCGCGCCGCCTCCAAACAGAAGAGCCGCAACTCCACGTCACTACTTTCACGACGTTGTTCCCACGCCTCGGCGTATCCCCTCCCGCGTAACAGACCACGACGAATTTGACGCTCCCTCTACAGTTTCACGACAGTCATTTGTTGAAGTCTTCTGCCTCGTCCAGAACAACCAACGACGCACGCCAACACTTTCCAGTTAGGTCGACGTCTCCAACAGGCCCTCTCACGCATTAACAACCTGCACAACACACGACGTCTCCAAACAGAAGAGCCGCAACTTCAAACCATTACTTTCAAAACGCTGTTCCAAGTCCTCGGTGTATACTCTCCCGCATAACAGACGACGAATCTGTCACTCCCTCTACAGCCGCACCCAACGGCTCCTTTCTATGCATCTCTAGTCGTTGCTTCTTCTTGACTACCGGCTGCTGATTTAATTCCCTTTGCAACAAGCCAACGACCGCTTCTCTGTTGTTCCAAACAAGTGCCCTGTCGGTCTCGATCAAAGCCGCCTGCGGTTTTTCTCCTTCCTCGAGCCCCTCCAAACCCTAGACAACACACTCCAACAACCACACTCCAGCAATCGCACGGTACCCGCTATCCCTCCTCATCGAGCCATGTGCTCACGTTCTATCAATCGGCAACCTCCTAAATCATTTTTTTTATTAATTAATCAATTATTCAATTAATTATCTACTCATTTCCATCGCCAAGCTATTTTGTATTTCAAATATGGAAGACATCACTAGCTTCCAAGCTCTTGACGTGCGTGTCATTAAGCTTCTAATGTCATTTGAGGAACTCTATAAGACTATAACAAACAACTACAGTCCGCCAAGGCGCAGTCATCGCCATTGCCACCAACCGCAGAACCTTCCCCTCTCTCCACCAAGGTTGTCAGGATCGAGATCCTAGATGAGATCGTTTCGAGGTAGGATCGGATCTGATAGTAGTGTTGGATCGAGGATCGCTTTACAAAATCAGGATCGATTTACAAAATCTAGATCGTAGGATCGTAAGATCCTATGATCTGGATCGCGATCCTGACAACTTTGCTCTCCACGATGGTCGTCATTCCACTACTTCTACTGCCAACCCCAGCCTTGTCGGCCTCTTGTACGCTTCTTCCACGACCACCTACCCTGCCAACCCCTACAGATCCATTTCTTTCGTTGACCGTCCCCAAGTCGGCGCCACCATTTATGCTCGATGCAACTCTTCTTCTGCCCAAGCTACCATCACTTTTGACTGTACGCAGCCATCGGGCGCCCTCATCCCACTTACTCCTCACCATCTTTTCCGCCATCTGGGAGTGCTTTGACGACCTGCAGCTTGACGCCTCCTACGCGACAGCTACGCGATACCAAGAGTTGTTCTGGCAGGAAATCAAGGAGTCAGACAATCAAGCAACACAAGCCTCGTTTGAGCTTGGGGACAAGCTTGATTTGAAGGCCAAAAGAAATGTTATGGGCTGCGTGCCCATTATCTAGTTATTGATGGTTATCCTTATTTAGTAAATGTTATCATTGGTGTTATGAGCGTCAAGTATCGAGCCTAGTTTATTATTGTTATTATCTTTAGTAGGTGTTATAACTATTGTTTGTTTTTTAGTCCGTTGTAAGTCCAATAATAAAGGAGGGAGTATGCTTGTATGTTCTTATCAATGAAGAAAGTCTATTTTCCTAAACCCTAAAAGAGATCTTGTAAGCTTTCTCTTTTGAGCACATCCCACTTAGGCAACCGCGCTCAAGGCTCCGTACTATCTCCGCCACCGTCATCTCCACCTACGGCCACTCCTCCGGCAACCTCCGAGTAGGACCTAACACCTCGCTGTGTGGGAATGCTTTGTACACCGGGCTGCACCCGAACCTAACTCTTATGCCACTTACCACAGCCATAATTGCAAATTTAAAATAATTTATGTACTCCAGATACCATGTGTATACTCTGATAACACTTTGCTGCAAGGAATATTTGAATTGGTGAAATGAATGTGACGCAAATGAATTTTTAATGCAATTAAAACTAAAAAAAATGAAATTAGACTCACCAAAGCAAATTTAAAGCAAGCTGCAACAAAATTAAGAATTTAAATCACCAACGTAATAAAAAGATGTACAAGATATGCCCAAACTAGAATATGAAAAATACAACAAAAACAATTTTCCAACACGTGGCCACTCTACACTAAACAGATGAAATATTATAATTGTATAAAGAAACATGTCACCTAATAAATATTGGGCAAGTCGGGGCTCAGACAGAAGACGAGAAAATTGTATAACAACATAGTAAAACATCGGCCAATGAGCAAAAACAGAACAGTGATATAAAATATGAAGTGGGGTGGAAACTGTGGAGAGGGAAGAAGGGATATAACTCATATAAGTCTGAGACAAAGGCAGGGGTAAAGAAAAAGGAACAATTTTCACAGGTTCTCAGGGGGGTTGCCGGGGATAGGGTAGAAACTGGTTGTTTTTAATACCAACGCAAGAGAGAGGCTCGGCAAGGGGGAGGGCCGGCCGTCAGAGAGAGAGAGAGAAAGAGAGGGAGAGAGTTAGGGTTGGAGGAGAAGAAAAGGGAGCAGCCCCCTTTTCACTTAATTGATTCAAAGATGAAAACTGAAAGCCAAAGTTCACCCTCTTATACATGAGGGGTCAAATACAACACACATAAAAACTTAATAATAAAATAAGGGACTTGAGTTCAATCTTGTCCCGCGGAGCCATCCGGTTCCGCGTTTCCTGTGGCACGAGCCGCTCCCGCTGAACCGCCCGGTTCCGCGTCTCCTGTGTCGCGAGCCGCTCCCACTGGACTGCCTATTTCCTCGTCTCCTGTGCCGCGAGCCGCTCCTGTCTCGCGCGGCCTTCGCGTGTACACCTGCTATGGAGGGTCTTCCGCCTGAAGATCGATAACAATACCGCAGTCTGGAAAATTGGTCTTGTCCTCAAGGCAGTAAGTAGTCTGGAAACTGTCGGCAAAAATCATCCCGGAGTAGCCAGGTGGCGTCGTCGGTGGCGCCATGCAACGCGGATCTCCTCCGGGGCGGTGTCCCTGGGTAAATGGTGTCGGCGATCGAGAATGGCCTCGGGGTACAACAGTTCGGAGCCGGAATGGTCGAGGTCGGCCGGAATATGGTCCATCACTGGGTGGTCGCCTACCACCCGCCGAAGCTGCGAGACATGAAAAACCGGGTGAATGCGACTGTTGTTAGGCAAGCATAGCCGGTGTGCCACGACCCCGATGCGGCTTATGACTTCGAAGGGGTCGTAAAAACGCGGTGCCAATTTTGGGCACGTCCACCGTGCGACGGTAAGCTGGTGGTATGGGTGGAGTTTGAGAAAGACCTTCTCCCCCACCTGGAAAGAGAGATCCCGACGCTTCCGGTTGGCAAAGGATATCATCTTTGCCAACCTGGAGATGGTCGGCAAAACTAACAACGGGGCACTCCCCCGGAAGGTGTCAGACCACTGATGGCGGCAGTCGGCCATAGAATATCTCGAACGGTGATGTGTTCGCCGCATGATGATAAGCTGTGTTATAAGAGTACTTCGCCCAGCACAGCCATTTGGCTCAAGTACCTGGCCGCTCGCCGATTAAAAAACGAAGATAAGTCTTTAAACACCAATTGAGCACCTCGGATTGCCCGTCCGACTGCGGGTAATAGGTTGTACTCATGCGTAAGCGAGTTCCCTGTAGACGAAAGAGGGATGTCCAAAAACTGATGAAAAACAGAGGGTCGCGGTCGCTCACGATGGAGCGGTCGCTCACGATGGAGCGAGGGAAACCATGTAGGAGCACGATCTCGACAATGAAAATGTCGGCCACGGTGGCGGCCGTGTAAGGGTGGCAGATAGGAATGCAGTGTGCATACTTCGTGAGGCGGTCCATGACTACCAAGATGCAGTCAAACCCGCTCGAACGGGGAAGCCGGGTGATAAAATCCATGGCGATATCCTCCCAAATGCGCTCCGGGATCGGAAGGGGCTGAATTCGGCCGCTGGGAAACATGGTCTCGTACTTCGCTTTTTGACAAGTAAGACAAGCGACCACATAGGCCTTGACCTGGCGGAGCATATGAGGCCAATAAAGGGACGCCGCCAATCGTCGGTAGGTGCGGTAGGCAGCCGCACGGCCACCCGATAGAGTGGAATGGAATTCGTATAACAAACGTGATATACTGGAAGAGGCGGCTAAAAGCACGAGGCGTCCCCGATGGAATAGGCGGCCTCCGATGAGCGAGTATGGCAAGTGAGCTTCCGGGTTGGCCAAAAGGGTTGTCCGGATGGCCGCAAGGTGGGGCTCCCATTCAACGTCCAGCTGGATTGTGGTCGCGTCGTCCCAAACCGGCCGAGAAATGGCGGCTAACTCCTGTGCTTGGGGTTGGCGGGAGAGGGCGTCCCCCGCCCAATTCGCCCGACCGGGGCGAAACTCAATGGTGAAGTCGTAACCCAACAATTTGGCGACGCAAAGTTGTTGTTCCGGAGTCACTATCTTTTGTTGTAGCAAGTAGCAAAGACTGTGATGGTTGGTGCGGACCACAAAAGGAAGACCCAAGAGATAGGGACGCCAATGTTGGACCGCGAGAACGAGGGCCATGAGTTCATTCTCGTAAGCTGAACGAACTCCGGATTGCAGCCGAAAAGGCGCGACTGTAGTAAGCAATAGGCCGCCTGGATTGCATCAGAACGGCGCCGACGCCCGTGCCGGGGCGTCACATTCCACAAGGAAGGTTTGCTGAAAATCCAGCATGGCCAAAACCTTCCCTTGAACTAGGGCCGATTGGAGTGCGGCGAAGGAGGCCATGGCGGCGGGCGGCCATGAGAACGGGCCGTCTTCCGAGAGCTTCAGCAACTAGGTGAGGGGCCGGGCCAACACGTCGTATTCTTTAATGAATCGCCGGTAGTACCTGGTGAGCCCGAGGAACCCGCGAACGTCCCGAAGAGACGTGGGTGTCGGCCACCGAAGAACCACCTGAATCTTGTCTTCATCCATGGCCACGCCGTTGGCCGAGATGGTGTGACCCAAGTAGCTAACTGTCGTCGTGCCGAAGGAGCACTTTTTGCGATTGACGGCGAGGTGTTGCCAAAGTGTCAAGAAGGTACGGCGGACATGCTGTAGGTGTTCCTGCCAAGACTGACTGAAGACCAAGATGTCATAAAAAAAAACTAGCACATGCTTACGTAGTACCGAACGGAATATGTCATTCATCGTCGCTTGAAAAGTAGTCGAGGCATTGGTGAGCCCGAACGACATAACCAGAAACTCGAAGTGACCGTCATGAGTCCGGAAAGCGGTCTTCGGAACATCGTCCGGTCGGACCCGGATTTGATGGTAACCCGCCCGGAAATCAAGCTTCATGAAGTAGGTGGTGCTGTGAAGCTCATCAAGGAGCTCTTGAATTACCGGAATAGGATACTTATCCGGAACCGTGACTTTGTTGAGCTCCCTGTAATCAACACAAAAATGCCAACTCTCGTCTTTCTTGCGAACCAACAGGACCGGGCTGGAGAACGGGCTAGCGCTGGGTCGAATGAGGCCGCCCAACATCTTCCGCACAAAGCGTTCGATCTCATCTTTCTGGGCGTGGCCGTAACGGTAGGGACGGACCGAGACGACCGCCGCACCTGAATAGAGCACAATCGGGTTATCGGTCGGTCGAGCCGGTGGAAGGCCCTGTGGTGGGGAAAAAATATCTAGGAAGTCCTCAAGGAGGTGCTGAAAATCCGCGGCTAGCGGTAAGGGAACCGTCGTCTCCGTTTGAGCCAAGCCGAGAAATCCACGTCCGCTACCCGAGTGAGAGCTCGAAAAGAGACCGGTGATCGTAGGAGACGCATGATACCACCCAGTCTAGGTGACGCATGATAGGGATGTGAGTATAACCACTGACAATGCAAGCCTTAGTGTAATGCCAAGAAAAATCTTATCTACCATAGGATGATGACCGCAGACAAAGGGCGATCTCACAATAAATTACAAATAATAACAAATGCATAAATCTCACACAGGTATTGTACAAAAATGCAATTATTTTTAGCCAAGAGAGCACTTGAGGTTCATCAGCCAAATACACAAGCGAATAAGTTCGGCAAACCGGAATAAGTTTAAAAATAAAACACACTAACATAGATTGATATCTAAATGACAAAATAATATGGTCTCATATAATAATGCTAAAACTATAAAACTAAACAATCAATAACTCATGAGTAAATGTTTGTAGACAAAGATGTGAAGATCAGGTTAATGTAGGAGTGGTGGTGGCAATCCGGAGGGATGATTGCTGTTGCAAAGTGGCTATCGGAGGGGATGGAGGGCTGCTTGAGGACTTGTTATGGATTGGATATGTCAAGGAAAGGGTTTTGGGGTTGGTTAGGGCTGGTTGGGATTCAGGGAGGAGTTGTCAGCCAGTTTCACTGCTGGTTGGAGATTCTACCAGGCCACAGATAATGTTGTTAACCCCCAAAATCGGCAATCCCTTCCTAAGGTCTCGAGCTCGCAAATCGCGACCTGCTCAGGGGTTCCCCCCAAGGGTCGCGATCTGCCTCAGCCCTCCTTTTTTGGGTCAGGCGGATAGGGACTCCTATCCGCTCAGGCTGTGCGGCTAGGACGGTCTCCCCAGTCTAACCGTCCAAGTCGCATAGCCACCGCATGCCCTGTGGGACGGTGGGTTGCTCCCATAGCTCACCCTCGCAGGCCACGCGGTTTGGCCAGCTAACAGCGAAGCATTCTTCCTTGCAGGAGGCAACCTGCATCAGTCCGCTGGGTCGTTCCGCCGGTGTCAACCCTCGGCCAGCGCAACTGTCGCAGGCTCGGCGAGCCCCTCCAGCACAGGTGTACGTCGGCCCCAGGAGGGCGGCCTGCTTCTCAGGTCGCCAGCCTCAGTGGGAGGCCTGCCCCAGGCCGCCGCCGCCTTGGGCGGCCTGCCCCAGGCCGCCGCCGCTTTGGGCGGCCTGCTCCAGGCCGCCAGGCTGGTGGGCGGCCTGCCCCAGGCCGCCGCCGCCTTGGGCGGCCTGCTCCAGGCTGCTGGGCGGCCTGCCTTGCTCAGGCCGCCGCCTCAGCAGGCCGCCTCTCCTAGGGCGGCCTTCAGGCCGCCGCCCTAGGGGTCTCTCCCAGCCCCGGCTGTGGGGCGGCCTGGCTCCCAGCCGCCGGCTTAGGGGTGGCCTGCTCCAGACGCCGCCCCCTCCTCCTAGGGGCGGCCTTCCTCAGCGCACCCCCTCCTCTGCTCAGCTCTCCCGAGCAACTCAAATGCTCCGCTGAGGTCTCCCTTCCTCAGCCGCGCCCTTCAGCTCTCCCGAACCTCGCCAAATGCTCCGCCGATCCCCGCGTCGACTTGCTCCTCACCCGCCCTCTTATTCTCCCGACGACCTCGGACTAAAATGCTCCGCCGAGTGCCGAGGTGAGTTTGCCGATCGAGTCCTCCATGATGACAACCCGTTAAGAAGATTCCCCTCGGATAAATAAGCCCCAAGACTCTCATTTGCAGGCGCAGGAGAACTGCCACTGCCAGCAAGCCCTCGGACTGCATCCGCCGAGCTCTCCACAGTTCTGCCAAAGCCCTGCCAAGATTTCCAGAGCCGCATGGGCGTGTTGTCAGCTAGTCCTTCCAGTCTTAGATTTCTTTTACTTAGGGCCTGGGCTTCCCCTTGAAACATCTGCTGAGCTTCTTGAAAAGAAAATGTCGCAAGAGTGGCAAAGCCGCGACGGGCGAAGTGGTGGGCAAGCGGCCCCGTCTCTTCTTTCCCTCTCTCGTCTAACAAACAGTTGGAAGGGAAGCAAGCTTCGCCCGAGCAAGATCCTCCTTTGCTCAAGCAAGCTGCTTCAGCTGATATCCCCGCAGCTTGTTCGTTAATTGGAGGACGCAGTGCATCTGCAGGAGGCATGGGGTGTTGTCAGCCAGGTAAATCTGCTGTGTTGAAAGTGCTGGAAGGGAAATCTAGGAGTTCTAGCTGCAGGTTAGGCCTAGGGAGGAGTGGTCAGGTTGGAGGTTTGAGGCAAAGCTAACTGAGGGTTTGGGGTTTGGACGGTGGCTGCAGGGAAAAAGTTTTGGGTGGTGGTGGCTGCCTGTAAATGGTCGACTAGGGCAGTGGGAAAAGGAGACAGCCAGCAAGATAAAAAAGGGAAACCAAGGGAAAATAACTAGGGGACATGGGGCCTCGTAGAGTCAGCACTATGAGAAGACCTCTGGATTCTGGGAAGAAACTCTCCAAAATCTATGATCGCCTCCAAAAGCAGCCCCTCCTTATTTATAATAAAACAAGCTTAGAACAACCATATTGAACAATTATGATCGACCGTTGACGGTTGTTGTTCGATTCAAATAAATAAAATACCAAAAAATAAAGAAAATACATGAGATATCGAAATGTCACTCTGGACGCGACTGCAAGCTCAGATCAACCATTAGACGATGCTAAACATGACATGTGACAAAAAGTTCCCAAATGGGCTCAAAAACCCATGCTCCAAATTTCTTACTGGCCTCCATCAACATGGTATTGCAGAAGTTGCTCAGAGTTAAACGTTCAAGGCTTAAACCCAAACAGTCCTCATATATGCTTTAAGCCGTGAATATGAAAATCTAACAGCCATATCATTATAAAGAAATAATAATAATATATATTTATCTTCTGTTTACTTCTTTCATTTATTTTCTTCAATTAACCAAACAAATTTCCAAGGGGGATAAATCAAGTATATGCTCAAAATAAGTCTAAGGCTCAAAAATCGATTATGAGTTAAAAATCTGCTTGACCCAATCAAATCTAAAGATAATGCCGTAGTGTAAGCTAGAGTAAAATATGACCTAAATAGTCACGTTGCATTGAATACGTCACTGCTAATCAGCACCGCGCGGTAGGTTGTTGAGGCCAGGGCTCCGACAAAAGAGGCCCTAATTAAATACAGTTGGTGAAAGGTTGCTTGAGGGCCTCTTATAAGTGTAGCCCTGGCCTCAAAATTATGTCGTGGCGGAACACTAAAAGCCGTCTGGTGCTGATGTAAGAACTCCTGTCCCCGCAATACTAAATGAAATAAAATAAATACAGAAAAATAAGTGTAAAAATTAAACAAAAGAAGAAAATACATAAATAAAATAAATACACAAAAGTGGTCATTTGTGAGTGGCGGTTTTGTGAGAGGATTGAAGTAGGTCAGAGGCAGTTGCGAGCATGGCTGAGTTGCAGAAGTAGGAAGGTGGTTTGATATGAAGATGACCCCGGAGAATCCACATGCCCACTTATCTGCATATGTAGACTTAGGACATTTTGGTAATTATATGTATGTCACTCCCGCCAATATAAGAGAGCGGTAGGTAGTGAGTCTTTAGGGGGGGGGGGGGGGGTCATTTTGGTTGTTTAGACTCTCATAGAATAGAAGAGAAGAGCTTTTAGAGGAATCCTAGCCTCAAGAGTTTGATATTGTAGAATAACACCAAAAGTGGAGAGGAAATAATCTATATATTGATTTATTATTTCTAACCAAGTTAATTACAACAAGAGTGGAGCGAACTATTTATAAGGAGGATGAGTGGATACTCAACTCCTTCCTATGATGTGGGACTAAAAATACTGCATATAAAAAGGGGCCCTTGAATGGGCCATTTACAACTTATTTTAACACTCCCCCACAAGCCGAAGCATAAAAATCATAAGAGCCAAGCTTAGACAAAAATTAATGATACAAAGGTCTAGGTAGGGTCTTTGTGAGGATGTCGGTAACTTGCCCAGTAGCAGGCACATGTCGCAAGTCCAATTTCTTAAGTTGCATTTTCACGAACAAAGAAACAATCGACCTCAATATGTTTGTTACGTTCATGAAATACATGATACTTGGCAATGTGAACCGCTGCTTGGCTCTCACAAAAGAGAATGGTTAGAGAGGGTAGTTTCATGCCTAAGACACTCAGAAGATTCTCAAACTATGTGAGTTCAACAACCACGGAAGCCATAGAACGATATTCAGCTCCTGCAGATGAGCGTGCAGCAGAAACCACTTGTGGATCGGCAATCAACAAGGGAACCAACATAGTAAGCATCAGAGTAAGCAGCCACAAGAGACAAGGAGGGAGAGAACTTATACACAAGTCCTTGTCCTGGAGTAGTTTCCAAGTATTGAAAGATACACTCAATTGCTTGAAGATGAGAGATCCATGAAGCATGCATGAAACGACTAACCACTCCAACAACAAAGGATATACCAAGTCTTGTAACCGTAAGATAAAATAGCCTTCCCACCAGTCGACGATTATGCTATGGCTTAGGGAGGAACAGATCAGAGACAGAAGCATGAGTGCAATCTGCAGAGCTTATGGTTGACATCCATGGGTGAGTTAGCAGGCTAGCATCCAGGGCAGCCAACATCATGTAGAAGGTAAAGACAATATTTTCTTTGAGACAGAACGAGCCGTCAGGCCAACGGGCCACCTCGATGGCCAAAAAGTATCGGAGGGACCCCAAATCCTTTGACTAGAACTTGGCTGTCTGGTGCTTCTTGACCATTGTGATACCATCAAAATTATCGCATGTGATGAGGATATCATCGACATACACAAAAAGTATCACTGTGTCTGTTGAGCGATGTCGAGTGCACAAAGAGAAGTCAATCGAGCTTCAAGCGAAGCCGACATCGCGAACAACCCGATTGAACTTATCAAACAAGATATATGGAGACTGTTTGAGACCATAAAGAGATTTTTTTAGGTAACACACCAGAGACTTCCTTGTTGTCTCATAACCAAGAGGTTGTTGCATGTAAACAGTCTCACCAAGGTCGTCATTTAGGAAAGCATTTTTGATGCTCAATTGATGCAACGACCAATACTGATTGAAATCAAGGAGATCAAGACCCGAACAATATTCAACTTTGCAACGGATGAAAATGTCTCCTTACAATCGGTGTCGTGTTGTTGAGTGAATCCTCGAGCAACTAGGTGAGCTTTCAAATATTTTACCATCCCATCAGGGTGATGCTTCACAGTGAAGACCCACTTACAGCCAACAGGAGTATGTTCAGAAGGAAGAGCAACAAGGTCCCACGTGTGATTGGCCTAAAGTGCGGCGATTTCCTCATATATGGAGACTCGCCACTCCGGATGTCGAAGTGCCTCCTGAAGAGAAGGGGCGAAAAATAAAGGACAAGGAGGTCGCAAGCCTGTAGAGCGTCAGAGATAAGCGATGCAACGAGACAGTTTGAAATAAGGTGAGCAGTAGATGTCAATGTCGGAACAACGGTTGGCGTAGCATCAATAGGCAAGGGAGGCTCCCATGAGATAGTAGACCGAGGAAAGCGGCACGACTAGACACGAAGAGGAGGCAGCAAGGGGAGAGGCACAACTGGAGGAGTGGAAAGAAGAGGAGGGTCGGTGGTGGTAGGCACGTTAGGACGCGACAGGTCAGGATGGAAGGCGCGTGAGAAATGTCAGATTGGTGGAAAGGTTGATGTTCATGGAAGGTGACAACAATAGACGTGACGAGTTTCTGAGTAGAGGGAGAGTAACAAACATAGCCTTTTTGGGTGCAAACAGGAGTGGTATCACCATTAGCCACCATAATAAACTTCGGAGACAAGTCATCTGAATACGGAGAAGATTTGTGAGGGGAGAAGTGGTAGGCGGCCCCAGAGTCTACGATCCACACCGGGATGTGGGGAAAAACATGAGATAACTGCAAAGGATGTAGAGGCGGAGGAGTGAGAAGCCTATGTATAATACCCCCTGTAGCTTGTGGAGTTCCTCGCACAGGATGTCAACGTCGATGTGGGAAGCGGAAGAGACATCCACCACAGGAGAGGCGAAGGTGCATTGGGTGGGGGTGGCATGAGTCCGGATTTATTGAAACAGGTGGCCTCAGTATGATAGACAGCCATAATAAGTACAAATCCGGGTAGTGGGCCGAGACGAGTGAGATCGACCATCATGTCTGCCACAACGAGAACCCTAACGATCACCCCGAGACCTAGAAGTAGGGCGCAAAGATAGGGAACGTCCCATCAGGGAAGGTGAAAGAGGTAACGCAACATCAAGGGGTGGAGTCACTTTGAGAATCATAGAGCACACATCAGAAAGAGATGGAACGATGGGCGAGGAGAGAATGGTCGCACGAGCGCTCTGAAGATGTAGAGGGAGATGGGCCATCATGAGAGCTATGCCAACCACCTCCTTCTGCGCTTGTTGGACAACAAAATCCAAGGAGGGAGGCTGGTACTGAAGCCAGGCCTCAACAAGGGTCTTGGACATTGCGACAAAAGAAGTCAGATCACCAATAGGGTCGGGGTCAACCGTCTGGAGGCAAGTAAAGATATCAAAGAGATGTTGGAGTCTGTCTTGGCCAAAGTAAAGAGACGGGAGCTCACTCCACATAGCTTTGAAAGTCTCAATGTACATGGTCATCTGATAGAGCTCAAACTCCATCGAGTTGAGAAGCCACAACTGAAATCGACCATCATCACGAAGCCACTGGTCTATAAGTTTAGTAGGAGAAGTGCAGGTAACATGATGAAGCAGCCCCTTGGTTTGTAGAACACGTCGCATGGAGTGCACCCATTCCACGAAATTTCTCTTCTCATTGAGAAAAATAATGGTAATCCTTAAATCATCCCGTACATCGGAAGGGGGAGTCGGAGTCGGAGTTGGATCTGGGAGAGACGTAGACAAGTCGGCAGGCGTGTACATAACCACTCGGCAGGGAGAGCATGAGAACGAAAGATCAGCAACCAGAGGACTTCGACACTAGGAGCTTGGGAACAAGAGCTCGACAACAGGAGGAGCACAACAAGAGGAGCTTGGTCAGGAGTTCCTTGGCAAAGAAAAACACAAGGGTCGATCTGCGGCTCGATTGGATCTTTCCAAAGAAGGAGAGATCACATTGTTGGGGATTGGCAGAGAAAGAAGTGAGCTTGCACGACGCCAAAGCTCGGCAGAGCGGAAAAGAGCTCACACCTTAAGCTTGGCAGAGCAAAGAGAGAGCTCGTACGATACCGAAGCTCGGCAGAGCAGGGAGAGCTAGCACCACAGGGGATCGACGGAGAAAAAAGAGAGCTCGCCTGATACCAAAGTTCGATAGAGAAGGGAGAGAGCTCGCACCCTAAGCTTGGCAGAGCAAGGAGAGAGTTCGCAGGAAACTGAAGCTCGGCAGAGAGCTCGCACTGCTAGGGATCAGCAGAGAAAGAAGAGAGCTCGCACAATACCAAAGCTCGACAGAGTAAGGAGAGAGCTCACACCCTAAGCTTGGCAGAGCAAGGAAATAACTCCCTTAAACATAGGAAATGTTAGAACATATGAATTCATTGATAATGGATGTAATGCAATAGTGACTTATTGAAGAGAAAGTGGAGGGTAATTTCACGGCGGGGCCAGCTGTTAGGGATAAGGGACATTTAAATAAAATAGTTAATTATTTCTAGCTTGCCCTAATTAACCTATCTCCTAGAATACCAGACCTATGCATTTAGGGTCTTGTTGGCCGGTCACACCAACGAGCCAAACAAAATTTGTGCGAGTCGGTTTTTTGCGGTTCGGTGTCGGTTTTCTGCGACAATGTGCGCATCATCCCTTTTCTAATTTCATAATCTTTATCAACTGATATATTAAATAAATAACAAAATAAAAGTAGATAGAAGGTTTATTAAATCTCACACACAAACAACTATTATATTCATGGCGCTTTGGGTATAATAGGGCATAACACCCACAATTCTCTATAATAACTTGCAAATTTAATATTAATAGCAATACAACTCAACGCTACAAAACAACCCAAAAATTAAACTCTTAATAAAACTTTTTTCCAACAGCGTGAAAACTCTCTAAATCTAAGCGTGCGCTACAAAAGTAAAATACACCCCAAAACATTGAAGTGCTCGGTTCGGTTCGGTTTAACATGAAAACCGACCCGAACCGATGCGATAAACCGAACCGACACCGGACCGGGCAGTAATAGTCGGTTTTCGGTTTTCGTTCCTCACACTTGTTGGCCGGTCACACCAACGAGCCAAACAAAATAACGACAAAATAAAACTCAGCAACGCGCAATACAACTCAACGCTACAAAACAACCCAAAAATGTTGCATCAATTCTCCCGGGGTTGAAAGAGTTCGACCTCGACGAGACTCAATGTAACCTGCAAGTAGAAAGTCCAAGTGTCGATCAGAGAGATGATGCATACTGTTTTGTTGATGCCATGGCTGCGACCCAAAACCTGGAAGTAACCCTCTCATCCCAAAAACTCGCAATCCATTAGTCAAAATGTCATGCCAAATATTTAAAGGAATACTATTATTAGAGCTTGCAGAGAATGACAAGGGGGTGTGTGGGGAAAACATGGGGTCTGGGAAAAAGCAGGAAACAATAGCAAGATAGAAAGAAAAGTCGGAGGCAAGCGTGATCAACCTGTGGAATTATTATTTCATAACGCATCATACGCTCGCCCGATAGATACCTATGAACGTCTGCTAGACTAGGATCGTCTAACGTCATGATTTCACCCATCAACGTCCCACTTGAGTCAAAAATTTTTAAGAAGATCTCAATTTTACCGTGTAAAATTTTCCATAAAAATCCTTTGAAGCGGGCATCCCGATTAGGAGTAAAATATCTAAGTATCCTATGTGCTCCTTCAATACGAGTAGACCTAGAAGCATCAGACCTCAAACGATAGTGAGATGGTGGTACAACATGCTCGTCCACAACTAAAGAGAAGTGATGTGGACTAAATGCGTGCTTGTCGAATACGAAGTCAATAAAAGGTGGTGCTTTGAGGGCCACAGGAGCGGGACCACCAAGCACAATGTCTGTGGGCTCAAGGGTTTGTGGCGGTAGTATGCTAAGAAGGCCAGGACATATGACGAAAGAGTGTCATCCAAGATGAGGGCCTCATCACTAACCAACTCCTCGAGGAGAAGAGAGAGCGATGAAGCGTCATCCGAGATGAGTGACACATCACTAGTAAGTTCTTCTGAAAGCGGGGGCTCAGAAAATAACTAAGTTGCTAAAATAGGTGTTGTCCTAAGGGCAAGTGGATCCATGACTTCAGCTAGCATGATAAAAGTAGGAGACGACTCTTTTTCCTGGAGCAGGGGCTCAAGAAGAAACTCTTCGATCGAAGGGGGTGCTATAACGGAGACACGTGGAGTCACGACTTCAGTCGTGGTGGATAAAATAGGAGAAAGTTCTTCTTCCTGGAGCAGGGGCTCAGGAAGAACCTCCTCGACTGAAGGGAGTGTTGTAGTGGAGACACGTGGAGTCACGACATCAGTCGGGGTGAAAAAGATAGAAGGAAACTTTTCTTCCTTGAACAGGGGCTCAGGAAGAATCTCTTTGACTGAAGTGCGTGTCACGGTGGAAGTGGGTGGGGCCAAGGTGCTCGTCGTGAAACTAACGAGATGTGGAGGACTAACGAAACACCTAACCTTGGGTTACACTATGTGATATGAAGTGTGGAGGTATGCAGGAGCAGCATAATGCGTGCGCATTGTCGTCTCTAGGTTGTGAACAGGGGTGCACAACCCACTCAGATTCTGCCTGAGTTCTGCAGTGACGAACTCAGCGGCTTTCCGCAAAGCTTTAATGCGCGCATCTAAATCATCTATTTTTTAAGACAAAAATTTTTAAACTTAAAATTTGAAAACGACTGGCGCTCGGCTGTCCCACGGTAGGAGTGAGATATCCCAGCAGCCACACCAAACTGATATAAACCAAGGTGGGGGTGTGGTTTTGACAGCGAATAAAAATGAGATCTTTTAAAATAAATGCGGCGCGAGAGAATTTCACGGACTATTTTAACGAACTAAGCGGCCAAGGCGTCGCTCGTGAACGCAAGACTACCACACAAACATAAGAACATCATGAGACTTAATTTCAGAGGCATAGAAAATTAGGTGGAGTCATTAGCACGTAGAAAATACAATAATTAGGTGATGAAATTAATCGGGCAAGCTCTTCATAATTAACCATTCATTTAAAAAATTCAAGCACAAACTAGTGGTTGAAAGCGGGAGATTGAAAGGTAATACCCCGGGTAGAGTGGGCGCGGCTGACGGGTCTCCTGGAAGGTGAAGAGGAAGGTTGTAGGTGCTCGGGACTTCACAAAAGGTTGGCTTGGCTCGGGACTTGACAGGGGAGGAAGGATTTCTGGCCCTGCAGAAATTATGGTGGATGCACAGGAGGTGCAATGCAATCTGGGCGACTGGTTTCGACAGGAGAGGTGTCGAATCAGTCGGAGGGGGTGGTAGCAGGGTCGCCGGAGGCCAGGACCACTGTGGAAGACGATGACAGAGCGAGACGGGTCTGGCGGAAGCCTCTGGAGTGTCAAAATTCTGTAGAGAGTCGTCGATCTTCTAGGAGCCGGCCTGAGGAGGGGTCGCCGGACCTTGGTGGAGCATCCAGGGGCGGCGCTGCTAGCGGTCGAGGGAGGGGAAGGCGTCAGGGCTTCCGTCGAAGAGGGCGGGCGCTGAAAGAAGGAATCGGGAGGCAGCGCTGGATTGAATCGAACGAACCTAAAAAGGATTTCGTTCAATTCTTTCACAGCCGGCTATAACAGTGAAGGGGGGGGGGGGAGGTTTTATAAGGGAGGATTAGGTTAAAATTGATATTGGCAAACCTTAAACATAGGAAATGTTAGAACATATGAATTTCTTTGATAATGGCTGTAATGCAATAGTGGCTTATTGGAGAGAAAGTGGTGGGTAATTTCACGGCGGGACCAGCTGTTAGGGATAGGGGACATTTAAATAAAATAGTTAATTATTTCTAACTTGCCCTAATTAACCTATCTCCTAGAATACCAGACCTATGCATTTAGGGTCTCGTTGGCCGGTCACACCAACAAGCCAAACAAAATTTGCCCGAACAATGTGCGCGATACAAAATAAAACTCAAGCGCTCATAACACACGCAATATAACTCTACGCTACAAAGCAACCCAAAAATGCGTGAAAGCGTGGGCTACAAAAGTAAGAAAACATGTGCGACAATAATAACAATAATGACGCGGCGCGGGTTGCATGGCATGGGCTATTGGAAATCAAATTCAACGGTGCTACAAGAACAAAGGATGGTAATGACTATGGTATATTGAAGATATTGATGGTTATGGGTACAAAGGATGGGAATGGTTGCATTAAATCGAAGACGACATTGGCAAGGGTTACAAGTGATTAGGGCCATGTGTCTTGAGTCAGGTGGTTAAGAGAACAGTTAGAGATCATCTATGACACATCATGCAAAGGGAAGGAGTAGTGAGGTAGAGAGGAAGTGATTGGGCTCGAGTTCCATGAATATGGCGTATACAACAGGTCACATCGAGAAAATGTCAAGGGACGATACAGAGAGATAAAGAATCAGTAAAGAAAATGGTTATCGCAAATAAAAGTGTTAGGAGAGCAGCGCCATTGTGAAAAATTAAATACATTGGGTAGCGCGAGAAGTTGAGGATGTTGGGTTGCGAGGCCTGAGGATAACAAAAGCGATGGATTTATAACAACAAGGACTAATCTGGATGATCAGCAAAAATTACTAGACGAGAGTGAAATTTTTTCCAAAGTTAGACATAAGTTATTACGAGAAAAAATTGACGAAATTGAAAGAGAAAAAAGGATACGTATGTGGTAACGGCTAGAAAAAACTACAATAACAAGAGAATCGACTCGCACTAACAAAGATAGTTGATGAGAACCACACTTCGAGTGCAGACCGTCACACAATGGGGACAACAGTCACTGCACATGTCTATTATCGCAAGAGGTCATTTGGATGATGAGAGTCCACGGTTACGTTTGAGGGTTGTTTGGACAAATTGTGTATTTTTCTGTATTTTTAGTATTTTATTTGATGAGATTAGACACTTATCATAAAGGGCCAACCAGAGTCGTTCATGATGTTCCCTAAGCAAGATTAGGATAAAGGAGAGGAGGGATGATTTCATTTCATTGCAAATTTTGGAGAGGACGATTCACAAAATCCAGCAATTTCATGTGGTACCAACTCCACGAAAGCCCAAGGTGACGATTCCTTGGTAAGTTATCCTTGTTTTCCTAGTGTCCTCGAAGTTAGTTGCCCCTTTTCCATCATCCCCATGTTCATCCGACTCCATCCAAACAATTGTCGCCCCCTAGTCCCTCCAAACAATTGCTGCCCTTGTCCGTTAAAATAGCATTCGTCCGTCAGGATCCCCTCTTCCTAGGGGTGTGCAAAAGTAGTCGAAGAACCGAGAACCGGACCGAAATCGAACTGGGTTGTTCGGGTCAGTTCCCATATTGGTCGTTCCAGCTTCGGTTCTATAAATAAATGGAACCGAAGTTTCGGTTCGGCTCAGTTCTAGAGTCCAATGGTCGGGTATCCCGTAACAAATAAGGTAATAACCATATTATTATTAGAATTTGGGCGCATCACTTAATAATTAATATATTTATTCTCTTCCAACCCTATCTGAGCCGTCCTCATCTCCCCAAGAAAGCATGTGACTGTGGCCCTGAAAAATTGAGACATTGTGAAGGGGAAGCTCTTCCTCGCCGTTCTGATTTCCTAGCTCAATTATCCTCCCGATGGCGTCGATTAAGGCCATTCCTCCTCAAGATTTCTGTAACTTTTCCTCGCCAGCTCCCCCCTTCACCCTTCCTCGTCATTTTTTGTTTTCACAGCTCAATCCACCTCCCGCCGGCATCGAATAACGCCATCTCCTCCTCCAGACTTCTGCATCAATTAAGGTCATTTCGCTGGCGTCGATTAAGGCCATCTCCTCCTCAATACTTTTGTGTCGACTAAGTTCATTCCGACGACGTCGATTAAGGCCATCTCCTCCTCGCAGCTCAATCCTCCTCCCATCGGCGTCGATTATTCTGATCATCATGGGAAGGTAGGCAATTTTTTCAAGTCTTCTTTTAGTATGTTGCTTATTATTTAGGGGTAAAATTTCTTCCTTAGAATGTTAAGGCTTTTGTAAACGGATTAGTGCCCTAATTTCTTTTGGTAGGTCTCCAGGTTTAGTTAGTTTTTGGTCCGGTAACATGCTCCCGTCTTATTTTGCTGGCCTTCTTAATGAATATAACTTTTGTACTTCGTTAGTTATTTTGTTGTGTATTAAGAAATTTTGGAATCCTTTATTAAGACCTTTTGTGGTCCCAATTAAGATAAGAATTTTTTTCCTTTTAATGGATTTTTTAGTTAGCCTTTCTCTTGGAAAATTTGGAATCCTTTATTAAGACTTTTTGTGAATAATTAATATTTTTTATAGCATGAGTAGAACTGAGAATCGAACCGACATTTCCGATGCAGTTACGGTTCTATACTGTGGGTGCATGGGTCGGTTCCGAATCCAAAAAGTCGGAACCAAACCTATACGGGTCGGTTTTTGGTTCTGAGTGGCCACACCAATCTGAGTTGCACCCCTACCTCTTCATGTACCTCAACGACCCTTCTAGTCCCAAGCCGCAGTACCTTTGCCCCCCTATATCCCTAACCAATCCCACCTTCATAAAATAGATGTACCCTTCAACTGTAAGCCCCAACATCTTAGCCACAAGCCCTAACAGCCCACCATTCCCTTCCCGTAGCCCTCCTCATTACACCCAATCCACAAGAAGTCCCACGCAGGCCCCAAACAGCCACCATCCACATTGAACCCTATAGCCTTATCATGTGTCATGACTTCTCATTTCTCAATCTAAATGAAAATGACCATGCAGCAAAGAAGCTTGTATGATTTCCATAAACTTATCTATCTAATGGATCAAAAGAACACGGGCAAAGTTGTTGAAATAAATTTAACTCTACAATCTTTTTGGAAAACATAAAAAGTAACAGATTATTCCAACCCGTGAAAATAAGTAATAGATGATGAAACACTCAACTATGTTGGGAAGGTGAATGAACAATAAATAGTCATACCTTGTTGAAAAGAATATCCCTGTTGTTAATGTGCATAATGCCATCCTTGAGAGTGCATTTCCACCTACTCTTTGTCCGTGTCACCTGTTCCACAAGAGCATGTTTATTTTGCAAAGAATAACAAATCAATAATTTTCAATTTGACATTCATTAGACCGAAACCAAATGAACTACCTTGTCAAACTGAGCTAAAACTAAATGTTGTGTGTTTGGCTCTTCCTCTCCCTGATCAAAATCATCCAGATCATCTTCATCATCATCTTCATTTAAGGGAGGCTCCTCATCCTCTGCAGCTTCATTTTTGGCTGGCTTTGGAGTGCTAACTAATGGGGTAGGTGCCCGCAGATCTACTAAAAATGTCTCCAGATAAAACCCCAAACACTTCTAATGTAGCCACCAACATACAACAAATGTGCACTAAAACAATAAACATACCGTGTTCAGCAGGTGTGGGAGTATTGTAATCTTCATTTGCGACTCCTTGGTAATGGAACAACTTTAGAAAACAAAAATATGAACAGAGTCAGAAAGAGCAAGGAGTAGGAACTGTAAATAAAATGAACCAAGTTAGGTACGTCATCATATTCATCATGAACACCATCCTGCTGAGGAAGCAATGGAGTTTCTCTTGTTACCACCTTGGATTGAGCATCAGTTGTGATGATTCCCCAATTTCCAATGGATGAAAGTTGGCTTTCCTAAACTTGCAACACATCAATATCAGACATTTTAATACATAAGATGAGATGAGCCAAGGACAGAAATAAGTTGATAGAGTTATATAAACTATCCACAACCGCATCAATAGTACCCAAAGTTCACAAAGAGCTGCTGATATCGCACAAAACATCAGAGTTCCATTAATTGGGTTACAAAAGTATCAAAGCTAATACTTATCCCAAAATTTGACCTGCAAAGAACTAACATAAAATGCATCTCCTGATAAACAGGTTCCGCTGTTGTTGCTGCTAGTAATATCTGGGGACAGTTGCTGAAGGGTTCATGAAAGGCACTCATGAAACTATGAAAGCATAATTAAAACTATTGCAGAAGAGTTTATGACAGCTCATTATAAGTATGCTTCCGCTGTAGATTAAAATTTAATAAACAGTCCCGAACAAAAATGTGTAAGCTTCATTAATAAATAAGGGTTAATTACCGGGACCTATTCTAGGACTTTGCATATAAACCTTGAAATAACAAAAAACTCTCATATAAGTTTAGGACATTACAAGTCACCTCTACTCAATTAACATGCATAATGCATTATGAGTGCATGCCTCCATCTGGGTGGTTTATAAAAAACTAACAATGGAAACTCAAGGAGAAGGTTTTGGTAATTTCAAAAAGTAAAGGGAAGGTCCTTGTAATTATGTGAACTGTCAAGGGAGGTCCTGACAAATAACCCTAATAAATAAATCAATTTGGTGGAAAGCTAAAATTGAACATATGCTCGTCTGATACAACTACACAATTGCTCAGATAACCTGAGACCACCTTTCATGACCATTAGAAGTCTTACCCACTCAAAAATTTGCGGCACCTGGAGTTATAAAAATGCTAAGCTTAACCTAAGTTCTTATTATCACATATACACTGAACTGATTGAGAACTAAAAAAGTTCAGAGCGCAGCACCTGATTAAAGGTTTTTGGTTGTCATTAAATCCATCAAACGTCTTTCTAATGCATATGGAATTGGTTTTGATTATAGATTTTTGGAATGGTCAAGATTAGCAAATCAAAACTAGGAATGTGACTTTTAATGAGAGTGGTGTGCATAAGAATGGGCTTTGCAATGCAAGAAGTAAGACCCCACACGTACAATTTCAAAAAATATTTAAATATGATGTGAAAGAAAGAGTTCAGGTCACTTCTAAAACTATTGAGCGACAAGTAGAACAGAGTATTTGTAATTAAGATGAGAAGCTCTTAAAAGAAGGGTAAGTTCATGGAAACACTCCTTCCTTACATATTGTTGACTGATATTTGAGAACCAGAATGTATTGAAAAAGACTTGCCAGATAAAGAAGCAACTACCAAAGTACAAGAGAGCAGTGTGGAACAAAGTATTATTAGGATCACGGAAAGCACAGTAGCAATGTAAGATGACAAAATTAGCATTGATAAACTAAGTCTCTCACCGCAATAAATGATTGAGAGAAGGTTCTGCAAGAGATGATTCCTTTCAAGGAATTACATCATAAATTAATATCCGAGTGGGAAACTAGTAGTTTCATGGAGTTCAAAATTTACTCATAATTTATATCTGAAGGCTTCTAAGATAATATCAGTTTCGCTATCAAGTTCGTTACAAATTTCCCAATTCCAAATAATCAACTATTGATGACTAATAACTTCTAACAATGAACCCACGCGTTAATTAAAACACATAAGACCTACACATAAATTAACTCATAATTTATACCTGCAACAACCCATGACATAAAAGATCTTTAATGATAGCGAACACGATGACCCTATGCCCCCCCCCCTCCGCCTGTCCAAAATGAGCTTATCCCCAAGGTAAGAAGGTGACCAACTTCCTATGCCAGCTAACTTGATTCCATCATCATTTGGATCATCCAACTCTAAGCAGAAAAGCCTTTTGCAACGATGTCCTTGTGTAAAGGCATCATCACAATTATAACTTAACCAATTCGATCGACATCCAACCATCTTTGCACGTGACAAGCGCCAAACATATAGAGGGATGACAATCTAATGTCTTTATGCTCGATTGACTGCATCTGTGGTGAAATAGTCATCTTGATCCATGTGCAATCGACATTCACAAATCTTGGGCAAACTCATAGCAATAACTAAGTGTTGTGTATTTTCAAACTTGCCATCTAACCGTGATCGTTCACGAAGCCTTGTCATGAAGACTGTGACTTGTTACTCTAATTTGAGTGATGAAGAGCAAGCTAGGAGAACTTAAAACCTCTCTAGATAATCATTAACATACCCCATCCGCCGCAATGAGATTAGTTCATTGAGAGAATTGCTTCATAATGGGGGATCGAAGCGCATGTTGCAACACTTACTAAATTCTTCCCAAACCATTCCTGATTTTTCCATCTACAAACGGACAAATTGAGTTGCTCCCAGAAGATGGCGATGGCAGGTCGTCAGACTGATCCATTCTATTGTTGGTGCTTATTGATGGTCTAAAAATTGCTCGAATTTGATTATCCATCCCAATGGATCTTCCTTGAGAATTACAATTTAACATAATGGGACGCGACACTAGCTTCATGCCGCATATCAATTGGGGTAGCAACGCATATGCGGGGTGGAGGAGGCCCCTGGATGCTATTGGTTTGTCCGCGTGTTGGAGTCGTGTTGATTTAGACAGCTGGTGTGAGACTATAGGTCAAGTTAGAAAGTTTAGCCAGGGTTATCTGATGTCGCGCCTCAGCCTCTTGATATCGCATATATGCAGAGGTTTGAGTTGTCAAGCATTGTCCTCGTGCCCATGACTTGTTACATTTGATTGTTGGAGTAGTCTATGATGTGGAGGGCTGGAGGGAATTGTGGTGCTCTAGAATAGGATCGGATTGCGGGAAGACTCGACTCACTACAAAATAATGTAGTCAGGTTACTCGTGGTTCCACGCAATCCGCAGAATTTTCCTATGATGACCCCCATAAATAAAAGAAACTCACTTTTTAATAAAACATATAATTAATTAACATAAGTAAGCCCTCTTTCTTTTAATAGTAATCAATTAATTAATTATGTGTGTTCATAAATGAATAAGGTGCTGGGCTCAAGGAATAAGGTGTCGGGTTCAATAGAAAGGAGGCGCGCAGCAACTTACATTTAAAAAGGAACAGTACAAATTTCAAGGCTAGTAAAGCTATCACCACATTGTTTCTTATTTATTTTCCATACAATTGTTCTCTATAATGGCAGTATATTCAAAAGAGTTCGTACACAATCTAATTTAATCATATTGAAAAGCTCAATCACTTGATCACACCAAATGTTTCACTTTCAGTTACAACTAACATCAGATTTGCTTTTGAAATAACAACTGTACAACACTCAAGCCTTTATCCCCAACTTTTGAAATAACTGTACATTCAAAAAATAGTTTGCCAGGATACAAATATAAGATCCTTCACACCCTCAACGATAAGAAACTGAAAGCATTTAAAAATTTAACACAGAAAGTAAATCCATAAATCTCTTAGGAGGAAAAAAAATCAGGGTTTATATATCTTGCATAAGTTGGTGGAAGTTAATAATATTGAAAGATACATGGACTAGTACAGTGAGGAAGCGTAGTTAGAAAAACTATAGATACATCAACAAAAAATCCATATCCGTATTTAATAAAAAAAAAATTGACAATACATTGTATTCAATAATAAGCTCTCAAGCATACAAAGGAAGTGTGAAATAGTGATTCCATACCATTATTTGTCAAAGTAATTTAATCTAAAAGCAATTAAACATTCAGGTGAAATGAACAGGAAGAGTAAGAAGATCACATCATATTGACAATTTGAGAAATAACCCACCTTTGGTAGAACAAACTCAATCTCCATATCTCCACTACCATCTTGTTGTGGCATAAAACCTCCCGATGTCATATGAGGGGCATAATCATCTCTTTTACGCTTTCCAGCAGACATCATGAAGAAATCCTATATATGCACAAATCAAAAAGTAAAAATATATTCCAAATAGTTCTGACTTAAGCAAATAGAAAATGAATGGTTATCTTGAACATTGGCAGAGGGACTTAAATGAAATTATTAAAGATATAAAATAGGTAAAAGAGTGACATGCCACAAGTTTACAGCAAAATTAACTGCTAAGTAGAAGTTGGAAAAAACCTGAAAATATTCATCTATCTAAACTGGAGTTGCATGAGCAATGAAAGGCATTCAACAAGCTATTCATCTATTTCCTAAGGTTTAACTGGCAATAAATTAATATAGAACTTACAGTACATGAGTCATTGGTTGATGAGGAGTTGCATGAGTATTAAAAGGAATTCAGTAAGTAATTTGTCTATTTTCTAATATCTAAATTGGCAATAACTTGAAAAAAGGAGACTTGCCTGGGTCATTGGCTGATGAGGAGCTCCCCTGTCAACCTCCTCCCGGCCTTCAACATAAGCTATAATAACCCACAACGAAGGAAAAGATGACTCCAAGGTAAACAAGTATATCATAGATATCAAGAGACATGATGCAAGTTTAACAATCAGTCGATACATACCCACATTAACATCAACTCCTAAAGGTCTTTGATTCATCCAAGAAGATGGTGGTGGCTGCACAGAAGAATACCACAACTCATTAGTCACATTATGCCAAGTTCATTACCTACGTCTGCATAATCAAAACAATCTCAAGAAAACATAATGCATCCACCGAGTAGCAGCTTCAGTAAATGAAAAAAAAAGGAAATTTCAATTACACGGAGTTTTAACAACAAAAGAGAAAAAATAGATATCTTTACCATGTACGGAGTTGGTCTTCCTGGTTTCACATCTCCGCCATTTCTGATGTCACTAACAGGAGCATAATCAGAGGGTCCAGTGGGTATATTATAAATCTGATCTGTTCCAGGCAATGGAGTTTGAATTGGGGTTTGGGGCAGCGGGGTTTGGGGCAGCGGAGTTTGCAGAGGAGTCTATATGACAATAACCCGTGAAGCATCAATAAATCATACAAAGATAATAGTAGGGGTCTCTTTTAGTATCCAATAAGCGGGATGATCGTGAGTTTTACCGGAGGGAAGAGCATCTCGGCCGTTGGGGTCTCATACTCCTCCACGGGCGGCACATTAAGGTCGTGCACCGGGGTGATTAGACCTGCTTGCTTCGGCAGCAAAGCCCTCTCCATATTTGGAGATATAACCCCACACTGCATCATCCTCGCCTCCCATAACTGAAATTCCCGCAGTTAAAACATGCCCAGACCCGTAACCACATCAAAACCCTAAGTCGGTCGGATCGATTATAACCAAAAAAAAGGAAATACCGCTTGCAGCTCGCCGAGCACAATCTCTCCGGCACCGGAATTGATGAACTCGTCCCGGACCTTGTTGATGACATCTTCAATTACCTGGAGATAAACGGAAGAGACGCTACCTGCCATTGATTACCCCCGCAATCAGGGCTTTTTGAAGGAGCAATGACGACGAGGAATTCTAAAGGCAAATTCAAGCTGGATGGGAATCGATCTTTGTTTCTAACAAGACAAAGGTCGATGGCATCGAACGATCTAGGTTTTCGAGTTCATTCCAGTCAGTGGTGAGAGAGAGAGGGGGGAGAGGGGGAAGAGAGGGGAGAGAATGCGGACGAGAAAGCTGGAATTAAAGAGGAGAATATAAATAGGTTTGCATCCGTTTGCGAAGAGGAGCCACGTGCAGGCATCAAAGCGATTGACCTACGGGTGAGACCGCCCGCTTTTATAAGGATTCATTGGGTTCACCAGCGCCACCAATCTCATAAGAACCTACCATGATACTCTGCATTTAAGGCTGACCCGGTGGCACGCAGGAAGGAGCAAGAAAACGGCCGTTCTAAATGAATTATTTGGGCCAGCAGCGAAACTGTCGCTTTCGACCTTTTCATGCAGGTCGCTCGTCCCCGTCGCTCCCACTGGTTTCCCAAATACCTTTATTCCGGCTCGGCCCCGCCGGAACGGCATACCGCCGGGTTGTCAAACACAGCCTAAGCTTAAATACAGATTAATTCGTGATTGATTTGACGGGTTCATTAATCCAATTCTTTAATATTTTTGACAACCGAGACTATAGGAGGAGGTGTTAGCCCAAACAGTGCCACGAGACGGCGATTCCTGTGTGTAGAACGGCAACGCTGGCCAAAACACTGTTTGATCTAGCCTCCGTTGCACACCACAATAGAAATTCGTCAGCTTTCCACACCGGGCCTTAAAAAGACCACTGCATCGGACTCATATTTTTCTCTGCGTAGATTTCCCTATTTTAGAAAAGCAAATTGAGAGTGATCGTGGTAGTAAAAGGGTTATCAAATATGCTTACCACAAATGGTGCTTTTCTAAAAACAAAGTTTTAAGTCAAAATGTCATTAAAATCACCAAATTTTGATGATCGAAAACACCGAAGAAAAATTGTTACTGTTTCATTGGCGCAGCTCAAACATCATGATTGTCTCAAATAGAGTCATGCCCTATTTGAAATATAGTTAGCATTGAATGTGTGTTACAATGAATGCTAAATATTTTTTTACCAAAAATGACAAATCATGATCATGCAAATAAAGTTGAACATTAGCAGAATAAAAACTATTATCAAAGGTTAAAAAAGTAGGTAAATCATCACTGTTGTATTTACTGCTGCAAATTTGTATTATCACAGCTCAAACACCAAAACTATTTTGAACTATGTCTCGATAAAATTATTTGTCATGGTAATTACTTGCTCGCATGCTTTCAACATGTAAGCGCATAAATTTAGGTTGTATTTGGTGCGGCTTATCGTAGATTATTTATTTCGGTAAGGTTGGACAAAAACGTCAATGTATGTTTTGTATGACAAATGTTACTATCATTATCAAAAAAGAAAATAGTTTTGGGCATAAGATTTTGAAATGACATTGACATTTTTGTCCAACCTCACCGGAGCAAATAAGCCGCGATAATTCACGTCAAACGGAACCTTAATATGGGGACTAGCGTTTTAAGGCTCTATTTGGCACAGTGATACAAAGCTAAACAGTTAATTTTAGTGATGTCTATACGAGTGATAGGCAAGAGAATCCTCCCCTACAGTCAATCGTGACAGTATTCCGATCATGACAGTACATGTTGGGCCCTCAGTGCCCAGCGCCACAGTACTCCGACCATGACATTTTCTAGGCGTGACGGCACTCCTGCCGCACGCAAACCCCCCAAGCGCTATACTATGTTTGAAGCTTGTTATTTTCGTATGCGCGAGGATTTGAGAATGATGGAAAGAGCGCATTTTTACTGTAGATAAAGGGTTTGCCTATATGAGAATGAGAGCACATTTTTCAAAAATTTAAAAAATATATTAATTAAAGATATTATAAATGTTGGGTATTGTATCCACAATTACCTGTATTTGAAGAAGACTCCAGTCAAGCTAAGATGGATTCACAATGTATTTGACGTTCTTCCATCAAGTTGTGCTTACAGCTATTCCATGCTAAGTACACGCCAATGTCAGGGTGCAGTGGGTCAATATACACGGGTCTGCGCAACGTAATCTCTCGTTGAGTAGATCAGTGTGTTGACTCACGTGTGCTCTCTCTATTGGAGTGTACTTATTTTCAAGCACAGGGTTAAGGCAGACCAAGAGCAGAAGAAGGAGCAATGATGAGTCAAAGACCAAGTCATCAAAGGAAGGAAGAGGAAATTCTTCTAAGTCAAAATCGACGGGAATCACTAAGTGATTCTCGCCGACTTCGACGTGAATCGTTAGTGATTCCCGCCGATTCGACGAGAATCAGTTTGCATTCCCGCCGACTTCCACCGGCTGGCAGTTTTCCAACAGGAACTCAGCCAAGGCAGAATCGACGGGAATCGTGAGTGATTCCCGCCGACATCGACGGGAATCACCAACGATTCCCGCCGATTTTGCCTTAGGCAATTTTCCTCATTCGCTGAACCGAACCAAGATGCCTTGTGCTGTTTCGACCGGGGCTAGGGTTTCTCCTTGTGGGTCTCACAACGGTCATTAGGGTTGGCTCTAGTATTTATACTCGTGTATTTTGAACTTCTACAGTATCCATTCTCGGAAATCAAAAAAGGAGGCCGAGCGTGACCTAGCCGATCGCGGAAACCGCCGATCGCTTGTCTCCGCTCGCCAGGAAGTCGTCACCGATAATCTCCGATCATCTTTGATCTTCCGACGATAGTACCGAGGTAAGCAGAGCGTCTCACGTATCTCTCTTGAGATCTCTTGTCTTCCGATTCGTAGAAAGAGACTTGTTCTCCATTCCGAATCGGTGGAGACGTTTGATCCGACTGAGATCGTTGGTAGACCTAGCTTGCTTCGTCAAGAAGTTTGGATCTACAAAGCATTGCCGCCGCATTTACTTGCCGCCGCCGATCTTGACAAGATCCTCTCCAAGAGAGAAATCCGGTTGTGGACTCTTCGTAACTTTCAAGAAAGCTTCAACGAACGAAGAAGGACATCGGAATCTCCAAAAGCTCTGTTTGTATTTTCTTTTACATTCAATTTTGAGTTGTTGTAAAGAAATTTTTATTCCTAGTTGTAAGGGTTGGGTGCAACCCGTGGTGGTGGAGTTGTGACTGCTTTGTTGGAAGGGTTCCTTTCGTAGTGTGAGGATTGGATTTCAATCCGTTTGGAGAAGTGATCGAGTCGTCCCTTGGTGGGAGATAGGTCGAAGGGGGAAAGTGGACGTACCCAAATCGGGGAACCACTATAACTCTTTGTGTGTTTTCTGTGCTGTGTTTGTTAATTTGTGCAGGTTAAATTAATTCCGCAAAAGACCGCACGACACCTATTCCCCCTCCCCCCCATAGGTGGATTTAGTCGACACTAGAGACTTTCAAGTGGTATCAGAGGGAGGTTACTCATCAATAAGGTTAACACCTTGAGTAAGATCATGTATCTAGTGTCAAGAAGAAAGTAAGACTCAAGCATGGAGCTATACACTGATGTCTCTCCTCTGAGACTCCCTGCCTGCACAAAAGAATATTATCCCATCTAGAAAATGAGAGTTCAGTTTCATCTAGAAGCCATTGACCCTCGTGCGTTATTCATTATGGAAGATGGTCCCTTCATTCCCATGAAGGCTTCTGGTTCTGGAAAAGGTCTCCAAATCCCCAAGAGTCCCGCAGAGATGTCTGAGACTGAGCTCTCACTATTCAACTTGCACACTACAACAAATGTGTCAATTAGGAACAAAAATTATGAAGGCATTATGATTTGTTGCTAATTGGCTACAAATTTAGCTATGTAAATAATTTTCGTTTTTTGATACAAGATTATCAACGAATATTTTTGTTGATGATTTAGAATCAAATATATTTGTTGCAAAATATCACATGATAGTTAGGAAGGATTTATTTTGTGCTCAAAATTTATTGGTGAATATGTTGGAGTTGTGGAACACTTTCGGTCTTCTTGTTTCTCACACCGGGTTCGCTCACGTGAGCTTAGAGGAATCGAAGTGTGAATCCCTCTGATTTATCCGGTGTCGACGACAGCGGGGGTCCGGGGGCGGCAGCCCCCGGCGGAGGTCCCGCTGACCGGACAGCGGGCAGGGGTCCAGGGGACAGCGTCCCCGGTGGGGGCTCGGGGGCAACGGCCCCGAAATAAAATCAATTTCGGAACATAATATATGGAGGGAAAATAATCTCCCCTCAAAATGTTTGGAGGGAAAATAAAAAATTCCCCCCAAAATTTTAGCACCAATATATATATATATATATATATATATATTTATTTACTTTAGGGTTTAGGAACATTTCATTTTCACGCTCCCGACTCTATCCCGTCGCCCTCCTCCAGTCGCCTGCCCGGCGTCGTCCTCTTCCCGCCAACCTCCCGTCGCATTCCGTCTGCCCACTCCAAGTATCATCTTCCCATCGCCCTACTCCGGCCAGTCAGCATCCTCCCGTTGCTCTGCTCCTGTTACCGCGCGTGCCCTAGATAGATCGCCCAACTTGCCGGAAGATAATCTCCAGTTCCGCCATTCTTAGGTGGACAATCTCCCAAGGTAAGATTTGATGCTTTGTGCAAACTATTTCTACCTAATGGTTTGTTGTTAGGTGGGCGATCGCCCTACTCTGCCACATCTCTAGTATTTTCTAATTGATTTTCTTGTCCCTATTGAAGGATATTGATATAAATAGGCTTTGGGAACCTGCTCCTGCAGCTGGTTGGAGACCATCTTCAGCTCCCCTGTCATATTGGCCTTGTATGTATATACATGCTCTTTTGAGATAATATTTTCTTTTGAAAAGTCACATTATTTTATTTTACATTTTCTAGTTAGTCTAATGCAGAATTTATAATAAATTTTTATTAGGTTATGTTGTAGTCCCTCCAACTGAGAGCAATGGCTATTTAAGAGTACGTTGTAATGGTGGTCTAAACCAACAACGCAATGCGGTATGGGTTATTTATTTCTTCACTGTATTCTAAACTCAATCCTTTGGGTAGATTATGTAAATGAATTATTATTCTCTATCTTGAAATTAGCAACCTATCATTTGCAGCACAAACTCATTTTATGACATCAACATATTGGGTTGTAGTTATCAACAAAAAACTGACTTTGGTTTTTTGATTTTCTTATGGCAACTTCTCAGTCACTTAATCAAAATCATTTAAGTGACGTTTTATTTATATGCTGGAGTCTTTTTTAGAGCATGTTAGCTGGATTTTGTGCTGTTCATATGATTGATCTTTCTTTAGAGCATGTTAGGCTTGATTTTTTGTGTGGTACGTTATCTTTTGAGGTTCGAAGAATGATATGTACATGAATAAGCCCATGTTTTGCAAAAATATGGCATATTGAGATGCAGCAACTGTATACCGTCTAACCTTTTGATTGAGTGATTTTGACATTTTTCTACCTTTTAATGGCTTATATTTATACAGTGCGTAAGGAATAAATAATGGCGTCAATATTCGTGAAACTTTGATAGTCTTGTAGGTTTTATGGGTGTATGCTGCCGTACAATGTTGTTAGAGATTGCAAGCAAAGGGACAATCATGCATCTTACATTCTTACTATGTTCGCAAAAGTTCATTTGATTTCTTCCATCATTCAAATAAAATTAAACGAAACATATTAAAAAATCAAATGCATTCCATATATTAGCAAGCCATTTGTTGTAACTTGTAACTTCGATTGTAAACTTTGTTCCTACTGTACTTCAAAACAAACACATGTTCAAGAATAAAAACTTTGTCGATGAATAATTTTATATGATCTTACTCCAATAAATGTATTGAATTACATATTCCACGATAAGTATGCTCTATGCTCAATATTCCACGATAAGTTTCATTAGTATTGCAGCGCCTAGGTCTATGTTGAACTGTTTAAGAGGTTGGTTTAACGGAGTTTGGCCCACATTTAGTAAAATTCCAGATGATGTAAAACAAAACTTCTTCAATATGTTCAAGGTAAATCTTTCATTTTTTTCTTGATTTATTTGTCAAATTAATGTTCATAACCTCAAATTTTATGATAATTGTAGGAGAAATTTACTTGGCGTGCTCCAACAACAGAACAACAAATCTATAAAATTTGGAAGAGTTATTTTAGTAGAATAATGACTTCAGAGATGAGACGCATTCGAAGAGTTACAAAGTCAAAGTCCGCACCTCCGCCGACATGGATGCGAAAAGAAATTTTTAAAGAATTATGGAATATATGGGTAGCTGATAAATACAAAGATCTTCAAGCAAATAACCGTAGAAATAGAATCTCTGATAGAGATGGTCTTGGGGTAGTTAAAAGTACAGCGGGATCTATTTCTATTCCACATCATGCTTTTAGAATGGTAAGTGATTAAATCTTTGGACATTTCAACTTTTTTTTTGAATTTTTAATATTGGCATTTAAAATCTTCATGAAAAGGTTTTCAACAGAACTCAATGTTTCCATGAATGGTAAGTGATTAAATTTTTAATATTGACAATATAGATATTCTTCATGAAAGATATTGATTTTAACCATTTTACTGCAATGTTGAATGTAGTCACCAATCTCTTGCTGTTATCAATATGATAGGAATTTGGAAGGTATTGATTTTAACTATTTTACTGCCATTGTTGAATGTAGTCACCAATCTCTTGCTGTTATCAATATGATAGGAATTTGTGGTTAAAGTCAGTGCCTTTTCGCAAAAGGTTAAAAAACATATTGATCCTCCAATAACCATTCATATGGCCATTTGCATTCTATCAATTTGACCATTTTGAAATTGTTGTATGGTGCTTATATTTGCAGCATCACCTATTTGCTTTTTATTTCACATTTTGGAGCATTTTTAGGCCAAGCGCCATGTCTGCCTCACTAGTTGAATATATTTCTTGTTTTCTCTAATCATCATCTATGTTAAATACAATGCAGGCTCATGCTAATGCAGGGTTACCGGTTCCTCATGAAAAGGTTTTCAACAGAACTCATAGAACCAATAAAGGGCGAGGACCATTTGTCGATAAGAAATCAAAGAAAACATTTGTAAGTATTTTTTTCCATTAGTTTTTAATAGATGCTAATATTTTAATTCTTAATGTCATTATTACTTATAGTTTTAAATTTTCTTTATAGGAGTCTTACTCCCTAAAGTTAAATGAGAAGCAAGCTCAAAGCAATGATACAACGATATTGGCTTCTACCAATGCTTCTTCGACATATTATCCAGATTTATGGATTGAGGCTTCTGGTGGTCTTAAAAATGGTCGTTGCTATGGATTTGGCAATTCATACGATGAGAGTGTCATCTTTGGTACGAGTTCAAGAACCAATGCCCAAATTGTAATTGAGAAGTACAAGGATCGTGTTGAAGAATTAGAGAAACTTCAAATGGAGATGAATAATAGTTTTGAACAAAGGGTAGATAGTGTTGTTAAAGATATTGTTAAAAATGCCGTTTCTACTGCCTTAGAAGTGCACGGAATTTATCAAGGCCATCACTTTTCTCCTGGACATTATTCTTCTCCTGGATCATATACTTCTACTCAATTCTCTGCTCCAGGTTCCGGTTATTTTTCAGCTCCAGTTCCCGGCTACTATGCAACTCATCCCAACTATTTTCGAATACCAAGTCATCATCCGCAAGCTCAATATCAAGCTCCAAATCAAGATTCTTCTCCAGTTCAACGTCAATCTTTTGACAACGGTCATTGTCCAGATCAGCTGATTCCACGCTCATAGTTACATCATATTTTGTTTTGTTAAAATTTTGATACATGTTATCATATTTTGGTGGATTTGCTTTTGATCAAAGTTTGTTGATATGCAAATTTTTGTGTATATGTTGGTTGTCAATTTGGCTATCTAATGACAAGTTATGTATGACATTTGATCATATTGATGGTAAATTTATATTGGTTATTTTGTTGGATGTATTATTATTTAATAATTGAATAATTATGCAAGCAAAAAAATTTTAATTTAACTATTGTTAAAAATATGAAACTAATAAATTATTATTAATTCAATCATAAAAAAATTTATTGTCAAATTTTTTTTTTGTGTGTTTGACATTTATTAACAACAAATTTTGTATCAATTTTATTACTAGCTAATATTAGCATCAAAATTATTTGATGATGATTAGCTTCAAATTTTTTGGTAGATAGCCTTCCTTGTTGATTTAGATAGCAAAAAATTCATTGTTGATTATTTGTTGTTGATTAGCAAGGAAAATCACCCTTGCTAAAATTAACTAGGCTCAAATTGGCTATGAATTGGTTTTGTTCCTAAATTCCTTCCCAATATAAATTAGCAACAAATTTCATCATTTAGCAAGGAATTCTCCACCTTGCTATTTGATGTTTTTGTTGTAGTGATTGGACAAGCTGGTTCGACAGATCATTTATGATATTTGGTATGGATCATCTCTTACGAGATTGGATAAGTGTAAGACTGCAAAGTCCATGTGGCAAACTATCTCTGACCTCATGGAGGGAACGAAGACTGCCGGGACTGAATGCCAGTAAGAGGATGAAGCATATGTGGGGGTCCTCGTCTCTGATGATGAAAGTCAAGAACAACTTCTCAATATCAGGGCTCTAGTGTCTCTATCTGAGACTGAAGAAGAGATTGAGGAATGCAGTTGTGATGAAGCTGAAACCTCAGTCTCTACAGACCAGAACTCTAACCCTGATCAGCACAATCAGGATCAGGTATCTTCCTCTTCTTGCTCCCTTCCTCTTATATCTCCTGAAGACAGGAGAAGTTCAGAGGTTTGTCCATCTTTTGATGCAAGGGAAATTGACAGCTTCAATCAAAAGATTGAAACTCTTGATTCCCTTCATAGAGCCCTTCAGAAGAGCAACTTGCTTGTTGAAGAACAAGCTAAGGAAATTGCTCAGCTGAGGACCATGATGGACCTCCAACTGGAATCCATCAAGGTGAAGGACTCAAAGATCTTGAATTTAGAGTTTCATCTAGTGACCGAGAAGAGGATAGTATCTAACTTTTTCAAGATAGATGCTATTAAGAGAAAGGAAGAAAACGGGTGGATCTTGCGAATTATAAAATCGTGGAGAAATGAGGAAACTGTTTACAGACCCCCACACCGAGTAGGAGGGGCATTCATCATTCCTTCAGGTATGACCATAAGAACAACTATGATCACTGCAAGAATGATCGACCCTCAAGTGGAAACACCCATAGTGCAAGTACTGTTATGGCTACCCATGAGAAAATACACATGGCTCATCATGAACCGTTTGTATTTATGTCCTCAGCCCCCTCACTTCATGACATTGCTGTAACCAGCTCTCGCAGAACTTCTTCCCACCCTAGGACAAAGGAAAAGGGAGTTGGCAAACATGTAGCAAGCATCACTGGGGCCCCCGGATGTGTGCTGACTGAAAAGAAAGCACCATCCCCTAGGCCCCTTTATACTCACCATATGTTCACCATCAGACCCCCCTCGACTCTCGGTGGAAAGGGTAAATCTGAGAGTAGTTCCAGCTTTGCCTCTTTCAGACCTAAGGTCATGACTAACTCCATTAATAGACCTTGTCAGAAAAGGAGGTACAATATTCATGAGTGTTGGTGCTGTGGCAGAGTGGGTCACTTTGCCATAGATTATTGGCACAATCCTTCTGTGCCAAGGGCAAGGGTATATCCACATCCTTTGGCAAGAGACAGCCTTCCTGACAGAAATCCTGTAAGAAAGCTTGCTGTATTTTATGCTGACAAGAACCTAGGAACCAATACCTATTGGGTTCCTAAGGTAAGGTAATTTTTTTTTGCAGGATAGTCTAGGTACCCATGAACATGATGAGACCTGGACAAGAGATGTTCCAGGCTTGCTTTGGAACAAGAATATGGGATAAGAGATAATGCTAACTACAGTGTCCTACTTGTACATGATACCCGTCATACTTCGAATAGTGGTTCCGAATGATCAACCTAGTAATCTCAGGTATGCGCATTCAGTTTGGAAAAATTGAATCGCATTGCATAGATATACATATATATATATAGACATATATGTAGATTTTCTTTCAAGATATATATCTACACACCTGAAATGGAAGGTCACGCAAGTCAATAACCGTATGATCCTTATTTTAGAATCTAATAAATTTTCTATATCTTGATAATATGTGAGAGTGGGTGTCAATTGATCCGATGAATCTCAAGGGACTTGTACCAGTAGGTGCAACTAATATTTTTTTTAAATCTTGACTCACCAAGAAATAGCCAGTGATTATTTCTAGTGTTATCCTTCCATCGACTCGACGTAGCTATTCTGACCTGAAAATTTTTACCCATTATTTAAAAGGGAAAAGTTTCGAATTAGCAAGAATTCCCGTCGCCTCAAAGGTTTAAATGTACAAGAATTCCCGTCGATGAGCGGAAATCTCCCGACCGTGAAAGAAGGTTTAAATGTACAAGAAATAGCCAGTGCTTAACGTTACCATTTTCCCGTCGAGAAAGAAGCTTGTTTAATCGAACGGAAAGCAGCGGAAACCCTTCCCGACGACCCTTCAGCTTCCTGCGGAAAGCAGCGGAAACCTCGCCATTTCCCGTCGACCCTGCGGAAACCTCGCCGAATCCCTTCAGTAGATCTCGCGGAAACGAGCCTCCCGTCGCTCCCCAGCCGTAGTTCATCGACTTCCGCAACCTTCGAGTCTACCATCCGTCGCTCACGTCGATCGTAGCCCGCAGTCGTCTCCCATCGATCATAGCCCGTCGACTCTGCCTTCCCATCATCGGCATCAGCTCGACGCACGTGTCACGCCGATCCACCGCCAGCCTTCAGTCCGGACGCAAGCTTCTCATCGGCCTAGGGCTACTCTCCTCGCACCGCCTGCTACGCGTCTCCTTCCTTGCACCCTCCGTGTGAGAGGTAACTTCAGTTGCTTCCTTGAGATTCTCCATTTTCAAGGATCATCCCTCCTTCTAGTTCAGTTCCTACAAACTCTAGATTTAGATGGAGTTAATTCCTTGAGTGTAACTCATTTAGGTTCATAATGGCTCCTCGAACAACGGTCGGGCTCCTCACTGGAAGTGAGTTGGTTAGGAAAGGATTTGCCCATGCTTCAGGCGAATTCAGAAACATCATCTTGATGCTGGAACAAGCCGGGCTCTCCTTCATTATCGAGCACCCGTGCAAGGTTCTAGACAAGGAAGTTCTTGAGTTTTACACAAACTCCAAGCTGCGACACGAGGACACCCTGATAAAGAGTAAGATAGCAGGTCTAAGGATAAAGATGACGGCTGCCAAACTATCACATCATCTCCAGCTCTCCAGCTTTGAACAAGAGGACTATCTAGATGAAGATGATCGTACGAGGACACTTCTTTTCTGTGGATTGGCTAGAGGGACCAGGGCTATCAAACGCAAGGACATGAACGAAGAAGGAAAGCTTCTCTCAGATATCATAGGGAAGGTTCTGATCTACAAGCTTGGCTCACACGATCACATCTCAGGGGTGTTTAAGATCCTGATCACCATAGTGTGCAGAAAGAAATTGAACTGGGGGGCCATATTATTTGAGAAAATAAAAGATACCCTACGTACTCCTAACTTCGGGAGAATCATCAGTCTCTACCTGAATCAGATGGATGGTGATCGATTTGATATGACTAAGGGAGTTCCCCTTCACTACCTAAAGAAGATGGACTCCAGCATCTTTGATAGATGTGAAAGAAGAATTGTCCAAGGGGGTGTGTCTGGAACACGTGTTGATGAAGAAGACAGAGCATCAGAGTTCACAAATCCTTCGGATCAGCCCAGTGAAGTTCCTGATCTGCTGAATGCAGGAACTGAGGGGGAGTCGTTACCCAGTCCTTCTGTTGCTATCAGGATGGAAGCCTCAGTCACAGGACAAGTAAACACTATTACTGACATCACCCTCATCGCTAAGGAGGCAGTGGAAACTCTCGCTACTGATCAGACTGACGAGGAGGAAGAAGAGGATGATGCGGAGAATGTTGCTGCTAGTGAGAATGATGTGGATTCCCCTGAACAACAGGTTGCTGAGGAACTTTATGATGAGCAAGCTGGACAGGATATGGCCATGAGGGAGATTGATGTTGACCTCCCTTCTTAGGAACAGACTCAGGTAAAGGTTCCTGATGTATCTGGCGCAACAGTTGAGGGGGAGACCTCCCAGCCTCAGGAACAACTTGATAATATGATGAAGGGGGTGATGAGTATATCTGGAAACTTGGCAGAGGCTGCCCCAATCACCCCACAGGAGACCGTAAATTTATCAAGCTCCACAAGTGTATCTGAAGAGAAGAATCCTGACTCACAGAGTCCTATCCCCCCAGAGCACGACCAGGCCATACATCAGGATCATCCGTTAGGACCTAGCCTGGCAAATCACACTGTAAATATCATTCAAGGTATAGTAGATGAACTGAATACCTCCTTTAAACGATCTCACAACAGGGTACTTAAACGAATTAAGCAATCAGAGGATCTGATGCTAAAGAATATTGTGGAGATAAATCACAAGCTGGATAAGATGGAACAAAAGTTTTAAGCTAAGTATGCTGAGGCCGACACTGCCGTCAATCTTCTGATGCAAGGGCTACAGAAAAATACAGCTGACCTGGCAGTGGTAAATCAAAATGCTCATGTTGTTGCCAACAACATCAAATTGTTCGATGCCAACATGGTCACACTCAACACGAATCATAATACCCTGCTGACCGATTTTACTCAGAATGTAAAGCATATAGATGAGTCACTGCATTCTTATGCAAACTCAATTGCCTTAAAAGCCAAAAAGGGGGAGAAGGAATATGCAGTTAAGATGGCAGGGTTAGAGCAAATCATGGTCGACAACTTCAAGCAATCAAATGAGTATGTTTTTGAAAGTTGTCATTGGTTAGCTCAGCAAGCTTCAGGTATACATATTCCTGTTAATCCTACTGATGATGTTACTGCTGCTGCTGATGAGGTTGTTATTGCTGAGGAATTTCCCGTAAGTGAAGCTGATGCCAGAAAGGCTGCTAAAGCCATTGCCAAAGCTGCTCACAGTGCAATGTTTGATCAAGAAGTGATTGCGAAAGGGAAAAGAAAACTTCAAGAAGGAACTTCTAAAGAAACTCCAGCGGAGAAGAAATTAAGGCTTCATTTGGTAACCCGTTTAGCATTTCTGTTTGGTCAAAACGCCACCGCTCGGCAGCTGAACCCGTTTGGTTTTCAGCTTTCGTTTTGATCCGCCTGGCGTTTCTCGATAACTCAAAACTCCGCGGGACGAAACCCAGCTGCTGAGCGTCGTTTTATCGCGTTTAGGAGTTGAAGCGGTCTAGGGCAGTGTCCGTTGTTTCTCCCGTCGCCGCTAGAGCGAGTCGATCCCGCCTCCTCTTCTCCGGCCGCATCCGGGTTTTGGATTGCTTCCCGTGCTACTTCTCCGGCGGTGAAGGACTTGCGTGCTTCTTATCCGACGGCAAAGGCCTTCGACGGCGACGGCAAAGGCCTTCGACGGCGACGGCAAAGGCTGCATCAGGGCGTCTTCTTTGTATCCAGTGCTTCTTCGGCGCAGGGTTGTTCTTCTCCGGGTGTGTGCCCCTCTCCGGGTGTGTGCCCCTTCATCTCCGGCGGCCTAGGTATTTCGACACAGGTAATATCCTTTGTTACCTATTGCATTGTGCAGAACTCCCCCCACCCATTTTATGGCCAGATATCTCACCACTCCCCTCTCCCCCCTCCTATTTTGTGCCTAGAACTCCAGATTTCCTGTGTTCCCCCGATCTGCAGCAGAGTACACCAGCAGGTATACCTTCCTCTCCCCTTCAAAATTTTTTTGGGTGATTTTTGCTGGATTGTTTCGGTTTAGGGTAAATGATAATGTGCAATGTGTGTGTACTTGTCAAGCAAGGATGTTGAATTTGTGTGTAATTAATGTGTGTGTATGTGATGTGTGTGTGTGTTATATGTGTTGTGTGTGTGTAATGTATGTTGTGTGTGTATGTGTTGTGTGTGAGTGTGTTTATGTGTTGTGTGTGTGCTTCTGCTGTGTATGTGTATGTGTTGTGTTGTGACATGTGTGCATGTGTATGTATGTGTGTATGTATGTACATGTGTTGTGTGTGTGTGTTGTGTGTGTTTGTGTTATGTGTGTGCGTGTGTGTGTTTGTGTGTGTGTATGTACATGTGTTCTATGTGTGTGCTATGTGTGATGTGTGTGTGAGTGTGTGTGTGATGTGTGTGTGAGTGTGTATGTGTTGTGTGTGTGTGAGTGTGCTGTGTGTGTGATGTGTGTGTGTGATGTGTATGTGAGTGTGTGCTTTGTGTGTGTGTGTGTGTGCTATGTGTGTGATGTGTGTGTGAGTGTGTGTGTGATGTGTGTGTGAGTTTGTATGTGATGTGTATGTGTTTGTGATGTGTGTGTGAGTGTGTATGTGATATGTGTGTGTGAGTGTGTTGTGTGAGTGTGTGTGAGTGTGCTGTGTGAGTGTGTGTATGTGTGTGTGTGCTGTGTGATGTGTGTGTGTGTGTTGTATGTGTGAGTTTGTATGTGCTGTGTGTGTGAGTGTGTGTGTGATGTGTGTGTGAGTGTGTGCTGTGTGTGAGTGTGTGTGTGCTGTGTGTGTGATGTGTGTGTGTGAGTGTGTGTGTGATGTGTGTGTAAGTTTGTATGTGATGTGTATGTGTTTGTGATGTGTGTGTGAGTGTGTATGTGATGTGTGTGTGTGAGTGTGCTGTGTGAGTGTGTGTGAGTGTGCTGTGTGAGTGTGTGTATGTGTGTGTGTGCTGTGTGATGTGTGTGTGTGTGTTGTATGTGTGAGTTTGTATGTGCTGTGTGTGTGAGTGTGTGTGTGATGTGTGTGTGTGTGATGTGTGTGTGAGTGTGTGCTGTGTGTGAGTGTGTGTGTGTGAGTGTGCTGTGTGTGTGATGTGTGTGTGAGTGTGTGTGTGATGTGTGTGTGAGTTTGTATGTGATGTGTATGTGTTTGTGATGTGTACGCTTTAGGACTATGTTTTTTTAATTTTTTGTTCCTATTTTTCAATACAGTTTATTTACGTTGGCCGTCATGGGACAACGACACAAAATGTTATGGCTGTTTGTGTTTTCAATATGTGTTTCACATTCGTACTTGCGGGTTGGGAAGGATCTACTCATGATAGCCGTATATTTCACTGTGCCCTTATGGATCCAAGTTACAACTTTCCATATCCTCCACCAGGTGAGACTTGTATTTCTTAAGATTTCGGTAGTTTTTAATTACTTTGTTTGACATAAATTAAATTTAAAACTTGTAGGCAAATATTATGTCGTTGATGCGGGATACCCTCTCCAACGTGATTTCTTGAAACCATATTCAGGGACACGGTATCATTTGCCAGATTTCAGAAGGGGCAGCAGGCCTATACAAGGACGCTTAGAAATATTCAATCGAGCACACTCATCATTACGAAGTGTTATAGAAAGGTCATTCGGAGTTTGGAAAAAGAAATGGAAGATACTTAGGGATATGCCGCCTTATAGTTTGGCGAAGCAAAGGGACATTGTGATTGCGACAATGACTTTGCATAATTATATTCGCAGGCACCCATCCCGCTCAGACGACCATTTTCAGGCTTGTGATATTGACGAGCTTTTCATTTACCCAGCGGGCCGTCAAAGAAGATCAGGGCAAAATGAAGAAAGCTCGGGTGGAGATCATGTTAGAGGAATTCGAGTTGGTGTTGAGGAGATGTCGGCGCTGTGTGACTCGATTGCCGAACAACTACATGGTCGTTGAACGTACTTTGGGTATCTTCGTATTCAACATATGTCTTCCATGTTTTGGATATTTTGATATTTGCATGTATTTGGATGTTTTTATGTATGTTGTCCTGCTGCATATCTCGACGTACATATATTTTCTGCAATTTATATAGATTGAAGCAAAAAAATATTTTTTTTTATAAAACGCCACCGCTGAATTGCCAAACGGTTCTCTGTTTCGAACAGCTCTGCAAACGCAGACTAGCCAAACAGAACTCCGTTTCCAGCATCAAGTTTCCAACAGCTCCCTTTACAAACCTGCCTTTACAACAACTCCTTTTACAACCGCCACCGCTAAACCAAATGAAGCCTAAGAAGGAAGGAAAGTGAAGTTAAGAATGAACGATTGAGTCCTGTGTCTATGAACATCATACTGGATACATTCATTCTACAATAGCGGGAAGAGCTTAATAGAAATGAAGTATATAGTCAGTATGAGTGAGAAAAACATAAAGAATATGAGGCTAAAAGAAACATTTTCTTCAGGTCAAATACAGTGGAGAACAAAGCTCCCCCCCCGGTACTACCCGAAGCCAAAGGAATTTTTTGAAAGGCAAGGCAAGAAGTACCTGGTTAAACAACTAAGAGATGTTGAGGCAAAGGAGGGATAGACTTGAAATCTAAACTTTTTATTTTTAATATGCGTGTATGTCTATTCTTGTAATTATAAATGAACAACTCTTTGGATATATCTATATATATATATATGATCATATGCTGATTCAATTTTTGTTTTGAATGCGTGAAATTTTATTATTCTGATTTCTTGTCTCGCATACTTTATATATATCTTGTTGGTTGGTGTAATTCATCTTAGCTAGTAGGATTTTGGCTTCTTTAAATAGGAGGAGATTGTTGGGTATTATATCCACAATTACCTGGATTTGAAGAAGACTCCAGTCAAGCTAAGATGGATTCACAATGTATTTGACGTTCTTCCATCAAGTTCTGCTTGCAGCTATTCCATGCTAAGTACACGCCAATGTCAGGGTGCAGTGGGTCAATATACATGGGTCTGCGCAACGTAATCCCTCGTTGAGTAGATCAGTGTGTTGACTCACGTGTGCTCTCTCTATTGGAGTGTACTTATTTTCAAGCACAGGGTTAAGGCAGACCAAGAGCAGAAGAAGGAGAAATGATGGGTCAAAGACCAAGTCATCAAAGGAAGGAAGAGGAAATTCTTCTAAGTCAAAATCGACGGGAATCACTAAGTGATTCTCGCCGACTTTGACGTGAATCGTTAGTGATTCCCGCCGATTCGACGAGAATCAGTCTGTATTCCCCCCAACTTCCTCCGGCTGACAGTTTTCCAACAGGAACTCAGCCAAGGCAGAATCGACGGGAATCGTGAGTGATTCCCGCCGACATCGACGGGAATCACCAACGATTCCCGCCGATTTTGCCTTAGGCAATTTTCCTCATTCGCTGAACCGAACCAAGATGCCTTGCGCTGTTTCGGTCGGGGCTAGGGTTTCTCCTTGTGGGTCCCACAACGGTCATTAGAGTTGGCTCTAGTATTTATACTCACGTATTTTGAACTTCTACAGTATCCATTCTCAGAAATCAAAAAGGAGGCCGAGCGTGACCTAGCCGATCGCGGAAACCGCCGATCGCTTGTTGCCGCTCGCCAGGAAGTCGTCGCCGATAATCTCCGATCATCTTTGATCTTCCGACGACAGTACCGAGGCAAGCAGAACGTCTCACGTATCTCTCTTGAGATCTCTTGTCTTCCGATTCGTAGAACGAGACTTGTTCTCCATTCCGAATCGGTGGAGAAGATTGATCCGACTGAGATCGTTGGTAGACCTAGCTTACTTTGTCAAGAAGTTTGGATCTACAAAGCATCGCCGCCGCATTTACTTGCCGCCGCCGATCTTGACAAGATCCTCTCCAAGAGAGAAATCCGGTTGTGGACTCTTCGTAACTTTCAAGAAAGCTTCAACGAACAAAGAAGGACATCGGAATCTCCAAAAGCTCTGTTTGTATTTTCTTTTACATTCAATTTTGATTTGTTGTAAAGGAATTTTTATTCCTAGTTGTAAGGGTTGGGTGCAACCCGTGGTGGTGGAGTTGTGACTCCTTTGTTGGAAGGGTTCCTTCCATAGTGTGAGGATTGGATTTCAATCCGTTTGGAGAAGTGACCGAGTCGTCCCTTGGTGGGAGATAGGTCGAAGGGGGAAAGTGGACGTACCCAAATCAGGAAACCACTATAACTCTTTGTGTGTTTTCTGTGCTGTGTTTGTTAATTTGTGCAGGTTAAATTAATTCCGCAAAAGACCGTACAACACCTATTCCCCCCTCATAGGTCGATTCAGTCGACACTAGAGACTTTCAATAAATTTTGTAATAAAGAGGGTAAATCGAAAAACTGAATATTTCACCAGTGATGTTTTTCTCTTTTAATATAGTGCAAGTGACAGATACGGGCTTTCGGCCCTGGGGCATTCAGCGGGGGTGCGATATTTATCGTGGGGGTGACAATTTTCGTGGCGGTGACATTTGTCATGGCGGCGACATTTGTCGTGAATGGTGACATTTGTCGCGGGGGTGACATTCGTCGTGAGCGGTGACATTCATCGTGGGCGGAAACATCTGTCGGGGGCGGCGACATCCGGCGGGGTCGGCGACATCCGTCGGGGGCGGCTCCGCCCCTACGACCCATCGCGACAGTACCCCAATCATCACAGTATCTTTACCGCGATAGTACCTCGAGGGCGACATTACACAATTGTAATATTACCCAAATCGCGACATTACACCAATTGTGATATTACGCAAATCGCGACATTACACCAATTATATAGTAAATTAACATTTGTTAAAGCAAATTATATCTACACAACGTGTATACAACCAACTGACTAACTATAAATCTAGAGTTGTAACGGTTTGGATTGGATCGGTTTTTAATCAAAGCCGCCAACCGAACCACCCACGTGTGGTTCAAAAAATTTGGAATCGAACCAAACCGCGCACACTATTGGAACCAAACCGAACTATTTGGATCGATTCGATTCGTTTTGACTGGTTTAATAACAGAATCGAAGGAATTATATATATAATATAAATCAATGAAGAAGTAAAACAGGAAGTAGTAACAATGAGAGCAGCATATAAACTAGAAAGTCTACTGCTATCACTAGCATCCTACTGCACCACTCAATCATCTATGGGAAAGACTCCCGAGTCACCGACAACAAGAGAATGATCCAACCCTCGCGTTGAGGGTGAGAAATTCCAACCCCATTTCAATATGCTACAAGGAGTGAGCTTTGGGGCTCCCCAAGTCCCCTGTTATTTTGATGCTCCACCGGACCGGTCCGGTCCGGTTCTGGTTTTTTGTTTTTTATTATATATACATAAACTTGCACAGGGAGAAGAGATAACACACACAACAGCCCGATCTTTTCTATTTTCTTAACCTAACCGAGAGAGGCGGGCGGCGACAAGAACGGGAGAGAAATCAGAAGAGGCGAGCGGCGGGATCCTTCTCTGGCGACGATCGGAGATCCGGCGGCAGCGGCACAGGAGGAAGACGGGAGCGGCGGCCAAGGCTCATCCCGACCTCGGCGAGTGGCGGCACAGGCGGAAATCCCGGTCTAGGGATCTTCTTCTCCGGCGGCAAGGAGGAAGACGGGAGCGGCGGCCAAGGCTCATCCCGAGCTCGGCATCGACGAGCGGCGGCACAGGCGGCAAGCCCGGTCTAGGGCTCGCATCTCCAGCGGCAACGAGGCACTGGAGGCTAGATCGGCTTGAGCCCGATCTTGGGTTTCTCCTCCAGCGGCGTTCGACATCAAGATCCACGACGCCAGAAGATTGATCGGAGTTCCGATCTAGTGCACGACAGCGGCATCGGCTCCATCTCCGATGAAGGAGAGGGGAGATCCACGGCAGCGGCGGGTGTAGGTTTCTTCATTCGGCGGCTCCGGCGATCCAGCGGCGGCGGCAACTCCGGCGGTGAAAGAGGGCTTAAGGCTGCGGTTCCTTCATCTTGAAGAGGGCAGCGGCTTTCTTGGCCGGAGGGCGGCGGCGTGCTAGGGGAGTTTTCTTCCCTCTTTATTGTTTTCTTGTGGTTCTTATTGTTTCCTATTCTAGGTTAGTGTCGATCCGAAAGGATCGTTGAGTGTCTTGTGGTTGTAATCAGACATTTATTTTGTTTAGTGGATCTGGCGCGCTCTCCCCGTGGATGTAGGAGCTTAACTCCGAACCACGTATATCTCTTGTCGTCTGTATTTTTTTTTGTGTTTTGGAAACTCGAATTGCTTTGTTGGATTGGTGCGCACCACTATTTGCTCACATATTAGCTTCCGTTGCTATTGTCCGCGACGAGTTCCGTACTCGCGGGCCGGTGCCAATTGCACAACAGTCCCCCGCTACAAGTAGAGGGGAGTTATTCCCCACTCCTTGAGTCCATAGCTACAAGAGTTGAACATCTCTTGAATTTACAATATTCATAAGTTCAAAACTTATGCTACCTGGGAGCTAACCCGATGGCCCTTAGGGTCACATACGCATTCTGAGACATTTCAGTACAAAAACAACACCTAGAAGCACTCATACCAATTTTCTGGGAGCTATCGCCGACGGTATCTTCCAGAAATCTATAAATTAACCCACTTCAGTCCTCCCTTGGCCTCCCTACCCCAAGTCCATACCATCTAATGACACTAGGGTACCACATAGTTCTCTTACAAAAATCCCCTTTATTAGATCTAACAAAAATCGGGTCACACATCACGATTTATCTTCACGTAGAAAGATCAATAAAAGAAAAATAACTAAGAGAGTCAAGGAACGTAAAAACAAATCCTAAAGATCGGGAAGAGAGGGTTGTTACCTCGAGAGATCACTTAGGAATCATGAATCTCTGAGAAGTTTGGATGGAAAACGACCACAACGACGCTAGCAAACCATCTCCGGCAACTACTCGTCTATCTGAGTATAGATCAATTAAATTTAGATAAAGAGAACGTGAATAGAAGAAAAAGAGGGCTAAGACTCATAGGCTGACATAATCAATCAGATAGTTATTAATAATGGTGTTGATGTCCCAGTTTCATTTATCATCATTTGCAAATCTTGAAATAATCTCTAGTTTTAGCAGACTCTATGTCCCAGTTTTAGCACCACGAATTTAAATTTTTTTCATAGTTTTAGCAAACTCACAGTATACTTAGAAGTTATTTTATAACTTGTCAAAATAATCTCAAACAAAATAATTTCTTTGAGATTGATTAGGATTGGATGCATTTTATAGCTTTACGGGTGCACATATCAATCCCCAAAATGAAATCAACCCCATGATTCCCTTCATGATGGGAGAAGTGGAGAGCCCACTTTCTCTCATCTTTTATCTCCTCCATCCAATTTCCCCATCTTTCTCTCCCACCAAAAATAAGATCCACAAAAAGGGGAAAGAGATGAGAGAGAACACCGCCGCCGCAACCGATCGCCGCCGCCCGCCGCCGGCCAGCGCTGCCCGCCGCCGGCCGGCCGCCGCCGGCCATCGCCGGCCACCTTCACCTGTTGACCGCCACCGGCCGCCCGCTCCTGCTAACCACCGCCAGCTGGTGGCTCGCCGACCGAACCTCCACCATCCGATCATGGCGCGCTACCACAGCCGTCCGATCAAGGGGAAACCACTCACTAACCCACTACGTTAGTGGTGGGGCCCACCATGATCTCCACCTGGAGCCTATAAAAGGACCACAGGGGCTCTTCATTTCTCACCTTTTTCCTCCGCAGCTTCTTCTTCCTTGCGCCAGAGCTCTGCCCGTTTCCTGCCGTAGAGAATTCTCCAGCCACCGCGAAGCTCCGCCGAGGTGAAAACGACTAAGTCCCCAAACCTGAAGAATAAGAAGGCTTACAAGACATCCTTGCGTGGAACGCCGCGCCAACTTCCAAGCTCCGAAGACTCACGCGGATTCCACCGTTCAAGCCCTCTCCACGGCGCAGCCTGTTGCCCGTGGGAAGAGCAAGTCTCCCTCTCACCTCCACTTTTGTAACAAGGAGCGGCCTGTCGCACTTGATTCTCCTAACATTTTGTAACCTCCAACAACTTAGTGGATTTTGACTGGCACAGAACCGGTCACGTGGTTTTTCACCCGGTTGAAGGGTTTTCCACGTTAAAACTCATGGTGTACATTTCCCTTTTTTCAACTGACTGTGTGCGCGCTCGACCGCTCCGCGAGCTAAGGCGGTCCAAGTTAGTCCGGATTGACCAGAGCGCCGAGTTTGGCCGCAACAGTTTAGCGCCGTCTGTGGGAAACATTCCCAACATCCTTCGCAGAACAAGTTCATCATCCCTACCACCGCGATGGCAAAGAGAAGTGCCTGCACTGCCGAAGGATCCGCACTTGGCGGACACACTGAACAAGGACGATCTCACTCTCTGGTAGACGTGTCACTGACCGCTGAAGCAGCTTTCGCCCCCGTCACCGCCTTGGAAGGGCGTGTACGCCAAATGGAAGAGCAGCAAACAGAGATGCTCGCACTACTTCGGAACCTGGGAGCACCTCCAGCTCCACCAAGGTCACCTACGCCAGCTAACAATCCTCCACCACTTAATCCAGCAAGGATCCAGGAAGCCCCTGCGGGGCAAGAAGAACTTGAAGACTACTCTGATGCCGCCAGTTCGACTCATCCCCCTCCAAGGGGAGCAAGGGCGGATCACCCCCGCCACAATCTTGTTAATGATGCTCGCATCCACCCTCTCCTCACTCGCGAAGAAATCAGGGAGGTCATTGCTGAAGAATACCGCCAAGCCGCGAGGAGAGATTTTCACCCTCATCGGCCGCTTTGCCAAGGCTCCCCCTTGGCCCCACAAATCCTCGACCATCCGATCCCGCAAGGATTCAAACTCCCAAGCATCGAAACATTCGATGGAACCGATGATCCGCTCGAACATGTCTATCATTTTACCACTATCATGAGGATTTTCAACGCCCCTGATCCGCTGCTATATCAAGTATTCCCAACCACCCTCAAAGGGCAAGCTCGAACGTGGTTTCACTCTTTAAGAGCAGGCACCGTTACCAGCTTCGCAGAACTGACCAGATAGTTCTCCGACCAATTCATCGCCAATCGAAGGATCATTCGCGATCCATCACATCTCTCTGGAATCCGTCAAAACGAAGGAGAGACCCTCAAAGATTTCTTTTGACGATTTACTGCAGAAGCCCGCCAGATCCCAGGAGTTGACCCCGAGCTCCTACGGGGAGTGTTCCTGGGAGGTCTCCGTCCTAGCAGTTTCTACTCAGCACTTATGAGAGAAACCATCCCCAACTATCCAGATCTTGTACACAGAGTCGAAGCACAGATAGCCACAGACGAAGCCATTGAAGCTCATCGACGACAGTTCGATGGAATACAGAAAAGAAAGAGGGACAAAGAACCGACCCCTCAACGCCAGGAAGGAAGATTCCCCGAAGAACGTCGGAACGGACAACGCCGACGTGACCGCCAGAGAGATCCACCTAGAGATTACACCCCTCTCAACACTTCTCGCACCAATGTGTTATATGCCATCCAGAATGAACCGGCGTTGCAACGACCAAGGCAACCACCTCACAATCATAAGAACGATCAGTCCAAGTATTGCGAATACCATGAGACAACCGGGAACATCACTGAAGATTGTGCTCGCCTGAAAGAGGAGATCGAGCGTCTAGTTCGTCTAGGACTGCTCGGAAGATTTTTGCAGGGAAGGATGCAGGAACAGCAGGATCCGCTTAGGCATCCCAGGGACCAACAGAATGCCCCACCTGCAGGAGGAGGAGGAAGGCAAGTGGTAGGAAACATCGAGACCATTGCCGGATCACCTGTTCTGAATACACAGATACTATCAGTGCACACGGGAAAGGAAACCCATGAAGATAAGAGGAGCAAGCAAGACACCACCATATCATTTGGAGATGAAGATCTCATCGACATCCAGACGCCACATCAAGATCCACTAGTAATCAGTGCTGGCATCGGAGACCCCTGTTACAATGTCAAATGAATCCTTGTCGATAATGGCAATTCAGTCAGCGTTCTTTTCTCCACCACCCTCCAAAATATGAACATATCCCGGCAGCAGCTGACTCTAGCAGCTGGCCCAGTTTACGATTTTGATAACCATCCAGTCCAAGTCATCGGAACAATCACCCTACCAGTCACGTTAGGAGAATTTCCAAAACAAATCACGCATGAAGTCCAGTTCGTGGTAGTAGAATCAAGCTCAGCATACAATGCTATCTTTGGAAGACCAGTTTAGACCACCTTCAAAGCCATCCCATCCATTCCCCATCTAGATATGAAGTTCCCTACTCCCGGAGGGATTGGAGTAGTATGCGTATATCAGGAAGCCGCTAAGAACTGTTATTCTAAACAAGAACAGCCCACCAAGCCTACCACACTGAATATCGATGACTTCGACCTCAAAGATGAAGCAGTTCTGCAACGGGGGGCACCCATCGAAGGCCTGATTGAGGTCCCCCTCTCTCCGACAAAACCAGATCGCACTGTTCATCTCGGGTCCCTCTTACCACAACAAGAGAGGGAGGAATTAACAGCCTACCTTCGGGAAAATAAGGATATCTTTGTCTGGTCCCCGGAAGATATGCTTGGAATCGACCCTTAGGTCATCCAACACTCCCTTAACATTAACCACGCATGCAAGCCCGTCATCCAAAAGAAGAGGAATTTCGCCCCTGAGAGACTACAAGCAATAAAAGAAGAAGTTGAGAAGCTCCTCCGCGCCCATTTCATTCGAGAGGTTGGCTACCCCACATGGGTGGCTAATGTTGTCCTGGTAAAGAAATCCTTCGGGAAGTGGAGGATGTGTGTGGACTACACCAACCTTAACCAGGCCTGCCCTAAAGACAGTTTTCCACTTCCCAGGATAGACCAGCTAGTTGATTCAACTGTCGGACATCAACTTCTTAGCTTCATGGATGCCTACTCAGGATATAATCAGATCCGAATGGACCCAGTCGACGAGGAACACACAACTTTTTGAACCGACAAGGGGATCTATTGCTATAAAGTGATGTCATTCAGACTTAAGAACGCAGGAGCTACTTATCAACGGCTCATGAACAAAGTCTTTAAGGAGCTCATCGGCAGATCCATGGAAGTGTACGTAGATGATATTTTGGTCAAGAGCGTTCGTCGTGAAGATGACAACTTCGCAAAAAGAAGTTATCTTTATCCCTATTTTAACCATTTTTAGCCATGTTATGTGATATTTATACATGAAAAGTAGATAAAAATCCAATTGCCGCATGATTTGAAGTCAAAATTGTTGTTACTCTCATTTTTATATGTTTTTATGATATGATTCGGGGAGAATTTAAGTCAAGGATTGAAGGCTAAGTATTGTGGAAAATCTGGGAAAAATGTTGCAACATATTCTCAACAAATCTGACAGGTCAAATTGTGCAGAAATACAGAACCAGAAATGTTGCAATATATTCGTAACATTTCTGACAGTTTCAAGAAATTCAAATCCGAAATTACCAAGTTTTCAACAGTTACATCCTAATTTTTAGCATCCGTTCAACATTTAAAAATGACTGGATGTGGGGCCCACTGGAAGGAGGAAAAGAAAAGTTTAAAAGAGGAAGATTTCAGCCATTAAAGGGGATCATCTTCTTCCATATTCGGCCATTAGAGAGGAGGAGAAAACAAGGGGAGAAATTCTGTCAAAAATAAACCAGTCCAGTTTCGGCATTCGGGCTGAAGGAAACACTTACACGTCACTGGAGAAGGGAAGATTCGCATTTCTTTCGAAATGTTTAGTAAGATCTCTTCAGTTTTGTGTTATTTTCCCGCAGTCATGAACTAAAACTCTCTAGTCTTGCATGATGAGAGTAGTATGTGTATTTTGATGATGAACATCTTTGATTTTGAGTTTATTTTGTGATTATCTTCATAGATCTTGTGATTTTTATGGTGAAATTATTGGATCATGTCTTTTTATTATATTGCACCGCGAGATTCGAGAGATGAGCGTCACAACGTTAATTTAAGGGCTAGTTTATCGCAGTGCGAGAATCGAGAGATGAGCAGTGTGAATCATTAACCGATTTTTTTTATTTTTACGGCGTTTCAAGAATCGAGAGAGGAGAAACGTGCGTGCATCACAAGATCTCTTGAGTTTTGAAAAGTGAAAGAGATTTTCTTTTCATGCTAGCGAATTAGATTTTTGCGCTTCATAATATTTTCGTTTTGCCTAAGTTAGAGATAACTAGGGTTGCGTAGATATTAAGACTTCTTGTATCGAGAGATAAAGATTTCTTCTTTAAAAAAAATCATCGCAAGATAATTCAAAGCTAAACCAAATGAAATATTTATTTTATCATCATTATGTTATACATATGAAATCAGAAATGCAAGACTATTTTCTCTAATTGCTAAGAAGTTACTTTAAGATCTAGTTAAATTAGTTTTAATATTTATCTAAAAGTTTCAATCTATTTTATGAAAATCAATTAACCGTTTTACTTGGATTCATAGAAACGGTGTAGCTAGTAATTGTAAGCGCTAAACCCATCACTTCTCCGTGGGAACGATCTCACTCACTCTGTGTTACTTGTACGACACGTATACTTGCGTTTTCAAGCTCTATTTTGCGTGTATCAAGTTTTTGGCGCCGTTGCCGGGGAGGTGCAACAGATTTAGTGTTTTCTTTTCTTACAATATTAGTGAACCTTAGTACGTGGAGGTCAAGTTTTATTTTCACTTGTTAGTTTATTGTATTTGTGTTATCATCTTTGTTATCTTATAATGTATGTCCAGGTATCGATCCGTTGAATTAATTCCTCTAAATTCTGAAATCGAACGAACCTGTAGACGAAATCGAAAGTCAACCAGGCTAGAACAACTTAATCAACTAACAATGGATAATCCCAATCCAGACGATGAGCCTCACCAGAACGGGAAGGATTTAGGTGGTCAAGTAGAACATAATGAACACCCAAATAAACCAAGACGAACTTGCCGTGATTATAACATGCCTTTTAGGGGAGGTGTACAGTTTAGTATCGCTAGACCCACGATAGAGGCCAATAAATTTAAGATAGATTCCATGGCAATGCAACTTGTTCAAAACAACAAGTTTGGGGGTCTTAATCATGAAGACCCTAACTCTCATCTTAGAACTTTCATAGAGATATGTAACACGTTTAAGATTAATGGTGCATCTGATGAAGCCATTAAGTTACGCTTGTTTCCTTTCTCCTTATAAGGGAAAACTAAGGACTGGTTGAACTCATTGCCTCATGAGTCCATTACTACTTGGGCTATATTAACTGAAAATTTTTTATCCAAATATTTCCCTCCATCCAAAACTGCTAAGTTAATGCGGGATATCTCTACATTCATGCAAGCGAATGGATGAACCTTATATGATGCGTGGGAACGATTTAAGGAATTACTATGTAGATGTCCCCACCATGGGTTAGCCATTCACCAACAAGTATGGACATTTTATAACGGCCTTCAGACATCTACAATGATCCAAGTAGATGGAGCTGCGGGAGGTTCGCTGATGAACAAGTATCCTGAAGATGCCTATGGTATTTTGGAAGATCTATCTTCTAATAATTACCACACGATTGAGCGTCAAGTACATCCTCCCACTACAGCAGGATTGTATCAAGTTGACCAATTAACGTCATTTGCAGCCCAAATGACGTCCCAATTTAATAGCATTAATAAGAGGTTAGATGCTTTGACGTTGAACCAAAATCAAATGAATCCTCAAGTCAATAACATTATTACTCCCATGGTTTCTCCTAACCCCACCTTAACAATTGAACAACTCGTAGGGGTAATGAAGAAGTTAATTATTTAGGAGGGCAGTATAAGTAAAATACAAACCCTTACACAAACCACTATAATCCCGAATGGAGAAACCATCCGAATTTCTCTTGGAAGAACAACTCCGGCCCTACTCCACCACACTTATTTAATTCTAATGCTAATCCTCAACATCAAAACAATCATTCCAACCAAGCGGGACCATTTAGAAAGGTAACAGATGACTTCATCATAGAATCAATGCAAAAGAATGAAGCCCGTTTCTCTAGCTTGGAAGGGTCAATGAGAATGATTGAATCACAACTAGGACAAATCGCCACCGCTTTAAGTATGCGACCGCAAGACATGCTCCCTACGGATACCACACCCAATCCCAAGGGAGATAATCATCATTGTAAGGCTGTCACATTACGAAGTGGGCGTGAGTTAATAGTTGGTCAAGACACTAATCTACATGAACAAAATAAAAATCAAGACCAAGAAGAAGTCAAGGGTCTTAGTGAACAAGTAATAATAGGAAGAAATGAGGGCGATAAGAGTGAGGAGGAAGGAGTAATAACAGAAAGAAATGATAAGGAAATAGAAGGAGAAAAAGAGGAAAGAAGGAAGGAAAACCCACGAACCTATCCACCACCACCTTTCCCCCAAAGACTAAAAAAGAGCAAATTAGACCAATAATTTCAGAAATTCTTAGAAATCTTTAAGAAGTTGAAAATTAATATACCCTTTGCCGAAGCATTAGAACAGATGCCGAGTTACGTAAAGTTCATGAAAGACATCTTAAATAAAAAACGGAAGTTTGGCGTGAACGAAACGGTAACCCTTACACATGAATGTAGTGAAATTCTCCAAAGGAGATTGCCACCAAAACTAAAGGACCCCGGAAGCTTCACGATTCCGTGTTCTATTGGTCATCAATTCGAGGGAAAGGCTTTGTGCGATCTAGGGGCGAGCATAAATCTTATGCCACTTTCAATTTATAAGAAGTTAGGATTGGGGGAGATTTCTAAAACATCGCTTACATTACAACTAGCCGATAAATCTCTAATCTTTCCAAAGGGGATTGTAGAAGACGTCTTAGTCAAGGTAGAAAAGTTTATTTTTCCGACAGATTTTGTGGTATTAGACATGGAGGAAGACAAGGAAGTCCCCATTATAGTGGGTAGGCCTTCCTTAGCCACCAGGAAAACTTTGATTGACGTACACAAGGGTGAGTTAACCATGAGGGTTAATGATGAACAAGTGTCTTTTAATGTACTAAAAGCCATGAAATTCCCTCGTTTAGAAGAATATGACATAGAGGAAGTTAAGAGTATGACCCTTTATGATTACAACTTAAGTGAGAATCTAGAAGAAGACGAAGAGGAGGGGACGGAAGAAGAGAAATCTGATTGTGAGAACGGCATTCAAAAATGCTTTGAAATAAGTGCACGTTCACCGACATTCACTCGTAAGCCGGAGATTCTAGATATGACAGATAAGACATGTGCAAATAAACCTTCCATCATTAGTCCACCCACACTTGAGTTGAAACCATTACCTGAACATCTGGCCTATGCATATCTAGGAGACAATGATACATTACCGGTCATTGTCAACTCAAAATTATCACTAGATCAACATCAACAACTCATATATTTGCTGAAGCAATTTAAATTAGCCATAGGTTGGACGATCGCGGACATAAGAGGGATTAGTCCTTCGATATGCATGCACAAGATTCTATTAGAAGAATCTTACAACGGTTCAATTGAGCCTCAACGCCGCCTCAGCCCACCTATGAAAGAGGTCGTAAAGAAAGAAATAATAAAATGGTTAGATGTAGGGATAATATACCATATCTCCGATAGTTCTTGGGTCTCTCCGGTTCAATGTGTTCCGAAGAAAGGAGGGATAACCGTAATAAAAAATGATAAGAACGAATTAATATCGACTAGAACTATTACCGGATGGCACATTTGTATGGATTATCACAAGCTTAACAAGGCTACTAGAAAAGACCACTTTCCATTGCCTTTCATCGATCAAGTTCTAGATAAGTTGTCCGGTAATGATTTCTTCTGCTTCTTAGACGACTATTCCGGGTATAACCAAATCACGGTTGACCCGGAAGATCAAGAGAAAACAACCTTCACGTGCCCTTACGGAACATTCGCCTTTAGGAGAATGCCATTTGGTCTATGCAACGCACCAGCCACGTTCCAACGGTGTATGATTGCTATATTTTCAGAAATTATGGATCATGGTATAGAGATCTTCATGGATGATTTCTCCATCTTCGGAAAATCATTTGGGGAGTGTTTGGAGTGCTTAGAAAGAGTGCTTGTGCGATGTATCGAAACTAATCTTGTGCTGAATTGGGAAAAGTGCCATTTCATGGTACGCGAAGGCATCGTACTAGGCCATCATGTGTCAAGTAAGGGGTTAGAAGTAGATAAGGCCAAAATTGAGGTCATTGAGAAATTACCTCCTCCTAGGAATGTGAAAGAGTTAAGGAGTTTCTTAGGGCATGCAGGATTTTACTGAAGGTTTATCAAAGATTTTGCGAGGATTGCAAAACCTCTTAGTTGATTTTTGGAAAAGGATACAAAATTTCATTTTGACGAAGACTGTTTGAGTGCATTTAATAAATTAAAGAAGCAATTAACCACGACACCAATTGTGGTGGCACCCGACTGGGGGGAACCATTTGTCCTTATGTGTGATGCGAGTGACTATGTCGTTGGTGTAGTGCTAGGTCAAGTTAGAGAGAAACGTTTTCACACCGTAGCTTACACGAGCAAGACTCTGATCGAAGCCCAAATCAACTACACCACGACTGAGAAGGAGTTGTTGGCAGTAGTCTACGCCTTCGAAAAGTTTCGATCTTATCTTTTATGCACTCAAGTTACCCTTTTTACTGATCATGCGGCCATCCGTTATTTGATGGAAAAGAAAGATACAAAGCCGAGATTGATTCGTTGGGTACTATTATTGCAGGAATTCGATTTGGAGATTAAGGATAGAAAGGGCGTAGATAACCCTGTAGCAGACCATCTTTCTAGGATCGAACCAGAGGAATCTTATTATCATTCAGAGATTGAGGAGAGATTTCCAGATGAGCAAATCTTAGCTATATCAGAGGGGTTAGTACCATGGTACGCCGATTACGTCAGTTACCTCGTTAGTAACATCTTACCTTTAGATTTAAACTACCAACAACGAAAGAGGTTCTTACACCAAGTGCGGTCTTACACCTTATTTGTTTAAAATTGGTGCTGATGAAGTAGTGAGGAGATGTATCCCGGAAGTAGAAATGCATCCTATTTTAGAAAATTGCCATAGTTCTCCCTACGGATGACACTTTAAGGGAAATAGGACAGCTATGAAAGTCCTAGAGGCCGGATTCTATTGGCCAACATTATTTCATGATTCTAGAGAACATGTGAAAAGGTGTGACCGATGTCAAAAGGAAGAAAATATTAAGAAGAACGAAGCTATGCCTATGAACCCAATTCTAGAAGTCAAGCTTTTTGATGTATGGGGTATAGACTTCATGGGACCATTCGTTAATTCGAATGGTAATTTATTTATCCTCTTAGCCGTAGACTATGTATCGAAATGGGTCGAGGCCATTGCTACGACCAAAAATGATGCGAAGGTGGTGTTATACTTCCTGAAAAACTTTATATTTAGTCGATTTGGAACACCCAAAGCTATTATAAGTGACGGGGGAAGTCACTTTTGTAATCACCAATTTGCTGCATTGTTGAAAAAGTATGGGGTTAGGCATAAGGTAACATTGGCATATCATCCCCAAACAAATGGGTTAGCGGAAGTATCTAATAGAGAGATCAAGAAAATCTTGGCTAAAACGGTTAGTGTAAATTGCAAGGATTGGTCTCAAAAGCTTAACGATGCTTTATGGGTATATATAGAATCGCTTTCAAGACCCCGATTGGTGTTACCCCATATCGTTTGGTTTACGGCAAGGCTTGTCACTTACCGTTAGAGTTGGAATATCGGACATATTGGGCCATTAAGAAAATCAACTTTTACTTTCAAGAAGCCGGTAAATCTAGATTACTACAGCTAAATGAATTGGAGGAGATCCGGACCCAGGCATATGAAAGTGAAAGGGTTTATAAGGACCGTACTAAAATGTGGCATGACCGTCATCTTACGGAAAAACATTTGCAACCAGGGCAACTAGTTCTATTATTCAATTCACGACTAAAAATTTTCCCTAGTAAATTAAAGTCTAGATGGTCAGGCCCGTTTCGGGTCAAGGAAGTGCTTCCTCATGGGGTCATTACTATCATCAATGAAAAGGATCATTCAGAGTTTAAGGTCAATGACGGACGTCTTAAGGCTTATTTAGGAAACGAAAATGAATGAGCAATATCGTTCATACACTTGAAATAAAATTTTCGAGCCGCCGAATGTCCAGCCGGAACATTAACTAAGGCGCTTTCGGGGAGGCAACCCCAAATTTTAATGATAAGTTCTCTATTGTTATTGTTGTTTTTGTTTTGTTTGTTTATGTTTCTCTTAAAGATTCGTTAAAAAAATGATGCATGACTGAAATCTTATGGTCTCGAACACTTAAAAACAAATTTCTCCTTCAGCCCGCTCTAGTCAAAGCTCGAAATTGGTTCAGCAAGAAATGTTATAACATTTCGGAAATGTTGCAACATTTTGGAAATGTTGCAACATTTCGTTCGCTGCCTTTTTGGCTGATCCGCCATATACAGCCGGTTCAACTGCAATAACTTGAACCGGCGATCTGGAAAGATGCCTTCTTTGATTTTTTTTTCGTTGAACCGCCTTATACTGGACCGCCGTATACTTAAAACCCGATCCCCAGGAAAACCCTCTGCTTCCCCCATTTCCTCTGCTCCAAGAAAACCCTAACTCCACCTTCTCGCCCTCTTTGAAACATTCGCCGGCGGAAGCGACCTCTAGACGGCCGTCGTACGCACTCAACATCTCGCCGACCTTCAGGAAGTGGTAAGAACTCGACATTGTCCTCTCTCTCTCTCGATCATTTGCCGTTCACTCTCCCGAACTAAAGCAATCCCCTCCGCAGTCATGGCCCCCAAGAAAGGTAGAGAGAAGGAGGTGGCGCGCAAGCACTCAAGATTCATAAACGAAGAGGCCAAGGCTCGCTACGAATTGCTTAAAGTCAAGCCCGTCATCTATGAAAGAGGGTTTCAACTTGAAGTTCGTGGTTGGAGTCAAGCTTATGTGCGGAAAATAGACAAGTTCGGCTGGACCTCCTTCTGCCACCCCCGCACTGAAGCGGTCTTACCGTGGGTGTACGACTTCTACGCCAACGCCAAGTTCCACATGGACGGAAAAATTCATATACGGGGGCAGGAAGTCAATTTTTCCGCGGAAGGTATAAACTCCTACTTTGACTTAACGAATCTGGATTGCGACATATTCGAGTCTGTTAGGACTACTAACCCATTCGATATAGCCACCACACTGAGCCTCACTAAAAATATCACTTGAGTGAATGAATCTTCACATGTCCTGCATTCGGCTCTTTTTACTCGTGAAGCTAAAGTTTGGCTTCTCTTCGTAAACTCAAGCGTTATGCCGACGAAGCACTCAAACCATGTCCTCTTCGATAGGGCTTGCATAATATATAGCATTATAAAAGGGTTTCCCATTAATATAGGACATATCATTTCAAGTCAACTCCAAAAAAAGGTCAAAACGGAGGGGGGAACTCAGTTATGGTTTCCCACACTCATCACCTCGTTGTGCCGTTACGCCGGGGTATCTCTCGCCGACACAGACACTACCACCATTGTAGGTCGGCCAATAACATTTTTAGTTATTTCATCCTATATTAAGGTACCCTCAGAGGAGTCCACCCTCAAAACCGGTAAGGAGCAACGTCCTACCGTATCTTCGAGCAAAACCACCCAACCTCCAATTCCGCCGCCACTTGCCCCTAATCCTCCGGATTGGTCGATCATCTTTAAATACTTGCAAGCCACCTCCAAATATCAACGCCAACAACATCGTGATATAGTTTCACATTTAGACATTTTACATCACAATCAAGTCGAAATTCTGTGCCATTTGAACGTCCCTGAAGAAAAAATAACTGTCCGTAAAGTGAATCCCGCTTGGAATGACCTACGACCCTTTTGTTCTAAGGGAAAGGAGGCGGCATCCTCTCCAGACCCACATGATGAAGCGGAAGCGGTCGAGGAGGATGCAGTCTTTGCATCCGGCCAAGACGACGAAATAGAAGAATTTTTGGACGATGACGACTCGGACGAGGTCGATGACGCTGACGACGATGAGGAGGATGGTTGACACTCCACTACTCAGAATCTGGGAAATTTAGCTTGCTCTATTACTGGTGAAATGTTTGTTTTATTTTGGGCAATGTCTGTGGTGAAACATTTCAGTGTTGGTGAAATATTTTGTTTTATTTCTACATGGATCTGTTACTTTTTGCACAAATTTACTTTGATATATGGTGAAATATGTTTGTTTTATTTTGGAATTTTGTTTTATTTCAGTGTTGGTGAAACATTTCAGATTTACTTTGCTTTATACATTGTCTCGTTTAAACATGAGGAAATTGATTGACTCCTTAGACGTTCCTGAACTTTTTTAACTGAATGCTAATTTATTCTATTTAAGTTATTAAATGTTAATAACTGCATTTAAGTGTTACTTGTTTAATTATTCTCTAGCTCTAATCTTTATGACTGTTACTTGTTACACTGCGATTGATCACTTCTCTAGCTGAATTGTTTCCATAAATTACTGCTATATGTTTTAATGCAATGAAGTTTTAACTGCTTAATAAATAAACTCACTGTTTAATGAGAACACTTTATTATAATCTGCTGCTTTGTGGGGTGGGACACTTCAGTCATATCTTATACTTTTGTGTTCCCCTTCACCCATATTTATATGCTGGCGACTCACATGTTTAACTTTCTTTTTATTCCACTCTTATGATTTATGACCTTCGCAATCACATACATGGCTATTATATTTGCTACAACTTCTTTACTAGGGACTAGTAAAGGTTCAAGTATGGGGGCATGTCCTTCTATACCTTGCATGACAAATCTTTTATGGGGTATATTTTATAAATGTCTGCTCTTAATTTTTTTTATTAATAAATCTATTCAAGTTTTTCAAATTAATTATAAGGTTAGACGAGTCAGTCCTATGAGTCAGACTATTAAATTGAAATTAGACTGATTGGTTAAAGCTCGATTAAGAAATCTATCTCACATTCATGCACTATAGTTCTTAAAAGAGTTTACACCCTTTTAATTTATTTAATTAACTTCGGATCCTAATGAGATTAAATCGAGTATGTTCTAATTCAATGATAGTTGCCAATATATTGAGCGTACGTAGTTAACCTTGCTCACACTTAAAGCCTTAACTTTGTTGCCATCACATATTACTTCTAAGCTTAAATACTTGAGTATTCATTTCCCTATGTTCCTTAGCTAGTAGACTGACCACTTATGGGTGTTATAAAAAAATTGTATATCATAGTGACATGTGACCTAAGTTAGCTCCGGCTTACTTAGAATGATCCCAACTATGATCAATATATATATATATATATATATATATATATATATCATAGTGATATATGGCCCAAGGATGTTCACGCATACTTGGAATGATCACAACTATAAAAATATCAAAAATAAAAGAAAAAAAATGTTGTTGAAAGTTAAACCCCATAAGTTGGCAGGCTACTAAGTTAATCAATTAGAATCAATGGCTACCCACCTTTCCAAAATTTATCAAGTCGTTTTATTTGACATCGGTTTCTATCAAACTCATGTAGAGGTCATATCAAAGCCTTAGACTACTCTTAATCTATCCTATTAATGACGAAGTTTATCGAAAATGAATTGTAAGAGAAGTAAACAAATTGTTAAGGGCATCACATATAACACTTGAATTCTTAATTGAGCGTTATCTTATATCTATCTGATGGATTTATGAAAGTTTGAATTCTTATGGATTAGAAAGTCTAGCATCGGTTAATGAGAATTACTTGAAGCTATTTTGGTTACCTTATAATGAAGAGTAGAAGGGAATGAAATTACACTTTCATAAACCTTTGTCATGTTATGGTTTTCAATGCTTTACCTTTGCTAGGGACTAACAAAGAACCAAGCATGAGGGTGTGATAACTTCGCAAAAAGAAGTTATCTTCATCCCTATTTTAACCATTTTCAGCCATGTTATGTGATATTTATACATGAAAAGTAGATAAAAATCCAATTGCCGCATGATTTGAAGTCAAAATGGTTATTACTCTCATTTTTATATGTTTTTATGATAGGATTCAGGGAGAATTTTAGTCAAGGATTAAAGGCTAAGTATTGTGGAAAATCTGGGAAAAATGTTGCAACATATTCTCAACAAATCTGGCAGGTCAAATTGTGCAGAAATACAGAACCAGAAATGTTGCAACATATTCACAACATTTCTGACAGTTTCAAGAAATTCAAATACGAAATTACCAAGTTTTCAACAGTTACATCCTAATTTTTAGCATCCGTTCAGCATTTAAAAATGACTGGATGTGGGGCCCACTAGAAGGAGGAAAAGGAAAGTTTAAAAGAGGAAGATTTCAGCCATTAAAGGGGATCATCTTCTTCCATATTCGGCCATTAGAGAGGAGGAGAAAACCAGGAGAGAAATTCTGTCAAAAAGAAACCAGTCCAGTTTCGGCATTCGGGCTGAAGGAAACACTTACACATCACTGGAGAAGGGAAGATTCGTATTTCTTTCGAAATGTTTAGTAAGATCTCTTCAGTTTTGTATTATTTTCCCGCAGTCATGAACTAAAACTCTCTAGTCTTGCATGATGAGAGTAGTATGTGTATTTTGATGATGAACATCTTTGATTTTGAGTTTGTTTTGTGATTATCTTCATTGATCTTGTGATTTTTATGGTGAAATTGTTGGATCATGTCTTTTTATTATATTGAGCCGCGAGAATCGAGAGATGAGCGTCGCAACGTTAATTTAAGGGCTAGTTTATCGCAGTGCGAGAATCGAGAGATGAGTAGTGTGAATCATTAACCGAATTTTTTTTATTTTTACGGCGTTTCAAGAATCGAGAGAGGAGAAACGTGCGTGCATCACAAGATCTCTTGAGTTTTGAAAAGTGAAAGAGATTTTCTTTTCATGCTAGCGAATTAGATTTTTGCGCTTCATAATATTTTCGTTTCGCCTAAGTTAGAGATAACTAGGGTTGCGTAGATATTAAGACTTCTTGTATCGAGAGATAAAGATTTCTTCTTTAAAAAAAATCATCGCAAGATAATTCAAAGCTAAACCAAATGAAATATTTATTTTATCATCATCATGTTATACATATGAAATCAGAAATGCAAGGCTATTTTCTCTAATTGCTAAGAAGTTACTTTAAGATCTAGTTAAATTAGTTTTAATATTAATCTAAAAGTTTCAATCTATTTTCAGAAAATCAATTAACCGTTTTACTTGGATTCATAGAAACGGTGTAGCTAGTAATTGTAAACGCTAAACCCATCACTTCTCCGTGGGAACGATCTCACTCACTCTGTATTACTTGTACGGCACGTATACTTGCGTTTTCAAGCTCTATTTTGCGTGTATCAGAAGACCATTTGGAAGATTTGGAGAAATGTTTTAGAATTCTTAGACAGTATGGAATGAGGCTTAACCCTAGCAAGTGCACCTTTGGGGTCACTTCGGGGAAGTTCCTGGGGTTCATGGTTACCCAGCGTGGAATAGAGGCCAATCAAGAGAAGATTAAGGCTCTCGAAGAAATGTCTCCGCCCAGATCACTCAAAGATGTACAACGGTTGAATGGAAGAATCACAGCACTATCCCGATTCCTAGCTAGGACGGGAGACAAGTACCTCCCCTTCTTCAAGATCCTCCGAGGAGCTCGAAACACAGGATTTCAATGGACTGATGAGTGCCAGTCAGCCTTCGAATCCTTAAAGCAATATCTTGCCTCCCCCCCGCTTCTATCCAAGCCAGCTCCCGGAGAGATTCTCTTTCTATACCTCTCCATCATGCCAGCTGCATTGAGTTCTGTTCTAGTTAAAGATGAAGGAGGAGTTCAGCGCCCCATTTACTACCTCAGCAAAATCCTTTCTGATACAGAGACTCGGTACCTGGCTGCAGAAAAAACGGCCTTAGCACTTGTCTTCTCAGCCAGAAAACTCCGCCCCTACTTCCAAGTACACACCATTAAAGTCTTGATCGAGTTGCTACTCTGAGTCATTCTCCAAAAACCTGAAGCATCCCGCCGACTAGTCAAGTGGGCCGTCGAGCTAGGCGAGTTCGATATCCACTTCCTCCCACGCCCCGTCATCAAGTCTCAAGTCTTGGCAGACTTCATCATAAAAAACACTTTACCGACAGAAGCAGAGGCCGCACCAGCGGAGGCCGGACAAGTATGAACACTATATGTGGATGGGGCCTCAGGAGTTGAAGGCGCGGGAGCTGTCCTGCTCCTTATTAGTTCAGATCTCGTTACCCTAGAATATGGACTCCGGCTGAAGTTCCCTGCTACAAACAATGCTGTAGAATACAAAGCCCTCATCGCAGGACTCAAGCTCGCCATCAGCTGCCAGGTCAAGCAGCTGACCGTTTACTCTGATTCACAACTTTTCGTATCGCAGGTAGAAGGAGAATTCAAAGCGAAGAACGAGCAGCTTGCCCAGTACCTATAACTTGTTAATTCCCTTCTAATCCAAATCCCGCAATTTCAAATTTTACATATCCCCAGAGAGAAGAACAGCAAAGCAGATGCCCTGTCAAAGTTAGCCACATCTTCAACGCGGTACTAGACAAGAAGGCGCCAAATAGAAGAAATAGCCTTCCCTAGCATTCATGGCCCATGGGAAGTGGCAGAAATTAATAAAGCAGAGGAGTCCTGGACCGCCCCGCTAATCGCCTACTTGAAAAACTAGTAGCTACTCGAAGATCACAAGGAAGCTCGCCGCCTAAGAATGAGAGCAGCCGCTTTCACTTTGATGGATGGAGAATTATACAAGCGGTCCTTCGCAAGACCTTACCTGAAGTGCATATCAGAAGAAGACGCCGAATATGCGTTCCGCGAAGTCCACGGAGGGGTATGCGGCGAGCACCTTGGAGGGAAAGCCTTAGCTAGAAAAATCCTATGTCAAGGATTTTATTGGCCAACTATGAAGAAGGAGGCAACGGAGTTCGTCCAAAAATGCAGAAGTTGTCAAGTGCACGCCAACATTCCCCGACAGCCTCCAGTGGCCCTCACATCGCTGTAAGGAGCTTGGCCATTTGCACAGTGGGGAATAGATCTCCTCGGGCCTCTGCCACTAGCCTCTGGTCAAAGGAAATTCATTATTTTGGCAATTGATTACTTCACCAAGTGGGTTGAAGCAGAACCACTGGCCAAGATAACCGAAGAGAATGCGAAACAATTCGTCTGGAAGAACATCGTGTGCCGCTACGGCATACCGGCAATCATCATCACTGACAATGACACCCAATTCACCGGAAAGTCCTTTACCAAGTTGTGCAAGGAATTAAAGATAGAGTTGCGACACACAGCAGTATCACACCCGCAAATTAATGGACAAATTGAGGTGACTAACCGTACTATTCTGAAGGGGCTGAAGACATGACTAGAAGATGCTGGGGGGCAATGGGTCAACGCTCTCCCCAACGTGCTATGGGCATATCGTACAATAGAAAGGACGCCTACAGGAGAAACACCATACCTTATCTGCTATGGAACAGAAGCAATTATCCCAGTCGACATCGGCGTCCCTAGTTCCCGGGTATCCAACTTTGATCGCCAAGCAAACAACGAAGCGCTCCTTTATAACCTCGACTTGGTCTTCGAAGTGCGCGAAGAAGATGCTCTCCGCGCCGCCGCCTACCAACAACGCACAGCTCGCTACTACAATCACCGAATGAAGCCCCGCTCGATCAACGTGGGAGACTTAGTCCTTCGCACCTTGGAAGCTGCCGGAAAAGGAACACAAGGCGACAAGCTATCTCCAACATGGGAAGGATCGTTCGTTGTCACAGCTATGGTAAAACCAGACACGTACAAGTTGCGGAGCGCCGAAGGAAAGACTCTTCCCCGTACATGGAATGCGCAGAACCTACGCCGCTTTTATCAGTGATGCATTATGATTTTCTTTATGCAGTAACTTTTTGATTCAAAACTATGTGATTCATATAAGTCGCGAGCCTGATCTCGTGCAAACTAATATTTATTCAAAGTATCGCATTGTGCTTTCTACAAATATTGTGTATTCGAACAGGATCTATGGTCTCCCTAACTTATGCAACCTAGGAAGGGCCTGCCCCCTTCTCCAGCAAAGCCATGGACCAGCTCCACGCAACTAAGTCGCGAGCCAACCTCGCACACAAAGCCGTGGACCAGCTCCATGCAACCAAGCCGCGAGCCAGCCTTGCGCACAAAGCCTTGGACCAGCTCCACGCAACCAAGCCGCGAGCCAGCCTCGTGCACAAAGCCGTGGACCAGCTCCACGCAACCAAGCCGCGAGCCAGCCTCGCGCACAAAGCCGTGGACCAGCTCCACGCAACTAAGCCGCGAGCCAGCCTCGCGCACAAAGCCATGGACCAGCTCCACGCAACCAAGCCGCGAGCCAGCCTCGCGCACAAAGCCGTGGACCAGCTCCACGCAACCAAGCCGCGAGCCAGCCTTGCGCACAAAGCCGTGGACCAGCTCCATGCAACCAAGCCGCGAGCCAGCCTCGCGCACAAAGCCGTGGACCAGATCCACGCAACCAAGCCGCGAGCCAGCCTCGCGCACAAAGCCGTGGACCAGCTCCACGCAACCAAGCCGCGAGCCAGCCTCGTGCACAAAGCCGTGGACCAGCTCCATGCAACCAAGCCGCAAGCCAGCCTCACGTACAAAGTAGTTGGCCAGCTCCACGCAACCAAGCCGCGAGCCAGCCTCACGCACAAAGCCGTGGACCCACTCTACGCAATTAAGCCATGATCCTGACTCGTACACCCTCGCAAGATACTCCCTCTCTATTTTTGCAGCTAGGCCGCAAAATCGAAGACGGCTCGGACAAGCTCCCAAAGATTCGGGGAGGATGCTACAAACGCCCTCCTACGTTGTCACCTTGTGGCAAAACAAATCTATGCAAAACATATGGCAATGGCATGAAAATGAAACTGTCATATAAAGAAGGTAAAAGACAATAAATCTGAGCCCCAGGGGCGACAATCTCAAAGGCTATATCAAAAGCAAAAAGCAACAAATGTACTACAAACAACAACAAAAGGGATACTACTCGTCCTCAGAGTCTGAGTCAGAACGCTCGTCCTCAGAGACATCAACAAAACTAAGGCCGGACATGTCGCACCCCAGGGTCCTACTGACAAGGCAAAATGCCTTCGAGACGCCACGCCGCAGGGTCAGCTCTTGAACATCATCCATTTGGGGTTCCACTTCCTTGGACCAAATCCCATCACGTAGCTCCTCGACGATCGCACTACGGTCCCGCAAGTAGTCAGCCGATGCCAAGTATTTTGAAAGCCCGGCAGCCTTGATCTCTAACACTTGATCACCAGATGATAACATCTCCACCTAGGCCTTCGCCGCCCGAAGCTGAGTCCCGAGTCCAGTCACCTCCTCCCACGCCGCCTGAAGCTGTGTCTCCAAGCCTGAAGTATCCTCCCTGGCATACTTCAACATCTGAGTAGTCCTCTCCACCAGGGTCTTCTCCACTTCCAAGGATGTGCGCGCATCCTCCAATTCAGATATCATCGTCGAACCCATCTGGCGGAACCGAGCAACATCCCGGTCCTGCTTCTCCCGGAGAGCAAGGAACGCATCTTTCAAGCTGACATAATAATCATTCCAGGTCACCGCAATTTGGGCTTGAGTCTCTATCTGCACAAAGCAAAACCCCAAGTTAGTATTAAAAAATATAATACAGAAGAAAGAAAAGGTTCACCAATCAGTGTTCTTACCGCCTCACTCATAGCCCGCAAAGAGGCAGACATCCGTGGAGCCACCACCTCTGCGATCGGAGAAGCGAGTATCTGTACCTCAGAGGAAGTCTCAGGACGAGTGTTAGAAGGAATCACCACCACCGTTACGTAAAGATCACCAGAGGGTGCCATGATAGCTTTCCTCTTTCGACCCCCTCCCTGAGGGGCGTCAACTGCCTGGGTCGCGCCTAAAGAAAGACCGCACCGCTGGGTCACACCTGAAGAAAGATCGCACCGCAACAAACGCTTCTCCTCCACGAAAGCAAAGATGTTATATAACTGATTGGCTGGCTCGAGGGGGGTCCGAAAACCCAAGAATAGGGGAAAACTCTCGCTCATTCCCCTTCACCCGGCGACAGCGATCGACTAACGTATCCCAAGCCTCAGGAATTCCCCAGGAATTCTTGATGTACCCAAATAAAGTGTTCCCATGACGACGGTCGGCACGAGCCTCAAACTCTAGCCAACTCTTGTTGCTATGAACCTCCACCCATTCAACGTCGTCCGTGCGCACATCGCACCAATCACGGAACATGTCCAAAGTAAGTCGTCCCCCATGCTCGCGGAAGAAAACAATCAAGCCCATGAGTCGAGAAACCCAAACAGGGGTGAACTGTGAGATAGGTACCACACAAAATATGAGAATCTCGATCACCTCCTCGCATGGCGAAAAATAGACACCAGATCGCAAAGAAATCTCGCAAATCGTCAGCCAATCTCGAGGAGGATTTTGAACTCGCTCCTCGCCACGAGGAATCCTCACTTCTAGATCCACCGGCAGGCCGTATTTCTTCCTCCACAAATCAATGCCATCCTCAGTCAACGAGGAGCGCAAGCGCATCCGACCAGAAGAGCGCTTCGAGGCCTGCAAAACCAAAGAATAAAAGGGGAAGGTTAATTAGCAAAAAACAAAATGTCAGGTCCTAAGCGCGACCATCATGTTAAACAAGTAGGTACGAAAAGGCCCATAACGACACTTCCAGGAGCGCAAGGCGAGCAAGAGCCCGTGCACACGACACGCACACACGGGTTGCACACACGCACCCGCGCGCACGGTCGCGCGCGCGCAGACCCGCGCGCAGGGTCGCGCAGGCGCACACTCGCGCACACGCGCCCGCGCGTGCAAGGACCCGCGCGCAGGGTCGTGCGCACGCGCACCCGCGCGCAGGGCAGCGCGTGCGCGCCCCCGCGCGCAGGGTCGCACGCGCGGGCACCCGCGCATCGGGTCGCGCACGCACGTTCGCGCGCCGGGTCGCGCCCGCGCGCCGGGTCGCGCCCGCGCGCCGGGTCGCGCCCGCGCGCCGGGTCGCGCCCGCGCGCGAGCGCGTTGGGTTGGGCGTGCGCACCCGCGCGCAGGGCTGCGCAAGCACACCCCCGCATGCAATTGCGTGCTTCCGGGTGCGCCTTTACACTCGCCCGTCGTTGCACCTGTGCGCCTTCGCACCGTCAAGCGCGCGGACCCCCTCGCGATTGGATTCGCCGGCACCTTGCCCGAAGCCCCCGTCGTCGCTCCTTCAATTTGGTGTAGCACCACCATCGCCAATCGTATAAGTACGAGCATACCTTCGAGGCACCATTCTTCGCCTTCTCGGCCTTCTCTCCGGAGGAAGACATGGAAGCGGGGAAGAAGATGATTAAAAATCCTAAGTTGTCTCTCACACGGCTCACCAACAACAAAGGATTTGGGGGGCAGTTGATAGGGATTGGATCCATTTTATAGCTTTAGGGGTGCACATAGCAATCCCCAAAATGAAATCATGGGGTTGACTAATCAACCCCATGATTCCCTTTATGATGGGAGAAGTGGAGGGCCCACTTTCTCTCATCTTTTATCTCCTTCATCCAATTCCCCCCTCTTTCTCTCCCACCAAAAATGAGATCCACAAAAAAGGGAAAGAGGGGAGAGAGAACACCGCCGCTGCAACCGCCCGCCGCCCGCCGCTGGACGGCCTCCGCCGGCCGGCCTCCGTCGGCCGGCCGCCGCCGGCCGGCCGCCGGCCGGCCACCGCCGGCCACCTCCACCTGTCGACCGACACCGGCCGGCCGCTCCCGCTAACCATCGCCAGCCGGTGGCTCGCCGCCCGAACCTCTACCATCCAATCTTGGCGTGCTACCACGGCCGTCCGATCAAGGGGAAACCACCCACTAACCCACTACGTTAGTGGTGGGGCCCACCATGATCTCCCCCTAGAGCCTATAAAAGGACCCCAGGGGCTCTTCATTTCTCATATTTTTCCTCCGCAGCTTCTTCTTCCTTGCGCCAGAGCTCTGCCCGTTTCCCGTCGTAGAGAATTCTCCAGCCACCGCGAAGCTCCGCCGAGGTGAAAACGACTAAGTCCCCAAACCTGAAGAAAAAGAAGGCTTACAAGACATCCTTGCGTGGAATGCCGCGCCAGCTTCCAAGCTCCGAAGACTCACGCAGATTCCACCGTTCAAGCCCTCTCCACGGCGCAGCCTGTTGCCCGTGGGAAGAGCAAGTCTCCCTCTCACCTCCACTTTTGTAACAAGGAGCAGCCAGTCGACCTTGATTCTCCTAACATTTTGTAACCTCCAACAACTTAGTGGATTTTGACTGGAAGAGAACCGGTCACGTGGTTTTTCACCCGGTTGAAGGGTTTTCCACGTTAAAACTCCTGGTGTACATTTCCCTTTTTCAACTGACTGTGTGCGCGCTCGACCGCTCTGCGAGCTAAGGCGGTCCAAGTTAGTCCAGATCGACCGGAACGCCGAGTTTGGCCGCAACAGAGATAAAAATAATAATTATATTGCACATTTGACGGCCTTCCTCGTCCGTGAATTCGCCGCAGCACTCGTGCTCTCACTGATACAAAACAAATAATTGTGAGTGTGGCTGTTGAAATTGTTGAAGTGAGAGTAAAAGTGGAGCTGAGCGATTAGACTGGTCAAACTGCACAGACCGTAGAGTCCGCCGCGGCCTGACGGACAGCATTGATGGGTAGCCTTTGGCGGGTTGTCAGTAGTTCTTGTGGTTTGGATCAGCAAGCATCACTAGTATACCGGGCAGTTAGGGTTGGCTAACCGCGGATGTGGCGGACTCGTTTGGAGTTTGCCGAGTCCGACATTAATGTTGTGGCAGACTCTTCTAGAGCTCGTCAGTGTCCGGCTTAGTTCTGTGCTTGCGGTCTGGATGTTAGATCGTGGAGGTCGACACAGTTGTGCAGACTGGTTTACCTGGAGATCACGCGGTCTGATGGAGTAGTCCGCAAGGTGACGGATTAGTGTTGTTTAGTAGGTGCGGTCTTGGTCTTGTAGGACTAAGTCCAGCTTGTTGCCTAGCTCACCGAGATCGCCTGTTTGCGGACTGCTTCTGGTATTCGCCAAGTTCGGTAGATTGACTGGGCACGAATTTTGTTCTAGTCGTGGGCTGTAGTTTGCGCGGACTGGAAGTAGTGTCTGCATGGTTGTGCAGTCTGGTGTCGGTATTCGACAGTCTGCCTATGCTATGTTCGCCATAATTGTGGTTTGATGTTAGGCATGAAAGACTGGTCGTTCTATCCGGCCTTGTTGATAGTTGTGACCTTGGCGAACTGGTGATGGTATCTGCATTGTGCGGATACGCGGTGTTAGCCTACAGGTTTGACGAGCGGTTATCCTATCACTATGGGTGGTGACGACACTCCTCCTCACACTTATAAATAGGAGTTCTCGACTCGTCATAAATAGCAGTGAACAATATGAACTAGCTCGCGCTTGGTTTTTGCGGTTATGGTTTTCTAATCACTGCGACTAAGGAAGTTGAATCTGTGCATGCTGTGTTGCTAACATTAGGTGACTAGGAAACTAATGGAAGCTTGGTATAGAACAGTTCGTGGATAGCAGTCAGCGGATAACAACAGGTCGCGGTCTCTGCGACTTGATCTCTTCCTCCGAGTTGCGGATAAGCAGAGCAGTTCACTCGATCAATTAGTGGGTTTTGTTCAAGTTCCTTCAGCATTTCAATAACAACAGTCCGCGTGGTTAGACGCAGATAGGGGGCTTCGGCGGTCTCGGCGGACTCGGATGGCGGTTAGGCGACTTGTGCGGTTACAGCTTGATGTTGCACAGTTAACTACTTGTGATAAATTTTTGTTTCTCTTGGTTGCATTGTAATTTTGTCTTGTAATGCATACCTCGCTCTGTAAAAGAAGTTAAATTCAATTTAAAACTCTTGTGTTGTTGTTGCTACTGATTTTTATTTGTCTTTGGTTGTGGTTGAGTGTTCCTGCAACCTCGTTTTCAGCTTCCCATAAATTTTTACATGGTATCAGAGCGGTGTTGAGAAGTTAGCAGTTTCACCAATCTAAGGTTACTATACCGTTGTGAAGATCAAGTGATTCAGTTATTTCCAATGGAAACCGGTTTTGCAAGATTGATTGTAATTGAACTCATGACGCAAACCAACTTCAAAAGATGGAGGTCGTGCTTGGAGAGTTATCTTCTTGGCAAGGATCTCTGTGAAGTTGTCAGTGATGACAACCAATAAGAAGTGGTCGCTGCCGGTGGAAATGCTGAAGCGGTGAAAGCATGGAAGCGAACCGATGCAAAGGCTGTTGTTGCAATATGGAGACCGGACGGTCTGGCGGCTTCACCTGGGCGGCTTGGAAACCGGGCGGTCTGACAGCTTCACCTGGGCGGCTTGGAGACCGGGCGGTCTGGCGGTCTGCTCTGGCGGCTTGTCTTCTCTTATCTGTGTGGTCAAGTGGTTAAACCTCCTTGTCTAACCACGCGACCTATGCGGTCTGGATTTGTCTAGCCGCTAGTCGCATAAATGTATTTAGTCCCGCATTGCTTATTTGTATTCTCTCCCTTCTCCTCAATTCTATAAAAGGGAGGTCATACCTTTGTAATAGATATATTTTTTGGAAATAAAAATTTTGTTATTTTCCAATTTTCGGTTTCTCATTTTTTGTTCGCACATGGCATCAGAGGACTCGATCTTTTTCCGCCTGATTCTGTGAGCGCTTCTGTCCGCGCGGTTTGTCCCCTCTCTCTTGCGCCCTGTTCGCGCGGTTTCCTTTCTCTTCCTTGCCATGTTCTCTATGTTTGCGACTTGTCTTCGCAACCACTCTTTTGCTTTAGCGCGACCTCATCCTTGTCCATGCGGCTTCTCGCTTTCTGCTCGCGACCTGTTTTTGCGGGCTCCCTTTTGCTCCGCGGACTATTTTCGCGGTCTGTTTTCTCGCTTCGTCTTCTCGACCTGTGCTCATGACATGCTTTCGTGCGGCCTCTTGACTGTCCGCGCGAACTGTTGCCCGCGATCTTTCTTCGCGACCTGTCTGTGCGACTTACTTTCGTACGACCACTTGCCTGTCCGCGTGGCTTCTTTTTTCCTATTTGCGCGGCTTTCTTTCTGTCCGCTCTATTTTTCTCTTTGGCTCTCTCTGATACCTCTACTACTACTACTACTATTACTACTCCTCCTGTGGTCCACCCTCCTACTCCGTCGACAATCTTGGAACCATTTCTAAACTTATCGTTTCCAACTACCCGGACTGGAGTGTTTCCTTCATCTTCTACTTTGCTCACAACGCAAACGCTATCATCTCACTGATGACCCACCTCCTCCATAGTCCGATCTCTTTGATGACTGGGATGCTAGCTACGCTCTTGTTCGCTCGTGGCTGGCTAACGGCCTTTTTGATGAATGCCTCCCCGTCATCCGCCATGATGAAACAGTCAAGGCTTCTTGGGTTCATCTTGCCGCTCTTTACTCCAAGGAGGCTCAGACGTCTCGCATCTATACTCTCTATGCGGACCGCTTTGCCTATCCCTCCATGTCTCCTGCTGCCGCCTACCAACAAGTTCAAACTATTGGAGCCAAAATTATTCAGAACCATCCATTCTCTACGGATCTGGCCGAGAAACACAAGCACTTCTAGGAGCTTCTTGTTGTGTGATATCTTCTACGTCTTTCGGAGTCCTATGACATATTCCGTCAACAGATCCTTGGTGAGGCGGATTCTCCCACCTTGGATGCCACTGCTGCCCGCATCGCTGTTGTTACCTCTCTGCTTCAGCGTCTGCTGCTATCCTTCCCACCACTCCCCGACACCTATGCTCATCATACTCAGCGGGATGGCTCTGGTGGCCGCATCCATCAATCCGGCGGATGTGTACCTTCCTGCTTTCTCTGCTCTCACTGTAGACGCACCGGCCATACGGTTGATCATTGTTGGATGAAGCATCTGCATTTTCGCCCTTCTACCGATGCTTCCACCTCCTCTTCAAAGCAGCCCGCCTCGGTGGTCACGTCTTCAGGTAGTGCCCATGTGGTGACTCAAGGTAAATGGTTGATTTACTCCGGTGCTACCAATCATATGACTGACAATCCTCAATGTTTTTCTCTCCTAGAAAAACATGATCGGTTGCCCTTGGTCTTCATTGCGGACATCTCTCCCTCACCGATAAATGGGACGGGAGTGGTTCAAGTCACTCCATCTCTTTTCTTGGCGAACACCCTCTACGTACCCCAGTTTCCATGCAATTTGTTGTATGTTACTTTTCTTTGCAAGCAACTACAGTGCTCCATCACATTCACTCCTACTTCTTGTTCTTTTCAGGATCCGAGCTCCAAAAGGACGATTGCTACTGGGACTGAGAGCGGCGGCCTCTACTTCCTCAATAATGTATCCGCTCTGTCCATTTTTTCTTCTTCATCTACGAATCTCCTACAATGGCATCTTCGCCTTGGTCATCCACCTCCACGGCTTCTTCGTCAGCTTCTGCCCCATCTACCTCCGCACTGTCCTCCTCTTAACTATGATGCATGTCAGCATGACAAGCATCACCACACCTCCTTCCCGTCGAAGTAAGGTAGTGGTTCTTCCCGTTCTTTTGATCTCGTTCACTCCGATGTCTGGGGTACTACCCCTACCCTAACTGTAGGTCGGGATAGTTCGTATTTTGTAACTTTTATTGATGATTTCTCTCGGTGCACGTGAGTGTATCTCTTAAAAGAGCGCTCTGAACTATTATCTATATGGACATCTTTTTATTATATGATTAAAACGCAATTTGATGCGTCTATTAAAATTCTTCGTTCTAATAACGTCAAAGAATATCTTAGTCATTATTTTTCTTATTTCTGTGTTCAAAATGGCATAATTCATCAAACTAGCTGTGTCTATACCTCATAACAAAATGGTGTAGCTCGAACACTTATGACTCAAATGCAGGTTCCTCGCTCCTATTGGGGCTATGCCATTCTTATCACTTGCTATCTCATCAATCACATTCCCTCCACAATTCTCCACCGCTAGACACCATTCTCCATTCTCTATCCGAGCAAGGATATCTTCCCTCTACCTCTCTGAATATTTGGTTGTACGACCTTTGTACACGCTCCCTCCTCCACTCATGGCAAACTCTCTCCACGTGCTACCAAGTGTGTCTTTTGGGTTACTCTTCCCCTCAGAAGGGTTACTGTTGTTTTGATCCGGTTCTTCGAAAGCAGTTCGTCTCAGTAGATGTCACATTCTTTGAGAATGCGTCCTATTTCTCTCACGATTCCTCCCTTCTTCCTGATATTCCTACTTCTCTGACAGACTCCTCCATCCCATATACGCCCACCTAGTCCCCTCCTCCTACGCGATGTCCACCATCTCCTCCTCCTCTCTCTTCGCCTTCGCCGTCTCTCTCTACTCCCAGGCCAGCTCTCTCCTCTGCGGATGCACCTGCTACTATTGAACTCGATGACCTCCCATTTCTCTTCGCAAAGGGGTGTGGGTGTGTACCCATCATTCATTTGCTGTTGTTATTTCTTATGCTGGACTTACCCCTTCTCGCAGGCAATTTGTGTTAGCTATCTCTGCCACCACCACTCCCCGTACCTACCAGGATGCCCTTGTTGTTCCTCACTGGAAGGCGGCCATGGATGAGGAAATCGCCACCCTCACTGAACGGGGTACATGGACCCTTGTTCCTCCTCCTTTGGGCACCGATGTTGTGGCTGTAGTTGGGTATTTGTTGTGAAGTTTCGTCTGGATGGTAGTGTGAATCAATACAAGGTACGCCTGCTCGCTAAAGGCTTCACTCAGACCTATGACGTTGATTATTTTGACACTTTCTCTCTCATTGCTCGTCTCAGCACTATCTAGGTTCTCCTGTCAGTGGCGATTAATAAGGATTTGCCCATTTCTAAACTGGATGTCAATAATCACTTCCTCTATGGTGATCTACAAGAGGATGTCTAAATGGAGCAATCTCTTGGGTATGTTGCTCAGGGGGAGACACGTGTATGCAAGCTGAAGAAGGCTATCTATGACCTAAAGCCAAGCCCTCGGGGGTGGTTTGATGTGTTCATCGACATTGTGGCAGTCGTTGGTTTCACAAGGAGCTTTGTCGATCACTCATTATTTATTCGCAAAACTGCACTGGATCTGGTGGTTCTTGCCATATATGTGGATGATATTCTTCTCACTGGTGATGATTAGGCTGAGGTAGCATTGACAAAGAAACATCTCCGTTAACACCTTGTCATGAAGGATATGGGCTCCCCAAAGTACTTCCCGGGGATAAAAATCTCTAGAAAGCCCAACTCTTTGGTTCTCTCCCAATATAAGTATGTTCTTGATCTTCTACAAAAGACAGAATTGACTGGGGCTAAACCTGCCCGATGCTCCATGGCTATCGGAGAAGATAAAACCTGGACAGACGACTCGCCTCTTTTGTCAGGTGTTACAAGGTATAAGCGTCTGGTGGGCAAACTCATTTATCTCACTGTAATAAGACCCGACATCTCCTATGTTGTAGGCAAGGTTAGCCAGTTCATGCAAGCTCCTAGAGAATGTCATCTACAGTCTGCCATAAGGATATTAGAATATGTTAAAGCGGCACCTGGTAAGGGACTATTATTTCAGAGAAATGATCATTTAAAGGTTGAAGACTACTCAGATTCTAGCTATGTTGACGACAAAGGTGATCGCAAGTCCACATCGGGCTTTTACATATTCGTAGGAGGAAACCTAGTGAGCTAGAAGAGCAAGAAACAATCTGTTGTCTCTAAGTCCAGTGCAGAAGCTGAATATTAGAGTATGACGTCAACCACTTTTGAGTTAAAGTGGTTACGGGCTCTCATGCTGGACTTAGGAGAAATCTACAATCATTCTCTACCTATGTTCTGCGACAACAAGGCCGCTATATATATATCTCCAAAAATTCAGTATTTCATGAGAGAACAAAGCACATCGAAGTTGACTGCCATTTCATCAAATAAGAGATCTTGAAGAAAAGATTTGTACTTTATTCATTACTTCAGACAACGAGTTGGCAGATATCTTCACCAAGCCTATATTGGCTTCCTTTTTTCACATTTATGACAAGCTGGGCATGATTGATATATATGCTCCAGCTTGAGGGGGAGTGTTGTAATATGGAGATCGGGCGGTCTGGCGGCTTCACCTGGGTGGCTTGGAGATCGGGCGGTCTGACAGCTTCACTTGGGCGACTTGGAGACTGGGCGGTCTGGCGACTTCTCTCCAGCAGCTTGGAGACCGGGAGGTCTAGCGGTCTGCCGACTTGTCTTCTCTTATCTGTGTGGTCAGGAGATTAAACTTCCTTGTCTAACAGCACGACCTATGTGGTTTGGGTTTGTCTAGCCGCTAGTCCCATAAATATATTTAGTCCCGCATTGCTTATTTGTATTCTCTCCCTTCTCCTCCATTCTGTAAAAGGGAGGTCATACCTTTGTAATATATACAATTTTTGAAAATAAAAACTCTGTTATTGTCCAATTTTCGGTTTCTCTTTTTCTATTCGCACAGCTGCATTCACTCTGAAGTGTGTGGTTTCACCAAAGCTATTTGACCACATCATCGAATGTCGGTCAGCAGCTGAAATCTGGATGGCTTTTAATGACCTGCTGAACAAGAAGAACATAGCTCAGCTACAGTTCTTTTAAAATGAGTTGGCGAAGGTCATTCAAGGTAAGATGTCCATTTCTTCTCTCTTCTTGAAGATGAAGAACATCTGCTTTGAGATTACTACATTAGACCCGGAAGAGCCAATCTCAGAGTCGAAGCAGAAGAGACACGTCATCCGTGGCTTGCGGAGGGAGTATGTTGCCTTCATGATGTCTATGCAAGGCTAGGCTAATCAGTCATCACTGCTCGAGCTGGAGAATCTATTGGCTTCACAGGAAAGCTTGGCGAAGCGGATGGCTGGAATCTCAATCTCAGGGGGAGATGGCGAGGCTCTCTTCTCTAGCATGAAGAAGTAATGGGACAAGAAGAAGGCACTTATAAGCGAAGGTCTGTCTTCTTCATCACATCAGGATAGGAGCAAGTCTCTTAAGGTTGATGATGGGAAGAAGCAGGGCGGACCTCAGTGCTACAGATGATATAAGCTTAATCACATTCGCAGGGATTACATAGTAAATCTTCAGCTGGGGTGTTGAAGTTAGAGACCGGGCGGTCTGGCGGTCTGTCTTGGCGGGTTAGAGACCGCGCGGTCTGGCAGTTTCCCTTCAGCGATTTAATTGCTGTGCTGTTGCTGTCTGGTTGCCGAGCTCTCAGGCGGTCTCCCCTTGCGGTCTCTCTCTCTCTCTCTGGTGGTAACCGTGCGGTTAGCCCTTCTGTCTAACCGCGTGGCTTGTGCGGTTTGTTCTGTACAGTCCGCTTAGTCCTGTAAATTTTTAGTCCCACATCTCTTATTTGTATTCTCTCATCTCTCCTCCATTCTATATAAGGGAGGGCATACCTTTGTAATAGGCACCTTTTTCTGATAATAAAGTTTCAGTTATACTCTTTCCGGTTTGTTTTAGTTCGTTTCTAACATGGTATCAGAGGATTCGATCTTTGACTCTTGATTCTGTGCGTTCTCCTGTCCGCGCGACATGCCTCTTCTTCTCGCGGCCTGTCTCCTGCGGCTTGTTTCTTCCGCCTGTTTGCTTGCGCCCTGTTCGCGCGCCCTATTTCTGTTGCTTGCTTCTTTCTCGCGACCTGTCTATAAGTCGCAGCGGCTTGTGCTTCCCTCTTCGTCCCCTTTTGCCTTGCTCTGCATCTTGGTCGTGGCCCTTCTTGCCACTGGTGTGCTGTCACCGTGACCGCTGCAGTTCTTTTGTTCCTCCCTTTATGGCTTCCATATACTCCTCAAAGCCGTTCGCCTCGGTGGTCACGTCTTCTGGTAGTGCCCACGTTGTTACTCAAGGAAAATGGTTGATTGACACCAGTGCAACTAATCATATGACCGGCAATCTCTAGTGTTTTTCTCTCCTAGAAACACATGGTCGGTTGCCCCCGGTTACTCTCGCTGACGGCTCTTCATCATCGGTTCATGGGACGGGGATAGTTCATGTCACTCCGTCTCTTCGCTTGGAGGATACTCTCTACGTGCCCAAGTTCTCGTGCAACTTATTATCTGTTACCTCTCTATGCAAGCAATTACACTATTCTGTTACTTTTACTTCTACTACTTGCTCTTTTCAGGATCCGGACTCCCAACGGACGATTGCTACTGGGACTGAGAGTGGCGGCCTATACTTCCTGGACAACATTTCCGCTTTCTCCACCTTCTCCTCCACCTACACAGATCTTCTCCAATGGCATCTCCGCCTTGGTCATGCTCCTCCTCATCTTCTTCATCAACTTCTGCCCCACCTTCCTCCCCAAAGTCCTCCGCTCAACTGTGAAGCTTGTCAGCTTGGCAAGCATCACCTCTCCTCCTTCCATCCAAAGCACGTTCGTGGATCCACCCGTCCGTTTGATCTCATCCACTCCGATATTTGGGGTCCTTCTCCTACTCTTACGGTTGGTCGGGGTAGTTCATATTTTGTCACATTCATTGATGATTTCTCTCGCTGTACGTGGGTGTATCTGTTAAAAGATCGCTCCGAATTATTCTCTGTATGGACGTCATTCTATATCATGATCAAAACTCAGTTTGATGTTTCTATTAAAGTTCTTCGCTCTGATAATGCCCAAGAATATATCAGTCATGACTTTTCTGCCTTCTGCATGCAAAATGGGATTATTCATCAAACGAGTTGTGTCTATACCTCACAACAAAATGGTGTGGCAGAACGCAAAAACCGTCACCTTCTGGATGTCGCTCGCTCCTTGATGACCCAGATGCATGTTCCTCGCTCCTATTGGGGCTATGCTGTTCTCCTTGCCTGTTACCTCATCAATTGCATTCCCTACACCGTTCTCCACGGAAAAACCCCTTTCTCCATTTTGTATCCGGGAAAGGAGCCGTTTCCTCTCCCTCTCCAAATATTTGGATGCACTGCCTTTGTGCATGCCCCTTCTGCCACCCGTGATAAGCTATCTCCTCGCTCCACCAAATGTATCTTTCTGGGGTACTCCACCACTCAGAAAGGTTATTGTTGATTTGATCCCATCCTTTGTAAGGAGTTCGTTTCTGCTGATGTCACCTTCTTCGAGAATACCTCCTACTTCTCGGATGACTCCCCTCCTCTTCTCCCAGACTCTGATTCTCCTGCTGTTCCCTTTGTTCTCTCGTCTCCCACTACGATATTCACCCCTACTCCGCCCCCGTCCACTCCTCTTCTTCCACCTCTCTCTCCCTCTTCTCCACTCCCGTCTCCCGCATCTCCGCCGCCGTCGCTCTCTACTCCCGGGCCAGCTCTCTCTGCCACGGATGCTCCGGATGCCGAGGAACCTGCTGACCTGGATCTTCCTATAGCTCTTCGTAAAGGGGTTCGGACATGTACCCTACACCCTCTTACTGCTGTTGTTTCATATGATCGTCTCACCCCTTCTCGCAGGGCCTTTGCTCTAGCTATCTCCGCCACTGCCACGCCCCGCTCCTACCAGGAGGCCCTTGCTATTCCTCACTGGAAGATGGTCATGGATGAGGAAATGACCACCCTAACAGAGCGGGGTACCTGGACTCTTGTTCCTCCTCCCTTCGGTACTGATGTTGTCGGCTGTCGCTGGGTCTTTGTGGTGAAATTTGCCCTGGATGGCACTGTGGACCGTTATAAAGCTCGCCTTGTTGCTAAGGGCTTTACTCAGACCTATGGGGTTGATTACTTTGACATATTCTCTCCCGTGGCTCGTCTCAGCACTATACGGGTTCTTCTCTCTGTGGTGGTCAATAAGGATTGGCCGATTTCCCAGCTGGATGTAAAGAATGCCTTCCTTTATGGTGATCTTCAGGAGGCCATCTACATGGAGCAACCTCCTGGGTATGTTGCTCAGGGGGAGACACGAGTATGCCGGCTGAAGAAGGCAATTTATGGCCTCAAGCAGAGCCCTCGAGCTTGGTTTGACAAGTTCAACGGCATCGTGGCGGCCGTTGGTTTTGTGCGCAGCTCTACCGATCACTCTCTATTTACTCGCAAAACCTCCTCGGGACTGGTGGTTCTTGCAGTGTATGTTGATGATATTCTTCTCATTGGCGATGACCAGGAAGGGGTAGCCTTGACAAAGCGGCATCTTCATCAACATCTGGTCACGAAAGATATGGGCTCTCCAAAGTACTTTTTGGGGATCGAAATCTCTCGGAAGCCCAATTCCTTAGTCCTCTCCCAGCGTAAGTATGCCCTTGATCTTTTAAAAGATGCAGGATTGACTGGGGCCAAACCTGCTCGATGTCCCATGGCTGTTGGAGAAGACAAAACCTGGACAGATGATTCGCCTCTTCTTTCAGATACTACGAGGTACAGACGTCTTGTTGGTAAGCTCATATATCTCACAGTGACCAGACCCGACATTTCCTATGCTGTTGGCAAGGTGAGTCAATACATGCAAGCTCCCAGGGAGTGTCATCTACAGTCCGCCTTACGGATCTTGGAGTATGTCAAAGCCGCTCCTGGGAAAGGATTGCTTTTCTAGAAGAATGGTCATCTAAGGGTTGAAGCTTACTCAGATGCGAGTTACGCTGATGACAAAGGGGATCGCAAGTCTACCTCCGGTTTCTGCACCTTTGTTGGGAGTAATCTGGTAAGCTGGAAGAGCAAGAAGCAGTCTGTTGTTTCTAGGTCCAGTGCTGAAGCAGAGTATCGGAGTATGGCGTCGACCACTTGTGAGCTAAAATGGCTACGGGCTCTAATGCTGGATTTAGGAGAGGTCTACAACCATCCACTACCTATGTTCTGTGATAACAAGGCTGCCATATACATCTCCAAAAATCCGGTCTTCCATGAAAGAACCAAGCACATTGAAGTCGACTGTCATTTCATTCGTGAAGAGATCTTAAAGGAACAAATTTGCACTCCCTTTGTCACTTCTGATAAAGAGCTGGCTGACATCTTCACCAAGCCAATTTCCGCCTCATTTCATCATATTTGTGACAAGCTGGGCATGATCGATATATATGCTCCAGCTTGAGGGGGAGTGTTGAAGTTAGAGACCGGGCGGTCTGTCTTGGCGGGTTAGAGACCGCGCGGTCTGGCGGTTTCCCTTCAGCGGTTTAATTGCTGTGCTGTTGATGTCTGGTTGCCGAGCTCTCAGGCGATCTCCCCTTGCGGTCTCTCTCTCTCTGGTGGTAGCCGTGCGGTTAGCCCTTCTGTCTAACCGCGCGGCTTGTGCGGTTTGTTCTGTACAATCCGCTTAGTCTTGTAAATTTTTAGTCCCACATCTCTTATTTGTATTCTCTCATCTCTCCTCCATTCTATATAAGGGAGGTCATACCTTTGTAATAGGTACCTTTTTCTGATAATAAAGTTTCATTTATACTCTTTCCGGTTTGTTTTAGTTCGTTTCTAACATGGGGCATGCTGTAGGGACGGAGGAGGCTGAGTATAAGACTGAGGATGGAGTATGGGGGAGTGCCTTCATGACGGGCACTTGTGTTCAAGCACTTTCCTCCATTAACTATCAGGAGGACTAGATCATGTACTCTGGGTGTGGTCATCACCTCGTCGGGGATGAGTCCAAAATCTCTTCTCTACACGATTACAAAGGTAATGATGTCATTATTACTGCTAATGATACTGTACATGCGGTGGAGAAGGAGTGATCAGTTTCTTTAGGCAGTGATCATGGGCCACTCACTTTAAGGAGTGTGTATCACGTGACCGGGATAAAGAAAAATCTCTTCTCAGTGACCAACACGGATGACGTTGGGTATCAAGTTCTGTTCGGCCCAACATAAGTGAAGTACCTTAGGAACGTATCAGCTGTGAAAGTTGATGTTACTCATGTTGGTATGAGGGTGAAAGACTTGTTCGTGTTGGCGACAAGTTCCTATGTTGAAAAAATGAGGGCTAATGATAGCGCTGCTATTTGGCATGAGAGATTTGGGCATGTCGGGATTAGAGTTGTCACTTAAAACCGAAAATCGCAAACCGAACCGGAACCGCAAAGAACCATACCGAACCGTTCGTAAATTATTTGGGTTCCGGTTTGAATTTTGGAACCGTGAACAACATTGGTCCGGGTATGGTTCTTACATTTTATTATCCAGACCGGAACCGGAACCGCAGCATACAAGTCTCAAGTGGTTTCAAGATTTTTATACCCAATCCGAATCGGATCGAAGTAGAACCGAACCGCAACCCATTTATTATTATTATATTGTTATTATTTTTTAATTTATATTAATATTTATACTTATTATCACGAGTGAAACTGGTGCAGTTTGAACCCAAATCGCAATCACACTAAAGAGGGTCGATTTTGGACCGAACAAAACTTCACCGCATAAAAACCGTGTGGTATGGTTTGACATTGGTGCGGTTTGGAGTCAATTTTTGCAGCACTTTTGATTTTTATACAGTTATATAACATATTTTCAATTTTTCTTACATATTTTTTTGAAATATTTTATTTAAAAAATATAGAAGATATACAACTAATATTTATTAGTAATCATGAAAGACAACTAATTATAGCCGGTTGTTACGGTTGAGCATGCCGATGAGACGTGCATAAGCCAACTAGAAGTCGTGGCAAGTCTATATGCATAGGAAGACGATTGATACTATCCCACCGATCGTGAAAAATACCGTCGAGAAGTGCGCAATATAATTATTTTTATTTTGATATTGTTTTGAGTTTTACAATTTGCAGCCCACTTTTATTTCATTTCACCAAGTTTAATTTTGGTTTTAGTTGGAACTGGACCGAACCGCATGGAACCGGACCGAACCGTTAGTAGTCGGTTTGGTTTTGGTTCTTGTTGAACCGTAACCGGAAACGTTGATACGATAGTTCTAAAAATTAAGCTTGAACCAGAACCTGAACCGGTTAAACCAAATAAGGTTTTGGTTCTAATTTGAAGAACCGTTACTTTAGTTGTTAAGTTCATGGTTTTAGTAGAACCGGAACCGAATCGGAACCGTGACAATTCTAGTCGGGATGGACACGCTAAAGGCTATGGTGGTGAGAGGCCTGGTGCATGACTTGCCTAGTCTTTCATCTTATGGTGATGGTAATGTCTGTATAGGTTGTCAGTATGGAAAGGCACATCGCCTTCCATTTCACATATCACAGACTAGGTGTAGAGCATCGCTGGAATGCATCCACGGTGATCTAACGGTAGCAGGTATATGCTTGTTCTTGTTGATGACTTTTTCAGGTATACTTGGGTATAATTCTCTAAAGAGAAGTTAGAAGCATTATGGATGTTTGTGGTGTTCAATTAGCTTGTGGAAGGTTGGCCCGGTCTGCAAATAAAGAAGTTGAGAACTGATAATGGCGGTGAGTTCACTTCACATGAGTTCTCTAACTTTTGCAGAAAGTTCGACATTCAAAGGGAGCTTACTTGTGCTCACACTCCACAACAAAATGGAGTTACAAAACATAATATCTTTCATCTGATAAAAACATACAAGTGTTGGCTTCAGGCCAAAAGCATTCCCTGGGCCTTCTGGGCAGAGGGAATGGTTTGTGCGGCATATGTCATGAACAAGATGCCCCTTAGTTCGAACAATATGAAATCTCCTTATGAGTTGATGTTCAAACAGAAGCCCAGTGTCGAGCATCTTCAATTTTTCGGATCTACCTGCCACGTGCACATTCCAGACACTCTCGGGACAAAACTAGATGCAAAAGCACAGAAGCTAGTCTTTGTTGGCTATGGAGCGGAAGAAGGTATGAAAGTGCATGGTTCCTGCAACGAAGAAGTTTGTCATCTCAAGAGACGTTGTCTTCGATGAACTTACATCATACCAGGATAGCTCGTATGTGGAGCTACAGGAGAGCAGGTCAGATGGGGGCTAAGGGGAAGCTGATCGGGGTCTTCTAGTGGAGTTGCATGTGTCACTAGGTGCTCCGATGGCGTCTAGCTCTAGGGCGGATGCTTATAGATCTGGAAGTACGGGTAGCGATGCTCCTAGTGTGCCCGGGATCAGAGCTAGTACAGAAGAAGTAGTGGGAGTGGTGGATCAGGGTGAAGCCCTACGGAGGTCCAAGAGGACAATTGTTCCACTAGCTTAGTATAGGGACGGGAACATGGTGAGTTTTGTCTCATATTTCTTTGCAGATTCCTTGGATGAACGGGAGCCTTCTTTCTTTGAGAATGCCACTAGATTCAAGGGGTGGGAGGATGCCATGAATGAGAAGATGACCACCCTCAGGAAGAATGAGACTTGAGATCTTGTGCCCAAAGTCGAAGGCATTACTCTTGTGACGTGCAAGTGAGTTTATAAGATGTAGAAGAAGGCTGACGGAAGCATCAAGCGGTACATGGCTCGCCTAATAGCTTGAGGGTTCTCATAATAGTACGAGGAGGATTATGAGGAGACATTTATCCCGGTGGACAAGATGACTTCAGTTCGGGTGATGATTGCCTTGATGACTTATCAAGGGTGGAAGATTTGTCAACTCGACGTGAAGAATGCTTTCCTTTATGATGAGATTGACAAGGACATCTTCATGGTGCAACCACCGGGTTATATATCTAAAAAACATTCAGGGCACGTCTGCAAGCTGAAGAAGGCAATTTATGGTCTGAAGCAGGTGCCTCAGACGTGGTATGCGAAGATCACAGAATATCTCCAGTTTTGCAGTTACTTTGCTTCAAACTCAGATTCCAGTCTTTTCGTTAAGTAGGGGGAGCTTCAGGTTCTCGTTCTGTTGTACGTTGAAGAAATGATCGTTACGGGCTAGGATAAGGGCTAAGATATCTATTCGGTGTGAGATGAAGGATCTGGGTGAGCTCTACCATTTCCTTGGGCTCGGGATGGAGAGGCATACGAATGGCGTGCTCATTTCCTAAAAGGGCAATACAAAAAGAATCGTCAAGCAGTTTGGCATGCGGGAAGGGAAGAGCAGTTTTAATCCTCTAGAGGTCAGGTAGAAACTTCGACGGGATGAGGGAAGGGTTATTACAGACCCTTTGGTGTTCCGGGCTCTTGTGGGGAGTCTCATATATCTTACTATTTCTAGGCCAGATATTGCTTATGCGATGAGACGGGTTAGTCGGTATATGGCGGAGCCACGAAAACCTCATTTGGTGACGGCTAAAGGAATTCAGAAGTATGTCAAGTCTACCTCAGAGATGAATCACTTTTATAAGAGGGACACGAGCTTTAGTCTATACGGTTATATTGATGTTGATTATGGATGAGATATAGATGATCGGAAGTCGACGTCTGGTTATGTCTTCTTCATGGAATCGACAACTATTTCTTGGTGTAGTAAGAAACATGATTCAGAGTCCGTCTCCACTACAGAAGCAGAATACAAGGCTTCGGCCATGGCAGCTCAGGAAGCCATCTGGCTTAGGAAATTAGTTAATGAAATCCATGAGGAGATACGAAGTCCTACTTTGCTTTGCGATGACAATGAGAGTGCTCTTAAACTGGTCAATAATCCAGTTTGTCACGCACAGACGAAGCACATCGAGATCGAGCATCACTTCATTCGAGAGAAGATGTTGGAGGGGTCTCTGATGGTTGAGCATGTACGGAACGAGGATAATATCGCTGACATCTTCACGAAGCCACTATTGAAGGGGTTATTTATTTGGTTGTGAGGATTGTTTGGGCTGGTTCCACTTCAAGGGGGAGGGTTGAAATTATAGAAGTGAGAGTAAAAGTAGAGCTGGGCGGTTAGTCTGGTCAAACTGCACAGACCGCAGAGTCTGTCGTGGCCTGGCGGACAATATTGGAGGATATCCTTTAGCGGGTTGCCGGTAGTTCTTGCGGTCTGGATCAGTAAACATCCTTGGTATACCGGGCAGTTAGGGCTGGCTAACTACGGATGTGGCGGACTCATTTGGAGTTCGCCGAGTCCGACATTGATGTTGTGGCAGACTCTTCTGGAGCTCATCGATGTCTAGCTTGGCTCTATGTTTGCGGTCTGGATGTTAGATCGTAGAGGTCGGCACAGTTGCGTGGAATAGTTTACTTGGAGGTCGCGCGGTCTGATGGAGCAGTCTGCAAGGTGACAGACTGGTGTTGTTCAGTAAGCGCGGTCTTGGTATTAGTTGGCGCGGTTACTTGGAGATCGCGAAGCTTATCGTGGACTTGGTCTTGTGGGACTAAGTCCAGCTTGTTGTCTATCTCACCGAGATTGCCTGTTTGTGTACTGCTTGTGGTATTCACCAAGTTTAGAAGATTGATTAGGCACGAATTTTGTTCTAGACGCGGGTTGCAGTTTACGCAGACTAGATGTAATGTCCACATGGTTGTGCTGTCTGGTGTCGGTATTCGGCAGTCTGCCTATGCTATATTCACCATCATTGTGGTTTGATGTTAGGCATGTGTAATGCCCTTGATTTTTAGATGTTTATCTTAATTCCTTTAGTGGCGTATTTTTGACGTCAGGGTGTTACATTGACGCGTAGTTGATAGATACCATTGCTGGAGTGTGGCTTTTGCTCATTTGGTATCTGAGGTTTTGACTTAGAATATTAGCTTGGCTAATCCTAGTGTGTTTTTTGAATTTTCTCTTGCGAGCCGAGTTTGTTTTGGAACTCGGTGGAGCCTTTTTGGGATGTTTTGGAGTTTTTGGCATCAGAGAGTTTTTACCTGAGTTTGGATTGTCGAATCTTAATTTCGACTTTGCCGTTGGATTCGTAACATCGATATTTAGTTTCAGTGCGAATTTTGGGAAAATCCGAGTTGATTGGATTTATTGGTGGTTTGGGCGTTTATTATAATAATATATATATATATATATATAGTCTTACGATATGATGGAAATCCTATTCATCATCTTCCTCCCGAGCCATCACATTGTTTTGCGAAAGTGAGGAACAACGGTCTTTGCTAGACTTTCGACCTTCGATTGAAGGAGCTTCGGTGCTCGATATCGTCATCGAAGGGTAAATTTGGACTGCTCTCTTCGAGATCTACTTGTGTGTGATACGCCCGAAATAGTCTACGTATTTAAACGCAAGTGCACGTGCCGTGTCAAGTAATAACAAGTGAGTATGAATCGTCTCCACAGGGAGGTGATGAATTCAGTGCTTGCAAATACTAGTTAGGTCTTTTCCTTAAATCCAAGTAAGACAAAATTGATGACTTTCTTGAACTACTAAAATTAAGAATGCAGATTTCTAAATAAAACTACTACGAATCTTAGAAACAAAACTTTTCTTATCAAGTTGGAGATATAATCTTGCATCATAATTTCCAAGGTTGGTGAGATGGATAAGTGAATGCGTCGTTATGAAAATACGTGGTGAAAGTACCTTGCAACGACTTTCAAATAGAGAACTGTATCTCTCGATATCGGCAATCCCTAGTTCTATACTTCCCCTTGGGTGAAATAAGAACCGCTTAAAGAGTAAAAACCTAAGTTGCTAACACCAAGAGGAAATCTCTTTCTCTCTTCAAATGTTATATCAAAATTATGATATACTACCGCAACTCCTCTCTCGATTTATGAAGCGTAGCATAAAGATGAAATCTTGGCAAAAAATTTCAGAGTAAATATCATAAAATTGATAAAGAACATTCACAATACATTTTCAATAATATAACTAGAAAATATCCATCAAACGCAACCAAGTACTCTTATGATACAAGATTAAGGAAGAATTAGTTCATGGCGTTGGAGGAATCACTCAAAATGTTGAAATAGATCTTACAAAATATGGTGGTTCACGCTTAGTCGCTACTGGAATCTCTTCCTAAAGCCGCTTCTTTGATCCGCACGAAGATCTCCTTCTTCCTCTAGTCGGTGCTCTCCAATGGAGGTTTTCTTCAAACCCTAGATGGTGCTCTCTTCCTTAGATTCAAAATTAATGATGAATAATAATCCTCTAGTCAGTTTTTGGCATTAAAAACGTCCATCCTCCTGAAGAGACGCATCCTTCCACAATTAAAAATAGTGGCAATTCAAATTTAAATTTTTGAATTTCGGACAGACACATGTTGCAGTTTCAGAATTGGATGTTGCAGTAACTTGTCCAGACCAAAAATAAGAATTCTACATCACTCTTCCAAGTTGATTTCCTTAACAAATCTTGCATAAAAACTATGGAATAAGGCCAACTTAGTACCATAATCATTACAACAATAATTAATCATATTTATTACTATTTATGCTCCTTTTTATTAATTATGAAGTAGAAATAATAGGCAAAGATAACTTCATTTGAGAAGTTATCACACCTCCACACTTAAAATCTTGCTAGTCCCTAGCAAGGACAAGTTCACAACAATAACCTGGGTAAAGGACAATATGCAGTGCATGATTCAATGATACTTTAAATTTTGTTTGTTAAGGAAAACTAAATAATCGAGGCACACTCAAAAGATTTGCTTTATTGAAATGATAGGTTTAACAATCAATAGAAATCCAACCATTCACAAATCCATTAGTTAGATGATGGATTAGAGCTCAATTGAATCATCATAGTGTGATATGTGGTGACAAAACAAATAATGTAATCTCATGCAATACCTCCTTTTGAACCCCTGCATCTACAGGAAATGATAAGAATATGCTAAGCAATTGATTTAACCTACATATGAGTTAGTAGGTTCAATGAAACCTGGATATGTTTAAGCTTGGATTAACATTTATGGATACTTTAAAATTGGAATGGTGTTCTCTAGTTAATGATCTGGAAAGTTCGTCATATTGTAGGTTTTTTCTAAAACTACTCATAGTAGGGATCTTTCCAAATATAAGTGCACATACTTAGGCCACATGTCACTATGATATTTTTTTATAGATAGACATCATAGTTGGGATCATTCTGAGTATGCATTCACATATTCAGGCCGCATATCACTATGAGTTCTCATTTTTTTCCTACTTTTTTTTCATAGTTGGGATCATTCTAAGTATGTATATGAATATTTAGGCCGCATATCACTATGAGTTCTCATTTTTTTATACCCACAATAGGCTAACATATCAAGACAGAACTAGAAGGAATGTATGTGGTTTAGTCATGAAAGGATGTGTATAAAAAGATTCAAGCTCATTTATTGTAGCGAATGATCAAAATGGACTAACCAACTATCCTTATGTTTTGGTGTACATCATTTACTTAGTTCTTACTCACCACTCCCTGTTGGATTTAGAGGACAATGTTGGAAACCTTGCAATGAGAGTACGTAAATAGTTTTAAATTTTAGCGCCCGAAAACATTTGCTTAGATGAGCTCGGTCAAACCAACATCTTTCTAATTTCAAATTCATTAGTTGAGTTCTTAAGATTGACACACCCTACCAATCAACAACTAAATCTAGAGTAGCCTATAGAGTAATCATAAATTTGTATCATCGAATTAAAATAGTCCTTACCCAGTGTGTGAGGGCTATACCCCTCAACACTCAAAGCGTTGCTAGGCCCTAGCAACTCTACTTCTAGAGCACTAGTAATGCAAATACTAGACCCCTCCACACTTAGAGCATTTTGGTAATTAATGACTTAATCAAATGAGCATACAAATATCAGGAATAAACAGTTGAAAATAAATAACTCCCCTGAAAAAGTGAAGACTTGTGCAGAGTGAACCAACCCTTTCGAGAATGTGCCTCTCAGATTGCGTTAGGAGTTTCGTTAGTGAACGCAATTGCATTCCCTGCAGTTAAAGTGACATAGGACGCAACAAAATAACAGTGCTACGAGGGATTGCATCAAGATAATTACTTATTGAATAGTAGAAGCAAGCATACAGAGACGTAGATCAATCTAAACCATTCATAAAACATGTTATGAAGAATAATAATCTGAGACAAAACATTCCAACCAATAGTATAATCTCAGCGTATCAGTAAGAAACAAAACCACGTCCGTAGTAACATGTCAATAGATCTACGTCAAAACCACTCTTCTATATAACAACAAAAGTACCTCATATAATCATATAGGAGTGTCTATACCAAAATAATGCATCCATATACCAACAAAAAGTTTCACCGCACATTAAGGTAAGCATAATATAAGTTATCCAAAACATATAGTTCAACTAAACACAACAATAATCCAAAATATAGTTCAACAACAACTAAAACTCTCCAAAATATCGTGTACTACCAACCAACCAAAAGAAAATAGGAGGGTCTACTCGTCATCGCCATCCTTGTCATCTGCACCATCTGCGTCATCCTCGTCACTTTCTTCATCACCTTCCACATCATCAGCATCATCTCCATCGTCATCATCAACATCATCTGCAGCAGCATCAACTTCCCTATCAGCAGCATCGCCGTCCTCATCACCTTCTTCCTCTTATGTTCTACAAATGCGAGGATCCACATGAATGCAGTCGGAGTTAAGCAAGTAACCTTCTTTATCGAACTGCTTCCTCATCCTCAACTTGGACTGTGGCCTAGGAAGCTTAGCTTTTTCCAATAAACTGTGTAGAATAGCCCTTTGATCATCTAATTCCTCCTGCACATACAGGTGGTGGCATCTCAAGTAGGCCTTCATATATTGCATCTCCTCCATCATAGCGTCAGGATCACCGCCTCCATCTTCTTATTGAATTTACATGTTCATAGGCTTGTCATCTCGTGCCTTAGAGGATTGCACCTTGGGAGGGTCATACGCAACCTTTATACATACGTCCACCACTGTCTTTGTGATGTGACCCTTCAACATTGTTATCACATCATCTTCCTCTTCCGGCACCCCAGCTGCACGATACAGATCCGTGATAAGGACAGGAAACCATAGTTGTTTGGGGTTCTTCTCTCGTATCTTCTCCTTGAGCTTATACACGATGACATTCGCCACATTAAACCGTATGCCTTTGAGTATACAATAGAGGATGGCAACTTTATGGATAGACACGTTGTTGAGGTGCTTTGTCGGAAGTTTGGTGGCGTTGACGAACAAGAGCCAGACCTTGGCTTGTCTAGTTAAGCAGGTTGCTTTCATGCACTTGGATTCTGCGCTGGTCCATACCGGTCCTGAAGGGATGCAAACTGCTTCGACCATTTGTTCGGGGGTGACCGTGGATAAGATCGTAGTGTATTCTTCTAAAACGCCGTCGCCCAATTTGAATAACTCAGAAATTCGTTCTGCCGAGAATACTACCTCCTTCCCTCTCACAATGGTCGTGTCTTCCTCCCCACTCATTGCGTTTGCGTAGAACTCATAGACGAGGGAGGGGGTGGCTTCAGTTCTTGGATGACAGAAATATTCCCAGTTTAGGGCACAAATTTGGTTGGCGTATGCTAGGTTCCAAGCCCTCTTGTCCATCTTAAAGCCCCTCTACATGATGAATGGAGTGATTCTAAACTCCCTAAACCTTAACTCCGCCGCTTCATTTTGGAATTTTCTACCGCCCCTGCCAATTAATTTCGCCTTTTCCTGTTTCTTCCTCTTCATCCCCTTACCTAATTTAGGGGGACTATGAAACTTGGAGGCAAAAGAGGAAGCGGTTGTAATGGAATTGAGAGGCGTAGAAATTACCTGAAGGAGCTTTGGCAACCTTCTCCGGCGCAACTGGCGTCTTCCGCCGCGACTCCCTCATGGCGCTCACACACACGGTAGCCTCGCTTTGGAACTGCCGAAGGGTGGCGTACGACGAACTTGGGGTGGTGTCGCTGCAGGCTTCCGTCGCCGGCGCTTAAGCAGAAGCAGATTGAAGAATCGCCGCCGACGCTCTTTCGCTCGACGATTGCGGCGACCTAGGCCGTGCTGGAGAAGAAAGTCGGGCTGAGGTAGATTTTTAGGCAAGGGTTTGGTTTTATTAACATTATTTATATTAAATTAGGGCCTTTGATTAGTAATGTAATATATGGTTTAGCATTGGCATAATCTGGTTAATTAACATAACTGCCTGGTTTAGTTTAAAGTCAAGCGTTTCCTGAACCGAAAATGGTGGTTCGCTCAGACCGGGTGCCGGTTCACCGCCTGGCAGCGATTCAGCCTTAAGCAACCAGAAAACAGAAAATGACAACCTCCATTTTTCGATGTTGTCATTTTCCGCTGAACCGGCGGTTCACTCAAACCGGTTCCCGGGTCACTCCCTAGCCTATTTCTATGATAGTAGACAACACACGAAAAATGACAACGCCATTTTTCTTGGTTACAACATCCTCTTTCTCAAAATATGGCCGAAATTTTATTTTTTTATTTATTTATTTTTATTTATAGAATTTCATGCGCATCCAGCAACTTTCCTCCATTCCAATCCTAAAGCTACAAAAACTACTAATTATGAAAACTTAAAACTTTAAAAACAAGTGCGAGTATGCAAATAAATATTTGATACTAAGATGCAATGGGTTGCCTCCCACCAAGCGCCTGATTTATGAGTCTCGGCAGGACTTTTCCCGATTAGACAAGCTCTAAACGCGTCACTACTCGGCCAATGTCGCCTTCCAGATATAACTTCAATCTCTCTCCATTTACCTTGAACTCGGTTCCATCATTCTCATTTAAAATAGTCACAGCTCCATAGGGGTGCATGATTTTAACCTTGAACGGGCCCGACCAGCGTGACTTGAGCTTTCTGGGGAATAATTTCAAGCGAGAGTTGAATAATAGAATAAGTTATCCCGGCTCAAAGTTTTTCTCCTTCATGCGTCGATCATGTCATCATTTCGTGCGCTCTTTATAAATTCTCGAGTTCTCATACGCTTGCATTCTAATCTCCTCTAGTTCATTCAATTGTAAAAGCCTCTTCTTACCGGCGTCGCGAAAATCATAATTTATTTTCTTGATTGCCCAGAATGCCCGGTGTTCTAATTCTAGAGGTAGATGACAAGACTTTCCATAGACCATTTGGTACGGGGTTAGTCCTATAGGGGTTTTGAAGGCAGTGCGATATGCCCATAATGCATCAACAAGCTTTTGTGACCAGTCTCTACGGTTGACGCTCACTGTCTTTTCTAGAATTTTCTTAATCTCCCTATTGGATACTTCCGCTAACCCATTTGTCTGGGGATGATATGCTAATGCAACTTTATGAGTTATCCCAAATTTGTTTAGTAACGTGGTGAACTGATTATTACAGAAATGACTTCCGCCGTCACTAAGGATTGCCCTCGGGATTCCGAATCGACTGAATATATGGTGTCTTAAGAAGTTAAGGACTACCTTCACATCATTCCTGGGCGTCGCGATTGCTTCCACCCATTTAGATACGTAGTCCACAACCAACAATATGAATAGATTACCATTCGAGTTCACGAACGGTCCCATAAAGTCTATACCCCATACATCAAATAGTTCGACTTCCAGCATTATATTCATGGGCATCCCATCGTTCTTATGTATATTATCGCTTCGTTGGCATCTATCGCATTGCTTCACAAATACATTGGCATCCCTGAATAAATGAGGCCAATAGAAGCCAGCCTCTAACACCTTCATTGCAGTCCTCGTTCCTTTAAAATGACCTCCGTAGGGGGAGCTATGACATTTCTCTAAGATCGCTCTCCTCCTCCTCGGGGATGCATCTCCGTACAATTCCATCAGCACCAACCTTGAACAACAAGGGATCATCCCACATGTAAGACCTTACCTGATGTAAAAATCGTTTCCTTTGTTGGTAGGATAGTTCAGGTGGCAAAATATTGCTTGCTAAATAGTTTACAAAGTCAGCATACCAAGGCGTAATACTCTCCGAAATAGCTAGTAACTGCTCATCAGGAAATCTCTCTTCCACTTCAGAATGTAGTGTCGGCTGTGTACTCTCAATCCTAGATAAGTGATCTGCAACCGGGTTGTCCGTTCCTTTCCTATCCTTAATCTCTACATCAAACTCCTGTAAGAGAAGGACCCATCGAATCAAATGTGGTTTTGAGTCTCGCTTCTCCATAAGATAACAGATCGCTGCGTGATCGGTGTACACTATAACCTTCATATATAAGAGATACGATCAAAAATTTTCGAATGCGAATACCATCGCCAATAGCTCCTTCTCGATGGTAGTGTAGTTGGTTTGGGCCTCGATTAGGGTCTTGCTAGCATAAGCAATCGTATGAAATATCTTCCCCCGCACTTGTCCCAAAACAACTCCTACCGCGTAGTCGCTCGCGTCAGACATCAAGATAAATGGCTCTTCCCAATTAGGTGTTACTACAATAGGAGCGGTGGTTAACCGATATTTGAGCTCGTCGAACGCTCTCAAGCAATCTTCACTAAAAGAAAATTTTGCATCCTTCTCTAGAAGTCCACTCAAAGGTTTAGCTATTTTCACAAAGTCTTTGATGAATCTTCTATAGAAGCCTGCATGTCCAAGGAAGTGTTAACCCCGAAATCGGTGATCCCTCCTAGGGTTGCCAGCTCGCAAGTCGCGGCCTGCACAGGGTTCCCCCTGAAGGTCACGGCCTGTCAGCCTCTCCTTCCAAGGGTGGGCGGACTGACCTCTCAGTCCGCTCAGTCCGCTTAGCCCGCGCGGTTAGGGCGGTCTCTCTAGCCAGACCACCCAGGTCGCGTAGCTCCCGCTCGGTCTGTAGGGGTGCGGACTGCTGCCTCAGTCCGCCCGAGTAGACCGAACGGTTTGTTCGGCTAACCGCGCAGCAAGTTCTCCTTTCTCAGGTGCGGACTGCCCAACGATGTCGCGGACTCCCATTCCTATCCGCCTAGACCGCTCGATAACGATTATCTTAGGTGGCGGGTTCCGTCTTCAGTCCGCCTGCCGGAGGTCGCCAGGTTGCGATCAACCCTCCTATCCGCCAGTAGTAGGCGGACTCGGTCTCAGTCCGACAGGTCGCCTACCCCATGCAGCGGCAAGCTCCAGCCAACAATGGCGACCTGCCACCAGGTCGCCTGTCAGCAGCGACGAATTGCCTCCAAGACTCCAGCCAGCAGTAGCGACTTGCATCCAGGTCACCTGTCAGCAGCGGCGACATGCCTCCAAGGATACCACCAGCGGGCAGCCTGCTCGACCCCTCCATCGCGAGTTAGGCGAGCTCGATGAGCAGTCCGCAAGAAGATCCCCAGATCGACAGCTAATCGTTTATCATCTCCGCTGCGGGATGGGCGGACTCGTTCAGCAGTCCGCCAGCTAGTTCTCCAGGTTCCCGGCGAGAGAGGCAGACTCATCGTGCAGTCCGCCACTCAGCCTCCAGCGCCCGCTTCCCAGCAGCAGGCAGTCCCCTCCTCAGCTCACACAGCCCAGTGCAAGCTCGCTCAGCGACAGAGGCGTACTCGTCGTGCAGTCCGCCACTCAGCCTCCAGCGCCCGCTTCCCAGCAGCAGGCAGTCCCCTCAGCTCGTACAGCCCAGTGCGAGCTCTCTCAGTGATAGAGGCAGACTCGTCGTGCAGTCCGCCACTCAGCTTCCAGCGCCGGCTTCCCAGCAGCAGGCAGCTTCTTCCTCAGCTCGCGCAGCCCAACGCGAGCTCGCCAAGCAGCAGCCGTCTCCAGCTCCAAGTCCCAGACCATGCGACCTGGAGCGGACTCCGCGGACTCAGCAGACTCAGCACCGTGCTCGCTCAGCTCACCGCCTCACCAGTGGTGACGTTACCAAGACCGTTACCTCCTCGGGCCTATAAATAGGCCCCCGGACCTCTCATTTTGGCGGGGCGGGCAGGGAAAAAAGGACACACAGTAGAGGCGTCTAGGACCCAGCCTCAGCTCCTGCGGACTCGGTTTCCCAGTCCGCGCGACCTACTCCCCCGAGCAGTCCACTCGGCTTTGTTCGGCAAGCCGCCCGATCGGTTAGTCGCGCGGTCTGCCGACCTCCCCTTCTCAGTCCGCGCGGCCTCTGGCAATCTCCTCTCCTTAGCCGCCAGCTTCCCCCTTGTACCCCTTTGTACTATTTTCCCATGTAATGGTGAACTAGCAAACTGTAATACTAAATTGTGATTAAAGAAAAAGCCCGTCGCAAGAGTGGCATTCAAGCCGCGGCGGGCAAAGTCTGCTTTTGTCGCTGCTAGCGGCCTCCTCTCTTCTTCTCTCCTCTCTCGACCCCAACCTGCAATGCTAACCCTCAAGTAGCTGTCTGCTCGACAGTACCTGAGCAAGCTTCTCCTCTTTCCCCGCAACCCTTCTTCCTTCATCCTCAGCTTGTGAGATCGAACAATCCGTTAACTGGTCGGTGTCGCGTTTCGCGCATCAATAGTTAACACGCGGCCTTCAGATCTTGATCAGATAGTGAAAGCAGTGGTTACTCATGTCAGACCATAAACCAGCCGAGAATCTCGCTTCAAGTCCCAGTGATGGTCCTCTTTGGGAGGCCTTAGAGCAATCTCGCAGAGAAACTGCCCAACAGTTTCAAGTCATCAATCATACTCTAGCAGCTCTCGCGCAGCAATTGGCCGTTCAATCTTCAGCAGCGCCAGTTCCTCCAATCAATCCAGTACCAACATCAGAGACTCCTCAAGTCTATCCACTGACTTGTCCACCGGTCTACCCTCCTCTTTACACTCTAACCTTTCCGCAAGGGCCTGCAGCTCCTTTGCGATCTCAGGATGATGAGTTTGCAGCTCGTAAAAACTTCTTCCGGGAAGCTGCCCGGGGAAGTCCAGCTAGATTTCTGAATTTTCAGGGAAGTCATCCTTTCTCTTCAGCTCCTGCATTTGATCCTCCTGCAGCAACCTTTTTCTCCTATCCTCCTGCTTCTTTTGCAGCTACTGCTTATGCTCCCTTTTTTCCTTATGTTGTAGGAGAACAAGAAGAACCATCGCCGTTTACAGAGAGTGTTCGACACGAACCAACTCCAGTCAACTTCAGAGAGCCGCGGTTGCCCAATTACACCGGGGAGACTGATCCAGTCAAGCATCTTCAAGCTTTTGAATCAGCCGTTGCTCTCAAGACCCTCTCCGATGCTACCAAGAGTAAACTCCTCGTAACAACCTTTGATGGTCAAGTGAGAGATTGGTTCTATGGACTTCGTGCTCAGTCCATCTCTACCTTCGCTGATTTGCGAAGGGAGTTCCTGCTCAGATTTTCCACCTCTTCAAAGAGGAAGGGCGGTCCAGAAGCCCTCTTCGAGATCAGGCAGCGAGATAGCGAGACTTGGTCTCATTTTGTGGATCGCTTCCAGAGAGAAATCCTAGACATTGAGATCGTTGATCATGAAATGTACCGAGTGGCTCTTATTCATGGCCTGCGTGAAGGACCACTCAAGTTTGAGGCTAACGTCCAAGCACCCAGGACTTATCAAGAGTTGATCGACTTAGCTAACTCCTATATCCGCGGTGAAAAGAGCAACCCCAGTTTCGTCTCCAGGCTTGTACCAGAGAGAAATTCTTCTTCTTACAGGCAGCCTCCGAGATCTCCTCGAAAAGATTTTTCATCCCACTCTAGGAAAATAAAGAAGTTCCAGCATCATCATCAACACTCCTTCCCAGGTCAGGATCGTGTCCACGAGCGATTGCAACCGCTACCAGCCCCATCTCTGCAAACAGCTTCTGTGCATCAATCACAAGACAATGATGTATCGTACTCTGGACTCGAGGAGACCATGCAAGAAGTCTGCTAGATCATGAAGGATAGGGCAAATTCAAAAAGGCCTTACCAGTCGGCAAATCAAAGATTAAGAGATTTAGATCCGTTCTGTGAATTCCACCGATAGAAGGGTCATTTCACTGAAGACTGCAAGGCCCTTCAGCGACTAGTTGAAAGATTACTTATCGAGGGCAAGATCAACGACCTGATCAAAAAAGTTGATTCTTCAAAGCCTTCCACCTCCAAGGGCAAGGAGGTGGCTAAAGTTCAATTGAATTGCGTGGACGTAGAGGATGCAGGCTGTTTGGGGCCTATCGACGTTCGGCCCGAGTGCTTTGACGCCAATGACGAGGGTGACCTTGGAAATCTATTCTAAAACAAAGAGGACGTCGCAACTCTTCGAGGACCCTCATAATAGTGACCGGTTGTTATTACTCTACTCTTCAAACACAATATCTTTCAATACTTCTAAGTGCTTCATTTTCTATCTCAATAAAGTTTACGTCAGAGATCCCATACTGACACTTTTCCCTTTGTGAAGTGCTTCCTCCTCTACTTTTTCTCTTTGCCAAAGAGATCACTGAACCACCGAGATATCGCCAAGTCTTGCTCAGGGCCCCCTCGAGATTGTCCTCTGGCGTAAGACCTCAATGACCACATATCGCGAGGAGTTTTCGCATATGTGCAGTGGGGGCCGATCAACTCTCGTGCGGAGGATGACGGGACTTTGGATCCTTGCCAGCATCTAACACAGAGCGCATTTTCAGGGAGGACCCATGTGTTAGCTCTGCTGTACTTCGTTTAAGGATACGTTACAGTTACGATGATCTTTGCGTGACAAGCAATAACGATCAAGTGTAGCCTTGTCTCTTCGATCATCTCACAATTGTAATGGCCGAACACTCCTTGGTACTCTCAATTCATGCCTTCGCGGGGCCCACAACTCCGCTGTTCAATTAAAAGACAAGCAATAGGCCGCTTGGCGCAACTAGTCTAATTGATCAGCGATGCTTGTAACCCGAGGAATGAGAGAAGTGCATCTGTCGTTTCCTTCTCAGGAATTTCCGCGCTTGTTTCCCTTTTGTGCTCTGTCAAGGGAGCGCGGCCGGCCCGCTTTAGGTAGGACTACCCTCGATATGGTTTCTTTTAAAGGCAAGCGGTGCATAACGCCCACGGGGAACACCTGTGGCAGTATCCAGTCTTTTTTGAACACCATAGAGATGTAGCCCTTCTTTGTCTTTTTGCCTTTTTACAGGTCAACAGGTTAAACTCAATCTATTCTAAGGATTGAAAATATCTTTTTAGCTTATGGTCATCTTTTATGCGCTGCCTGCATAAAGTTCTATCGTATGACTATCAACAAGCTCTCTTATCAGATATTTCTGGCACAAATCATTGATCAAAGTATCTGGTTCTTCTTGATTGACAAGTTATGTTGTTACAATTCTAAACTAAGATGGTTTCATCTTGCTGATCTGGTTTTCATATTAACGTTATACCTTGATCACGTGAGGCAATCATTATCGCGGTTTGATCTTTATTCAATTGATAGCAGAGTTTGTCATGTATCTCTTCTGTTATCCGATTATATCTTATCATATCAAAAGTCAACATTCGCAGGTTCCGCTCAGGTATCTGCGACTTAGTTTTATTTCCTTCATATCTACCTGCTCACTCTCCTTTTGCAGAGACTAGCAGACATTAGCAAGTTCCCTCCAGGTACTTGCATTTTAGTTTCCTTTCATATCTGCTTGCTTGCTCTTCTTTCTCAGAGACCAGCAGATATTGGCAAGTTCCCTCCAGGTACTTGCATTTTAGTTTCCTTTCATATCTGTTTACTTACTCTTCTTTCGCAGAGACTAGCAGATATTAGCAAGTCCTATTCAGGTACTAGCAATTTAACTTTATTTCATGATTGTGACTTACTTCTCTTTGCAGAAGTTAACAGGTATTTGCAAGTCTCCTTCAAGTACTTGCAAGTCATCATTCTTCTATGTTTTCCTCTCACCTTTGTCTTGCAGAGGTCATTAGAAGACATTCGCGTTTACTTCATTTTGTAAAGCAACTCAGGTACACTCCAGATGTGCCTCTTTTCGCTTGCATTAATTTTTTCCTTCGCAGGAAAAAGAAGCATTGGCAAAACCTTTTCTGAGGGGAGACATCAGGTTCTATCTCCCCCTGCCTCTCATTTTTCCTGAGGGATGGATCACGATCTTCGTGGGTTTCCTACTTTTTTGAAGTTCCCTTCGGGACTTAAAAAAGTGCGGGGATTATGTTAACCCTGAAATCGGCGATCCCTCCTAGGGTTGCCAGCTCGCAAGTCGCGGCCTGCTCAGGGTTCCCCCTGAAGGTCGCGGCCTGTCAGCCTCTCCTTCCAAGGGTGGGCGGACTGACCTATCAGTCCGCTCAGTCCGCTCAGCCCGCGCGGTTAGGGTGGTCTTTCTAGCCAGACCGCCCAGGTCGCGTAGCTCCCGCTCGGTCTGCAGGGGTGCGGACTTCTACCTCAGTCCGCCAGAGCAGACCGAACGGTTTGTTCGGCTAACCGCGCAGCAAGTTCTCCTTTCTCAGGTGTGGACTGCCCAACGATGTCACGGACTCCCATTCCTATCCACCTAGACCGCTCGATACCGACATGCTTAGGTGGCGAGTTCCGTCTTCAGTCCGCCTGCCGGAGGTCGCCAGGTTGCGATCAACCCTCCTATCCGCCAGTAGTAGGCGGACTCGGTCTCAGTCCGACAGGTCACCTACCCCATGCAGCGGCAAGCTCTAGCCAACAATGGAGACCTGCCACCAGGTCGCCTGTCAGCAGCGACGACTTGCCTCCAAGACTCCAGCCAGCAGTAGCGACCTGCATCCAGGTCGCCTGTCAGCAGCGGCAAAATGCCTTCAAGGATACCACCAGCGGGCAGCCTGCTCGACCCCTCCGTCGTGAGTTAGGCGAGCTCGATGAGCAGTCCGCAAGAAGATCCCCAGCTCGGCAGCTAATTGTTTATCATCTCCGCTGCGGGATGGGTGGACTCATTCAGCAATCCGCCAGCTAGTTCTCCAGGTTCCCGGCGAGAGAGGCGGACTTGTCGTGCAGTCCGCCACTCAGCCTCCAGCGCCCGCTTCCCAGCAGCAGGCAGTCCCCTCCTCAGCTCGCACAGCCCAGTGCGAGCTCGCTCAGCGATAGAGGCAGAATCGTCGTGCAGTCCGCCACTCAGCCTCCAGCGCCCGCTTCCCAGCAGCAGGCAGTCCCCTCAGCTCGTACAGCCCAGTGCGAGCTCGCTCAGCGATAGAGGTAGACTTGTCGTGCAGTCCGCCACTCAGCTTCCAGCGCCGGCTTCCCAGCAGCAGGCAACTTCTTCCTCAGCTCGCGCAGCCCAACGCGAGCTCGCCAAGCAGCAGCCGTCTCCAGCTCCAAGTCCCAGACCATGCGACCTGGAGCGGACTCCGCGGACTCAGTGGACTCAGCACCGTGCTCGCTCAGCTCACCGCCTCACCAGTGGTGACGTTACCAAGACCGTTACCTCCTCGGGCATATAAATAGGCCCCCAGACCTCTCATTTTGGTGGGGCGGGCGGGGAAAAAAGGACACACAGTAGAGGCGTACAGGACCCAGCCTCAGCTCCTGCGGACTCGGTTTCCCAGTCCGCGCGACCTGCTCCCCCGAGCAGTCCGCCCGGCTTTGTTCGGCAAGCCACCCGATCGGTTAGTCGCGCGGTCTGCCGACCTCCCCTTCTCAGTCCGCACGGCCTTTGGCAATATCCTCTCCTTAGCCGCCAGATTCCCCCCTTGTACCCCTTTGTACTATTTTCCCATGTAATGGTGAACTAGCAAACTGTAATACTAAATTGTGATTAAAGAAAAAGCCCGTCGCAAGAGTGCCATTCAAGCCGCGGCGGGCGAAGTCTGCTGTTGCCGCTGCTAGCGGCCTCCTCTCTTCTTCTCTCCTCTCTCGGCCCCAACCTGCAATGCTAACCCTCAAGTAGCTGTCTGCTCGACAGTAACTGAGCAAGCTTCTCCTCTTTCCCCGCAACCCTTCTTCCTTCATCCTCAGCTTGTGAGATCGAACAATCCGTTAACTGGTCGGTGTCGTGTTTCACGCATCAACAGGAAACTTCGTAGCATTTTCACATTTTTGGGTGGAGGTAATTTTTCTATCACATCTAGTTTTACTTTGTCCACCCCCAACCCAGTCCTGGAAACATGATGACCCAACACGATGCCTTCACGAACCATGAAATGGCATTTCTCCCAATTCAATACTAGGTTTGTCTCTACACAACGTGTGAGTACCTTCTCCAAACACTCTAAGCATGCGTCAAATGATTTTTCAAAGATGGAAAAATCATCCATAAAAATCTCAATACCCTGGTCCATAATATTAGAGAAAATGGCAATCATGCAACGCTGGAAAGTAGTCGGTGCGTTGCATAAACCAAAGGGCATTCTCCTAAACGCGAAAGTACCATAGGGGCAAGTAAATGTGGTATTTTCTTGATCAGCGGGGTCGTTAGTAATTTGATTATACCCTGAATACCCATCAAGAAAATAGTAAAAATCATTCCCCGCCAATTTATCTAGGACTTGGTCGAGGAAGGGAAGAGGGAAATGATCTTTTCGGGTGGCTTTGTTTAACTTTCTATAATCCATGCAAATCCTCCACCCCGTGATCGTCCTAGTGGTGACCATCTCTTCCTTCTCATTCCTTATAACTGTCATCCCCCTTTCTTGGGTACACACTGAACAGGTGAGACCCACGGACTATGCGAGATGGGATATATTATACCCGCATCTAGCCACTTAATAATCTCCTTTTTAACTACCTCTTTCATCGGCGGGCTTAAGCGGCGTTGAGGCTCAATCGACCCATGAAATGACTCCTCCAAAAGAATCTTGTGCATACATAGTGAAGGGATTATCCCCCGGATATCAGTGATGGTCCATCTTATGGCCGTTTTAAAGTGCTTAGGTAGTTCAATTAGTCGTTTCCGTTGATCAGCTGTTAAGTTTGAATTTATGATGACCGGCAGTGTCTCGCCATCCCCTAAATATACATAAGTAAGATGCTCGGGAAGAGGTTTTAACTCGAGTGATGGTGGCTCAACGATGGACGGTTTAACTGACAAGGATTTCTCGGGCATCTCTAATGGTTCCGGCTTACGAAACCAAGTAATTTGCTTCTCGAATGCTTGTAAGCATTCTTGAATCACTTCATCATCCCCAGACTGGTCATCCTCCGTCAATAATTGATTCAACAAAATATCATGTCCATCGGAAAGTGAACTAGGCATGTAATCGCATATAGAAACGTGATTGACCACCTCTATATTATCTTCCTCCCAGTGGGGGAACTTTAACACTTTGAGTACGTTAAATGTGACTTGTTCGTCATTCACCCGCATTGTTAACTCTCCTTTATGAACGTCAATCAAAGTCCTACCCGTCGCTAGGAAAGGTCTTCCTACAATAATCGGAACTTCTCTATCCTCTTCCATGTCTAGAACCACAAAGTCCGCCAGAAATATAAATTTATCCACCTTCACCAACACGTCCTCCACTATCCCTTTTGAGTATGCCAAGGTCCGATCAGCTAGTTGCAAGGTTATGGAGGTTTTGGAAATCTCCCCCAAACCTAGCTTTTAATATATCGAGAGCGGCATTAAGTTAATGCTTGCTCCAAGATCGCACGAGGCCTTCCCCTCAAACTTATATCCTATGGAACATGGTATCGTAAAGCTCCCCGGATCTTTCAACTTAGGTGGGAGTCTTTTTTGAAGAATGGCACTACACTCTCGAGTGAGTGCCACTGTCTCATTTATACCAAAACGTCTCTTTTTAGATAAGATATCCTTCATGAATTTAACATAGCTTGGCATTTGTTCCAAAGCCTCGGCGAATGGGATGTTGATTTGCAACTTCTTAAAAATCTCGAGAAATTTTTGGAATTGTTGATCGAGTTTGCTTTTCTTTAACCGTTGCGGAAAAGGTGGTGGTGGATAAATGATTGTAGCTTCTTTGTCCTTCTTAGCTTCATCAATTCGCTCTTTCTTCTTCTCTAACACTTCTACCCCAGGTTCCTTACTATTCTCATCTTGTATAGCCCCCTCATTAGGGCTACAAGGAATCAACTCCTCTAATTCTTTTTTCATTACTACCCTTACTTTGCTCTTTTAGTGGAATACCCTCCAACTCCTTACCACTTCGTAAAGTGAACACCTTACATTGTTGATTGTCTCCTTTCGGATTCGGTGTAGTATCCGTTGGGAGTGACCCTTGAGATCTAAGGCTTAATGCGTTCGCGATTTGTCCTAATTGAGACTCAATCACACGAAGTAAACCCTCTACACTAGTAATGCGTGCATCATTTCTTTGCATGGATTCGATAAGGATCTCATCGGATAACTTTCTAGAAGGTCCTTGTTGATTATAATTAACGTTTTGAGTTGGACGTGGGTTTGCGTTAAAATCAGGTGGGTGTCCCACACCGGTATTGTTCTTCCACGAGAAGTTAGGGTGATTACGCAAATCCGAGTTATAATAATTTGGAACTAATTTATTATTATTGTTGTATCTATGTTTCCCTCCTATATATTTAATTTCTTCATTATAGCTAGGGATAGGAGGATTCACAAGTTGTTCAACCGTGAATGATGGGTTCGGAGGAGGGGATGCCATAATGCTATTCACCTGTGGGTTTATTTGATTATGATTTAATGTTAGTGCATCTAACCTCTTATTCATAGAGTGAAATTGGGCAGTGATTTGTGCGGCAAATGAACTAAGTTGATCGACTTGATATAAACCACCCATAGACGAAGAGGGTCCTTGTCGCTCAAATGACTGATAATTATTAGAGGATAATTCTTCTAAGATCGCATATGCATCCTCAGGGTATTTACCCATGAGAGATCCACCCGCGGCTCCATCTACTTGAATCATGGTAGGCGTTTAGAGTCCATTATAGAATGTCCACACTTGTTGGTGCAGAGCCAAGCCATGATGAGGACACTTACGCAACAACTCCTTGAATCTCTCCCACGCATCGTAAAGTGTTTCTCCATTCCCTTGGGTAAAGTTCGTTATGTCCCTCATCCTAGCGGTTTTGGCGGGTGGGAAAAACTTGGCTAAGAATTTCTCCACCACTTCTACCCAAGTAGTGAGACCATATTGGGAATCTAGCCACTCCTTTGCTCTTCCATCCAAAGAGAATGGGAATAAGCGGAGACGAATTGCTTCATCAGATGCGCCATTTATTTTAAATGTATCGCACACATCCATGAAGGTTTCTATGTGGGAATTAGGATCCTCGTGGCTAAGTCCACTAAACTGTTTTTGCTGGACTAAATTCATCGCCATTGAGTCAATTTTGAAGTTGTTTGCCTCGATGGCGGGCTTAATGATACTATAATGTAGATTTCCCCTAAAAGGCATGTAATATTCTCTACAGGTTCTCCTAACCTCAGTGGGATGACCATTCTGCTCTACCTGACCGTCTTGCCCTACACCTTCTTGTGCATGTTCATTATTGTCATTTGGGTTTGGGGGATTTTGATGATTCATGATGGCAGCGTTTCTCTGTTCTAATCGAACAGTTCTCCTGTTCCGTCTACACGTCCGCTCGATTTCTAGATTTAAAGGTGTAAGCTCAGGTGTTCGATAACGGGACATGCACTTCTCAACAATCAGATGATAAAAAAACAATTAAAAAGGAAATAATCAAAGAGACAAAAGTAGAGACTTGAGCTCTAAATACTCAGGTTTAACTAATATTGCAAGAGAATAAACACTAAATTGCGCACCTCCCCGACAACGGCACCAAAAACTTGATACGCCCGAAATAGTCTATGTATTTAAACGCAAGTGCACGTGTCGTGTCAAGTAATAACAAGTGAGTATGAATCGTCTCCACAGGGAGGTGGTGAATTCAGTGCTTGCAAATACCAGTTAGGCCTTTTCCTTAAATCCAAGTAAGACAAAATTGGTGATTTTCTTTAACTACTAAAATTAAGAATGCAGATTTATAAATAAAACTACTACGAATCTTAGGAACAAAACTTTTCTTATCAAGTTGGAGATATAATCTTGCATCATAATTTCCAAGGTTGGTGAGATGGTAACTTTCATCCTCAAAGTGTACATAGTTATTGGCATAAGATATATTTGTGATAGAATTGATGAGTATAATCAAAAGCCACACAAATTTAGCACATGCGCGCGATGATTATCATAGAAACCACTGTCATGACTCAAACCGAATATCCTCAAACTGTTTCTTTTCGTAAAGGTGTTGATACCACTGATATGCTTTAATGTACTCGATATGTTCCATCATGACATCGGGATCGGTACCACAATTTGCCACTAGAATATCAATATGAAAGGGGTCAGTCGATGGTGGCTTTATGTATTGGTCAGCTCCCATTAATCTCAACAGTTCCTGCTTTCTTGTGGTTCCCACATCCACCTTGACATTCACCTCGACCACAGTCTCATTTATATGACGTTTCATTTGTGTAATCATGTCCTCTTCATCCTCTACCACTCTTGCATTACGACATAATTCTGTGATGAGGGTTGGGAACCACAGTTGTCGTACTCTCTCCTCCTTAACTTTTTGCACTAACTGCGCAGAGATGATTTTACTCAGGTTAAACCTTATCCACCTCATGATGCAGTAGATAAGAGCCTTTTTCTCGAGGGTTACACTATTGAGATGTCTAAGTGGTAGGGCATGATGCATGCATTAATAAAGAGAAGCCACATCTTGGCCTCTCGGTTTAGACATGTTGCTTTCAACATTTTCTGTACCTTGCTAGACCAAACTATCTCTGGCGTACAACACATGACTTTTGCCATCTCCCTTGGGTTTACAATTGTTAAAACTATGGTGTAATCAACTTGATCCCGGTCATCCAAATCAAGCATATCACAGATTCTTTCTGCAAAGAACTCAACTTCTATCCCTCTTACAAACACCTTTTCCCCCTCATTGATTTTAGCGTTTGTATAGAACTCCCGCTGGAGTTCTTAGATTTGTTTTGCATATATGAGGCTCCAAGCTATCCTTTCCATTTTAAAATCTTTCTCAAAGATGAAGGGGATGGAACTCACAGCTTTAAAATAAAGCCTAGTCTTCTCATTCAAAAATTTGACATTTTTTTTAGCAATTTCCTTCCCCTTTCCTTTCTCTTTTCTCTTCGATGCCATGATATATATTAAGCATAACAAAAAAAATTGAAACTAACAGGAATACACATAGAAAGAGTTGTCCTTGCTAAATCTAGGGTTCCGTGGTATACCTTAGAAGCTCCCAAATCCTTCAGTAGATGCTACTGTTGCCCTCACCATTCACCAGAAGTTCATACTCCACTGTGTTGTTGTAATTCATCAGAGCCACTACCCGCCTTCCACCAGATTTTAATCACAATTTCGTCGGTGAAACTTGGCATCGGTGTCGTTGCTTGCGTAGGATCACCAGTTGCCCCACTGATTTTGCGCTCACGATTCGCCTGATAAGCTCGAGGTCGGTGTCAGCCACAAGACCATTGCCCTACATTTATTGAGAGAGAATCACCACACTTAATCGATCTAGAGGCCCGCCGCTCGCGACTTCACATTTGTTGCTGCCCGCTCTCACCGCTCGCCGTAGGTTCTACACCGATTGCTTCCCGGTTTCTTCTCCTTTTTTCTTGACCTAGCCAGAAAAATCAGGAAATGCCAAGGTTGGGGCGTGATTTTGGTAATAAGGGTTATATATTTGGGTGGTATTAATTAAAGGGATTTAGGCAAAAGTATTAATGATAATCGATTTTAGAATGTTTGAACCGGCTTGATTTAATTAGGGAAGTTTCGGTTTGATTGGAATGGTAGATTGCACCGAAGACAATCAGTGGACAGAAATAATAAAATTACAGCATCGATTTTATTATGTTGCAACAACTGAAACTAAGCTTAAAGATCAAGCTGGTTCAATTGAACCGGACCAGAACTGCTAATCAACACTTCTCAACAAACGGGCAGAACCAAACACTGCAACATCTTAATTGATTATATTTTTTTTATAACATATCAACGATCACGCCGGTTCACTTCTCAGTAGACGGGCATAACCAAACACTTCTCAAAGATTACGCCGGTTCAATTCAGATGGGATCTAGCTTGACGTTTTTTTAACATATAAAAAAATGGGATTAATATATATATATATAACATAATGTGAAAGTGATGATAGATACAACTCTAGAGGGGGGGGGGGGGGTGAATAGAGTATTCAAAAATTTGAGCTTCTACTCAACACCCTTAGAGTTAATTTGCGGAAGGAGTTTATAGATATTTAAAACTCTAGAGCCTAACACAAAGTGAGGTACACAAGAGAAAGCTAACTGTAATTACAGCTTCAGCTTTAGTCCTAACACAGCAACTAGCAGTCCTAGTTAGTTCTACTCACAGCCACAGTGCAGTAATTAAAATGAGCAACACAGACAATACAAGAAGGTTTATAGTGGTTCCCTCTAAATAGGTACATCCACTCTTCTACCACCCTAGTAGGAATCCACTACAGGTTTTTGTTCAGGTGCCCTGCCACCAACTGATCTGGTTCAGGTAGATCAAGTAGACCCTTTGAGCTTTTGATCAGGAGCTCAAAATCCAACACAGGTTTTTGCTAAGGTGCCCTGCCACCAAAGTTCACTTTTGAAGTGAGTAATAACCCTTTGTACAGGAGGTTGAGAGAGTTAGAATGTCTTCTCTATTGTTAAACAAGATTAGAGAAGCTAGTGGATTGCACTGAGCTAAAGTGCTCTAAGGAATCAAGGCTCCCCCTGGCTTAGAGAATATCCAGGAAGAAGCCTTACTTCAGGGTGCAGGATCTCTTCTGAACTCTTGACAGATATAATCTGTTATCTTGAAGTTCTTGAAGGAGCATCTTGAAGAAGACTCTTGATGAGAAATGGTTGTTCTTCTTCAATCAGCTTTTCTTTCTTCTTCTTCTTCTTCTTCTTCTTGAGGCACTGAGTGTGAATGTTCCTGGAAGCAGGATGAACTCAGGATTGAAGAAGAATGCTGAAGAGAGAAGTTCTTCTCAGTTGAGTGTAATAATGTCTGAGAGCTGTATCTTCTTCTTGTTTTGAATCTGTATATGAATATCTGTGTATCAACCAGTTACTCACTTCTTTCAAAAGAGCTCTTTATATATTAGCCTTTGTAACGACTCTAATCTTTATTTGAACTTTGTCTTCTTCTGAGATCTGCAATCTAGGCTGCAAATAGCACAATACAAAAAAATATATCCTGCAGATAGACATCCTATAAAGGGAAAAAGCTTTCTAAGAAGCTGCATATCCAATCTGATAAAAGAATACTAGAGAAAGTCACATCAGAACAAACTCTTTACGACCAGAGAAGACTTTTGAGTCTAACGGCTATAAAGGAAAGCATGGCAGATAAAGCATAAAGATTATGTCAACTAATAAGACAAAAGACTTTGTCAGAAAGAACTTGACTTATGCATAAAGAATGAGGCAAAGGTTGCCTTGAAATAAGCATAAAATCAATGAAATAATCTTTAATAAAATAAGCCATATAAATAAGAAATAAATCACAGAAGAAAAGAATATAATATCTCTAATAGCAGACAAAAGATCGTCGAACGATTCACGGAGATCGCCGACCTCTCAGAGCAGATGGTCGAACTATCAGAACAGATATTCAACCTACAAGAAATCTGTCTGTACAAAAGAAGTCGAGCAAGGCTCGATGATCGACGATGCTGAGACCACATATCATCGAGCTAACAAAGAGTTGAACTAACTCAGAGATAGACGATCTGCCGACAGATGATAGTCGACCAACTGATAGACGATCGTCGAGCAGTTGATAGATGATAGTCGAGCGGCGTTCGACTATAGTCAAACCAAAAACAACTTAACCAGAATTTCACTGGATAAGTGACAACTCTACAACTGAGGGAAACTAACCTAACAACTAACCTTTGACCATAGATAAATCTTGGGTCAAGAAACTAATTGAGAAGACTTAATACAAATCCAAACAAGGGTACCAACAATCTCCCCCTATTTGGGTCAAGTCTCTTAAAACAACAACAACAAACAAAATTCTATAAACTAGATATAAAAACAACATTAACCTGTTAGGATCAAAGGTGTATCATACCATATCAATTAAGCATCAATTTGTATCAAACAAACAATCAAACACACATACTGTCAATAAATAAATAACTTAAGCAACATCAGAATCTGGTTCAGAAACAGAAGAACCAGGAAGAAAAGAAATTTTCCTGTTTGGATCTGGAGCATCCTTCTTTGATGACTTTAAGTCTTGTTCTCCAATGATCTTGGATTCTCCTGCTCTTGGCACAACAGCTTCTGGATGCTTTTCCATATACTTTGAAGCATCAAAAATCTCAGGTCTGACCTGGAATCTGTCTAGTTCCTTTTTCCTGAACTTTGACATAGTTGTTAATCCTGTAATATCTTTGCCTTCAGCTCTGGCTTGTCTGTTTTTGGCTGATCCAACTAATTCAAGAAATCTTGCCATCCTGAAATCAGGATTAAGCTTTTGGCTTTCATATTCATTATCATCAGCTGGATCAAGAGGCTTTATGGTCTTGAATTGTGTAGAAAGATCTAGCAGACTTGCAGCTGGCTCTATATTTTCTTGAATAACCAGAGAGGATGGAGGATCAAACTCTGCATATTTTTTGCTTGATTTTTCAGAGTAAATTATCCTTTTTCCTTTTGAATCTGTTTGCTTTGTCTGAGCTGGTTTTTTGGATGGAAGACTTTTGCTATCCTTGGGAGGTGAAGCTTTTTTATTGGGTGAAGGAGGAGGAGAAAAATTTGGTCTTTGGTAAACCATCTCCTTCACCTGCTCTTTTGGTTCAGCCTCTTGTCCTTGTTGGCCTGACTGGGATTTACCTTGGTAACTTGGGTTACCTCTTCTTTGATAAGCTTGAGAAGGTGTGAATCTTGCTGGAGGAGCTGAGGGATTAGAAGAAATATTTCCAGAGGCTCCTGCACTAGGAGGTGGAGGAGGAGGGCCTCTAGGAGTCCACTTGGGAGTTGGACTATCATACCTCTTACTTTTCTTCCTTTTCTTCTGTTGATTCCTGGACAGACCCATCCAATGTTGATATTCTTTTGACTTTGGATCAATCCCTTTCAATATGTAGTAGGGAATGTCATGGTCTGGGTTTGGAGGAGGAGAAGCAACAACTTTCCTTTTTCCTTTTAGCAATTTTATTTTTCTTTGTCTCTTCAGAATCATCAGAATCATCCTCATCATCAGAGTGAGATGACTGAGGTTGGTCATAGGGATCCAAAGCATCTTGATCAGCTTTTTCTTTGGCTCTTAGAGCAGCCTTTTCCCTTTCCTCTTCTAAGGCATCTTGTGCCAGTAGGGTATCCAAATCTGGTCCTGGCGTGTCATCCCAGAGAGTTGATTTTTCTTCTTGCTCAATTGGAACTGTCTTGGAGACCAGTTCTTCTGGAGCTTGCACAGATTCAGGTTCTGGTAGAGCAGACTACGGTTCTTTGATTTCTGCAGCAGGTTCTTGAGCAAATTGATCTTGATCTGTAACCAAGGGAACACACAAGTTTTCTAAATAATATTGAAACATCCCTTCAAGGTATTCACAGGCTAACATGTCAGTTAACATGTCAAGGAATTGAGTAAATGAATTACCTTAAGAATTTTCTAACTCCCATAGATCATCTAGGTAGGAGGTAATGACTCCTTCTAGATATATGGCAATAATAGGAGTGGAGGATTCTTCAAGACATACTCTGAAGGCAAATTCAGCTTCAGTTATAACTTGAGCTTGATCTGAAACTGCAACTGATGCTGTAACTTATGAATCTGCAGTTGTAGGCAACTCATCTGATGGTGTTTCCTTTGGAACTTCAGCTAAGAGAGAGACATCTAATGGAATATCTTCAGGAACTGCAGCTGAAAGAATGACTAGAGGAAGTCCTGAGACATCTTCCTGGAATATCTCCCCCTGCCTGACTTCAGTGGGTACTGAATTCAGGCCCCTAAGAGAAGAGGGCTCAGTAGAATGTGAGAGGGCTGTAATGGAAGATGTAAGAGATGAAATGGAGGAAATAAGAGGGGCAATTGCTTCTCAATCATTGATTTGATTGAAGGAGTAATTAGCTCCATGATGCTTGAAATGAAGGCTGATGTGATTTCAAAAGATGTTGGGGGAATCACAATAGAAGGATGATCAGCAGGTATGGTGTTCTCCTGATGAGATATATTTTGAGCTGGTGATTGATATGTAGATGCGGGAAGATCAACATGATCTTGGGGTGAAATTGGTGACTGAGGTGGAGTTGGCAGATTCTCAGAAACCAACAGATCAAAACTAGGATGTGAAATCCTAGCAAGATGTGAAGGAGGTGGAGATGTTGGAGGTGATGCATGGAGAATAGTGGATGAATGCAATGTGAGAGTAGCAGTGGATGTAGATGGCACTTCAATAGAAGTGGATGGTAATGCACTGGAGGTGGATGGCAATGCAGATGAAGGTGTAATGGGGGGAATGGAAGAGCCTTCTTCAGGTAGGTGGGGAGTGACTGGTACTGTCCTTGTGCTCTCAGATGTAACAGGAGCAACCCCAGCAGGTGAAGGCTTCTGAATATTCCTTCTCCACTTGATAAACAAAGTGGGATCCATCTTCTTGCTTGGATTAATAGATGTAGAAACTGTTCATAACAGTTGAGGATATTTCTCTCTTAGAAATATACCAATCACCCTTCCAAGGGTTACCTCTTTCTTGGAGTTCTTCTTTCTGATCAAATCAAAAACTATTCCTGCCCAATTGATTTCTTTCTTGTTAACAATGGCACACATTAAGGCAAACTGTTGCCTGGTAATGTTGTCGTGAGCAGAGTGCTTACCCAACAGCACTTTCCCTACCAATTCTGCTAAGAACTTTATCCTCATTGGAAAGTTTACTTTCAGTAACTTAAAAGGAATGCCTTCAGTATGTCCTAATTCGACTAGTATTCTCCCATACTCCTGAGTATCTTGATCATACTCTTCTTGTCCATTTGTTAAACCAAAGATTTCAGTTAACACGGCAGGAGTTAGAATTACCTCCTCGCCGCCGATAGTCCCGGTCATTGATTCGTCACTGGAAGACGATGTATAGACCCATTCTTTGATCTCTGGAATATTGATCTTGATCCTTGTTGACATCAACTTCTCTAGTCCTTAATCCTTGCATAGCTGAAGTATCTCTATAATCTCAGCATCGCAGGCGCTGAAAGAGTCGAAATCGACGCAGAATCCGGCATCAAACTTCATTACAGTCAGCAGGGCTGGAGCAATCGCCATCGATTTGGTTGGAGAAGACAAGAGAGATGAACGGCAAAAAGCGCAGGGCAGAGCTCAAGACAAACCTTTCAAGCAAGAATGAGGAATATGAAACGATGAGCTCTATCGACTATAAAAAGCACGATCTATTAACCTAAGTCGACCATCGGTTTTTATTAAAACGACAATCATCGACCTGTTTTAACAGATACTGGAGACGATAGTCGAACGATCATTTCCTGAAGCAGAGTAGTCGAGCAATCGTTCGACTATTTCTGTCTTCACAAACAAACAAGCTGTCGTCAATAATAGGTCGACGATAGGCTCAACCTGTTCGACTATCGTCGAATGATGTTTGACGATACTCAAGCAGATTTCAACATGGCAGAAGTCACACTTAGTCTTTTCCATTTATCATGCCTAGTTGATGCAAAAAGAACAGATGCTTCTGTTCATCTAAGGGCTTGGTGAAAATATCACCTCTCTGAAGGTCAGTGGATATGAACTCAAGACTGATTTTGTTCTTTTCCACACAATCTCTTAGAAAATGGTGTCTGATCTCAATGTGCTTGGTCCTAGAGTAATGCACAGGATTTTGTGCAATAAAGATAGCACTGGTACTGTCACACATGATTTTTGTGTTCTTGTGTGTGTACCCATAATCCAAAAGTGGATTTTGAATCCACAGGATCTGTGAACAACAACTAGCAGCTGCTATATATTCAGCCTCTACAGTTGAAGTTGAGACAGAAGCCTGTTTCTTACAGAACCAAGAGACTAATCTCTCTCCCAGGAACTGACATGTCCCTGAGGTACTTTTCCTATCAACTCTACAACCAGCATAGTCAGAATCAGAGTATCCAATTTACTCAAATTCTGATTCAGCTGGGTACCACAGTCCTAAATTTGGACATCCCTTCAGGTATCTCAAAATTCTCTTGAGAAGAATCAAATGAGAATCTTTGGGGTTGACCTGGAATCTAGCACATAGGCATGTGGTAAACATTATATCTGGTCTACTTGCAGTTAAATACAACAGGGAACCAACAATGTCCCTATAGTTTTTCTGATCAACTGGCTTACCCTGATCATCAGAATCTATAACTGCATTTGTAGTCATGGGTGTATGCATTACTGAAGCATCAGCCATCCCAAACTTCTTTACCAATTCCTTGGCATATTTGGATTGGGATATGAAGATGCCATCAGCATCTTGCTTTACTTGGAGACCAAGAAAGTAAGACAGCTCACCCATACTACTCATCTCAAACTTAGAGTGCATCAGGTCAGAGAACCTTTTGCATAGTTTGGAATCAGTGGAACCAAAAATAATATCATCCACATAGACTTGAACTAACAGGATTGTGTCCTTGTGATGCTTGAAAAATAGGGTTCTATAAACTACTCCCCTAACAAAGTTGTGCTCTAACAGGAAACTAACTAGAGTCTCATACCAAGCTCTGGGTGCTTGCCTAAGTCCATAAAGAGCTTTTTGCAACTTATAAACAAATGAGGGTTGAGTTGAAGAGACAAACCCAGGAGGTTGTTCAACAAACACCTCTTCCTTTAGCTCACCATTTAGGAATGCACTCTTGACATCCATTTGAAAAACCTTAAACTTCATATAGGCTGCATAGGCTAGAAAGATACTTATTGCCTCTAGCCTTGCAATAGGGGCAAAGGTTTGGTCATAGTCTATACCTTCCTCCTATCTGTAGCCCTGAGCTACAAGCCTAGATTTGTTCCTTATAATAATTCCTTGGGCATCCAACTTGTTTCTGAACTCCCACTTGGTGCCTATGATCAGTTGGCCTTTTGGTCTTGGAACCAAAGTCCATACTTTATATCTTTCAAATTAATTGAGCTCCTCTTGCATAGCTCAGTATCTTTTATGGTGAGGGGCTCAATTTGTGAAAGGAAACAAGCATGCATCACATCCTATCTTAATTGATGTCTTGTTTGCATACCAGCTGATATATCACCAATCACTTGAGATGTAGGATGATCTCTAAGTGTGATAATATCAGCAGGTGGGATGTGATCTTCAACAATAGCTTGGATTAATTACTCTTGTGGAATAGGATTAACTGTTGGTGGTACAGCAACTGCTTCCACAGAGTCTCCATCACTGTCTGAATCAGTGATATGAAGAGTTGATAAGGGGAGAATCTCTTGAGAGAGATCTTTGCTTAATTCTGGTACCTACAATGAGCCTTAGGAAGGAGAAGTTTCTTTCTCCTTGTAAAACATCTTTGACTCATCAAAGGAAACATGCACAGATTCTTCTATTTTAGATGTTGATTTATTAAACACTCTATAAGCTTTGCTTACTTGGGAATATCCAAGAAAAATTCTCATTGAATTTTTTGCTTCAAACTTTCTAAGGTATTCTTTGTTGTTATTGTGAATGTACACTACACAACCAAAGACTCTAAAATACTTAATTTTAGGTTTCTTTCCTTTAAGTAACTCATAAGGAGTTTTACACTTAAGCTTGTGTATAAGACATCTGTTCAAAACATAATTAGCTGTGCTAACAGCTTCTACCCAATAAGAGAGAGGCATGTTAGCATCTGCCAATAATGTTCATACAGCTTCAATTAGGGTTCTATTTTTTCCTTTCCACTACCCCCATTTTGTTGGGGAGTTATAGGAGCAGAGAAGCTATGTTTGATACCTTCTTTCTTACAAAATTCTTGCATGAGAAGAGACTCAAACTCAGTACCATGATCACTTCTGATCAAGGCAACATGAGTAGAATACTCAGTCTGCACACATAGCAGAAAGTCTGTAAGAACTTTGAAGTTATCAGCCTTAGTTCTCAAAAAGAACACACAAGTGAACCTAGAGAAATCATCTACAATCACTAAAGTATAAAACTTCTCTCCTAGACTCTGTACATTTATTGGACCAAAAAGGTCCAACTGTAATAAATACAGGATTCTAGGTGAATCACTTTTATTTACAGATTTGAAGGAATTTTTGGTTTGCTTGCCTAGTTGACAAGCTGCAAAGGCTTTCCTTCTTGTAGGGGCAAGAAGGTAAACCTATAATAAGGTTGTATTTAGATAACCTAGATATGTTCTTGAGGTTAACATGGCTAAGCCTCTTATGCCATAAGGTGTTATTATTTGTTACTTCATTAAACAAGCAGATTTCAGATTGAGTTGAATTAAAATCTATTAAGTAAATATTACCTTGTCTAATGCTTACTAACACTACATTACTATTTAAAGTAATATTGCAACAAGTGTCAGTGAATGATACCTGATAACCTGCATTACATAACTAGCTTACTGAGATTAAGTTGTGCTTCAGCCCAGTTACATATGCAACCCTTTTGAAAGTCACTGCTCCAATGGTAATCCTACCATATCCTTCTGTTTGACCACAGCTGGAATCCCCAAAGATTACCTTTGGTCCAAGCTTGGCCTTGATACTTGACAGATTGTCTTTGTTTCCTGTCATATATTTGGAACAGCCACTATCCAAATACCATTTGTCTTTAGTAATTAGATAGGTCTTCACCTGTAAATTAAACAGTTAGACATTATGGACCCAGACAACCTTGGGTCCATTATTCTCCATATAATGAAAACTTGAAATGAAAGAATAAGCAGGCTGAGGTTTATATCCTAAGGGATAGGATCTCATAGGTGGAATACTCTATGCAGTTGATGGGTCAATGAACCTAGTGTTTCTATTTATCTTAGGATTTTTAAGGTTCAGGTTGTTATTTTGAAAATCATATCCAGATCGTCGATCATCGTTCGACGATCGATGCTCAGATCGTCGAGCATCATTCGACCATTGAGCCTTCGATCGTCGAGCATAGTTCGATGCTTTTTGTAGCTCTTTAAATTTTTGTTTTCTCTTTTCTCTCTTAGCCTTATTTAAAGCTTTGTTAACTTGATTTACTTGCTCAGTATTCTTTATTCCATCAGCTGAAATAAAGTTTACTGGAGTTGAAAGATGATTTTTAAGAACCATGGGGGGTTCACTTGGTGAAGCTCCTAAGCCTCGCTTATTGTTACCTATCCTAGTGTTTGACATATTAGTAATCTCTAGCAGCTTAAGACTTCTACCATTAAGAGATTCTTCTAATCTTTTTGATTTGGCTAGTTCAGTTTTAAGAAATTGTATTTCTTCACTAGATTTAGTGAGTTCAGGTTCTAACCTAGCATTTTCACTAGAAAAGGATTCTGATTCAGCTATCCTATTTTTAAGCTCCTTAATTTCCTTTTCTGAACTAATTAAATCTAAACAGAGAGATTTAAATTCAAATTTAAATTCAGCAGAAGTAAAATCATAAGAAGATAATACCTGATCTTCAGTAGACATTTCTTCTTCATCAGAACTCTCTGCAGCTGAATGATTGCTGCATGCATCAATTACCATTAGGCAAATTTCTTTTGCCTTCTTCTCTTCCTCATCTTCACTAGAGCTTGAGGAGGAAGATTCCTCATCTGAATCACTCCAGGTTTCAGCAACAAATCCTTTCTCCTTCTTCTTTTTTTTGTAGGAGGAGGACTTGGAATGCTTCTTCTGATGTTACTTTTCTTTTCTCTTATCCTTGTTCTTTTCCTCTGGACACTCAGGTAGAATGTGTCCAGGTTTCCTGCAGCCATAATAGATAATTTCTTTAGCAGGTGATCTGTCATACCTTGGCTTATCTTCATATCTTGAAGACTTCTTTCTGAAGTCCTTTCTGCCCATTTTGAGAAACCTTTTGGCAAAGAGTGCCATCAGCTCCTCATTTGATTGGCTTCCTTCAGATGCATCAACAGCTTTTAGAGCAAGGGTTTGCTCTTTCCTTGTTGGAGTAGTGGCTTTGGCTTCAGCTTTAGCTTCCCTGGTCTTCAGTACTTGCTCAAATGATTTGAACTTGCCAAGGAGAGCTTTAGTTGAGATCTCAGTTGTGCTTCTGGACTCTTTGATGGGCCAGATCCTGAGATCCCATGTGCTGGGGAAGCACATCAATATCTTATCATTGACTTCTGACAATGTTATCTCCTTATCAAGGGTTCTCAGCTCATTGATGATGGAGCTGAGCCTGATGTACATTGCCTCAACTGATTCTGCTTCAGTCTTCTTGAAATTCTCATATTGAGATATAAGGTTGGACCTTCTGTCCTTCCTTTCATCAGCTGAACCAGCTACAATCTGGTTCAGTGAGTCCCACATGGCTTTTGCAGAAGTGCAATCAGCCACTTTCTGGAAGGTTTTATCAGACATAGTCTGAGCCAGAATGTTCATAGCTTTTGCATCAACTATCTTTCCTTTCTTGTAAGCATCATTGTAATCAGGAGGTAGCACTGCACTCACGGTTGAAGATGTAGCAGAAGTTACAACAGGTGGTGTTGGTGGTCCTGTCAAAATATAAGAAAAGATATCTTAATCAATAGAATTCATATACAATTTGATTCTTGCCTTCCAGATACTGAACTTAGCTAAGTTACATACTGGAGGTCTGGTGCTAGAATAATCCTTGTACTGGGCCATGAAGTGAATATCTATAAACTTGGTATCTATCTAGATCTTGTGACTCAGGTGTTAGCCTGTACAGTCAGTCAACCTCCCTCTGATACCAATTGAAAGTGATGATAGATACAACTCTAGGGGGGGTGAATAGAGTATTCAAAAATTTGAGCTTCTACTAACACTCTTAGAGTTAATTTGCGAAAGGAGTTTATAGATATTTGAAACCCTAGAGCATAACACAAAGTGAGGTGCACAAGAGAAAGCTAACTGTAATTACAGCTTCAGCTTTAGTCCTAACACAGCAACTAGCAGTCCTAGTTAGTTCTACTCACAGCCGCAATGTAGTAATTAAAATGAGTAACACAGACAACACAAGAAGGTTTATAGTGGTTCCCTCTAAATAGGTACATCCATTCTTCTACCACCCTGGTAGGAATCCACTACAAGTTTTTATTCAGGTGCCCTGCCACCAACTGATCTGGTTCAGGTAGATCAAGTAGACCCTTTGAGCTTTTGATCAGGAGCTCAAAATCCAACACAGGTTTTTGCTAAGGTGCCCTGCCACCAAGGTTCACTTTTGAAGGGAGTAATAACCCTTTGTACAGGAGGTTGAGAGAGTTAGAATGTATTCTCTATTGTTAAACGAGATTAGAGAAGCTAGTGGATTGCACTGAGCTAAAGAGCTCTAAGGAATCAAGGCTCCCCCTGGCTTAGAGAATATCCAGGAAGAAGCCTTGCTTCAGGGTGCAGGATCTCTTCTGAACTCTTGACAGATATAATCTGTTATCTTGAAGTTCTTGAAGGAGAAGCTTGAAGAAGACTCTTGATGAGAAATGGTTGTTCTTCTTCAATCAGCTTTTCTTTCTTTCTTCTTCTTCTTCTTCTTGAGGCACTGAGTGTGAATGTTCCTGGAAGCAGGATGAACTCAGGATTGAAGAAGAATGCTGAAGAGAGAAGTTCTTCTCAGTTGAGTGTAACAATGTCTGGGAGCTGTATCTTCTTCTTGTTTTGAATTTGTATATGAATATCTGTGTATCAACCAGTTACTCACTTCTTTCAAAAGAGCTCTTTATATATTAGCCTTTGTAACGGCTCTAATCTTTATTTGGACTTTGTCTTCTTCTGAGATCTGTAATCTGGGCTGCAAATAGCACAATACAAAAAAATATATCCTGCAAGACAGACATCCTATAAAGGGAAAAAGCTTTCTAAGAAGCTGCATATCCAATCTGATAAAAGAATACTAGAGAAAGTCACATCAGAATAAACTCTTTATGGCCAGAGAAGACTTTTGAGTCTAACGGCTATAAAGGACAACATGACAGATAAAGCATAAAGATTATGTCAACTAATAAGACAAAAGACTTTGTCAGAAAGAACTTGACTTATGCATAAAGAATGAGGCAAAGGTTGCCTTGGAATAAGCATAAAATCAATAAAATAATCTTTAATAAAATAAGCCATATAAATAAGAAATAAATCACAGAATAAAAGAATATAATATCTCTAATAGCAGACAAAAGATCGTCGAACGATTCACGGAGATCGTCGACCTCTCAGAGCAGATGGTCGAACTATCAGAACAAATAGTCGACCTACAAGAAATCTGTCTGGACAAAAGAAGTCGAGCAGGGCTCGACGATCGACGATGCTGAGACCACAGATCGTCGAGCTAACAAAGAGTTGAACTAACTCAGAGATAGACAATCTGCCGACAGACGATAGTCGACCAACTGATAAACGATCATCGAGCAGTTGATAGACGATAGTCGAGCGGCGTTCGACTATAGTCGAACCAAAAACAACTTAACCAGAATTTCACTGGATAAGTGACAACTCTACAACTGAGGGAAACTAACCTAACAACTAACCTTTGACCAAAGATAAATCTTTGGTCAAGAAACTAATTGAGAAGACTTAACACAAATCCAAACTAGGGTACCAACATAATGTGACGACAAATAAAATCTATTTGTATATATATATATATAGAGAGAGATAAATATCATATAAGATGGGTTGCCTCCCACCAAGCGCCTCGTTTAAAACATCCCGATCGGACGTTTTCCTCTTAATTTTTTATCGAAAGTTTATGACCATCGTTTCACGATGATCATTGTATCCGTAATACTCCTTTAACCTTTGTCCATTTACTTTGAACCTAGATACATCCTTTTCATTACCAATCATAACTACTCTGTACGGATGCGCCTCTTTCACTTAAAAAGGTCCAGACCTCCTAGACTTCAATTTCCCAGGAAATAATCTCAGTCTTGAATTATATAAAAAAAACTAGTTGTCCAACTTTGAACTCCCATTTTTTCAACCTAGAGTTGTATCATTTCTTGGTTCTTTCCTTATACATCTTAGCATTCTCGTATGCTTTAAATATAATCTCCTCCAATTCATTAAGGTGAAGAAGTCTGTTCTTGCATGCTTCTTGAAGATCGAAATTTAATCTTTTAATTTCCTAGTACGCTCTATGATCTAGCTCTATAGGAAGATGACATGCTTTTTCATAAATCATTTTGTAAGGGGTCACACCTATATGAGTTTTGAATGCAGTCCTATACACCCATAACACATTGTTCAATTTTTATGACCAATCCTTACGAGTTGTACTCACAGTTTTCTCTAGAATTGTCTTTATCTCTCTATTTGAAATCTCAGCTAACCCATTATTTTGAGGGTGGTAAGCAAGAGGGACTTTATGTGTCACTCCATATTTGCTCAAAAGTGCTTTGAATTGTGAATTGCAAAAATGCGCCCCGCCATCACTTATTATAGCCCTCAGTGTATCAAATCTAGTGAAAATATTTGACTTAAGGAATTTAAGTACAATCTTGGCGTCATTTTTCTGTGTGGCTATAGCTTCCATCCATTGAGAGACATAATCTACAGCTAATAGTATGAATAGGTTTCCATTTGAATTTATGAATGGCCCCATGAAGTCGATCCCCCATACGTTAAACACTTCCACCTCTAAGATATTATTCAAAGGCATGCTAGCCCCTCGATTGATATTAACCACTCTTTGACATCTATCACATTGCTTAGCGAAAATATGAGCATCCTTGAACAATGTCGGCCAGTAAAAACCAGCCTCTAATACCTTTATAATGGTTCTTTCTCCCATAAAATGTCCTCCATAAGAGATGCATGAATTTTTTCTAAGATACTATGAACCTATACTTCTGGTATGCTTCTAACCTATACTTCTGGTATGCTTCTACGGATCACTTGATCAGCACAAATCCTAAACAAATACGGCGCATCCTAAAGGTAAAATCTCACCTAGTGGAGAAATCTTTTCCTTTGCTGATAGTCCATATCTGGAGGAAATACATTACTTAAAATGAAATTCACAAAATCTGCATACCAAGGAATGCTACCCTCAGTGATAGCTAATATCAGTTCATCAGGAAAATTTTCACTGATCTCTATTTGTCGATTCTTTTCGTACTCTTGCTCTAAGCGTGATAAGTGGTCAGCAATTGAGTTTTCAGCTCCCTTACGGTCTTTGATCTCAAGGTCAAATTCCTGTATAAGGGGAACCCACCTAATATGTCTAGGCTTCACATCCTTTTTGTCTACTAAGTACCAAATTACAGCATGATCAGTGTAAACTATAACCTTGGAATTTATCAAATAAGCACGGAACTTGTCAAATGCAAATACTACCGCTAGCAATTCCTTTTTTGTGGTTGTATAGTTTACTTGAGCATTTATATGCATTCTACTTGCATAGTATACAGTGTGAAAGACCTTATTGTGCATTTGCCCTAACACGGCCCCCACTGCATAAATATTAGTGTCACACATTAGAACAAATGGTTGTGACCAATCAGGTGCTTTAACAACAAGAGACGATACTAAATTCTTCTTTAATGTTTGAAATACCTCTAAACACTTTTCGTCAAAAATGTAGGGGGTGTCTTTTTTGAGTAGATTACATAATGGTTTTGATATTTTCGAAAAATCCTTTATGAATCTTATATAAAACCCTACATGGCCCATGAAACTACAAATTCCCTTGACATTCATTGGTGGAACGAGTTTCTCAATAACTTCAGTCCTTGCTCGATCGACTTCTAAACCCTTATTAGATACCTTATGGCCTAGGACAATCCCTTCTCGTACCATGAAATGGCATTTCTCCGAGTTTAAAACCAAATTAGTTTGGACACACCTATCCAAAACCTTCTTCAATACCTCTAAATATTCATTAAATGATTGACCAAACACAGAAAAATCATCCATAAATATTTCAATTCCGTCATCCATTAAATCAGTGAAAATAAAAGTCACGCAACGTTGAAATGTAGCAGGGGCATTACATAATTCAAATGGTATTTTTCGGAATGCAAAAGTTCCATATGGGCATGTGAAAGTTATCTTTTCTTGATCCTCTAGTGCAACCATAATCTGATTGTAACCCGAATATCCATCTAAGAAATAAAAATATTCGCTCCCCGCTAATCTATCTAACACTTGATCGATAAACAGTAACGGGAAATGATCTTTCCTCATTGATTTGTTTAATTTCGTGTAATCCATACAAATTCTCCACCCAGCCTATTACAGTCTTAGTGGGTATTAATTCTTTATTATCATTTTTCACAATGGTTATACCTCCTTTCTTCGGTACACATTGTACCGTACTTACCCATTTACTATCCGAAATGGGACAAATAATACCCGTGTCGAGCCATTTAATTATTTCTTTCATTACTACTTCCTTCATTGGGGGACTAAGCCTACGTTGATGTTCCAAAGATAAATTTGATTCATCTTTTAGTAAGATCTTATGTATACAAATAGATGGGCTAATCCCCCTAATATCGGCAAGGGTCCATCCCATAGCCCCCTTAAATTCTCGTAAGAATTCAATTAGTTGTTGTTCATGTGACGTTCGATATTTCGTGTGAATACTTTATATGTCATCAAATCAACTTTATATATGTTTAATTGATTATTTTATATGGCATGAAATATTAATATAACTTCATATCCCCCGTGATGAATATACAATATTGTAAATTAAATCAGTGACCATAATAGCTATTATAGTTTGGATGTACATGAGCTTGGTATTTTAATTATTGGAACATATGGTCGAATAAGGAGACATAAACTATAATTTCATTGTCACATTTATGCATATAGTATGGACTTGGTGTTATAAAGATGTTGCTGGACTGATTTCTTTATTGGGGAGCAAATACCTTGCTGTTGTTATGCAATCCATTACCTATTATTTTATATTATGCGGTTTTATTCTGGGTAATCGTATGCTTAAAAAGAGGCGGTGGGGGAAATATCTTATCTCTTAATGCTTATCCATTGCTGTTGCCAACTCTTCTCCTTACATCGGTTGTGTCGCGGATAGGGTTCATGGGGCAGAGCTTATTTTCTACTCTCATCATCTCCCTCTCTTGATTTTACCATATCGAGAAAGATTCCCGTCGTTGCTGGTATTAAAGCTTGGCAATGTTTTGCTTAAACTGGATTCGGTCAAGGCTTGTGATGTTCATGCGGACTTTGTGATTTAGATCTCCTGTTTTAAACCACTGTAAGCACTATATTTCCATCAATGTTTCTTAGTTTAGACTGGATTAGGCATGGGAGGATGAGTTTTGTTTTCAGATCTGCATCTATGTTAGGTTGACTGATAGTTTTGGTGTCGTTTGGTTATGCTTTGTTATTGGAGGATCAAATCAGCTATTAGTTTTGGTGGAGATAGCCACTACTCTGGTTTTATTGATTTCGTGTGAGAATGAGTACTATTGCTTGCAGGGTTCTTTAGGACTACCACAGTTTCATTGGGGGAAATTAATTGTCCAAATATTGTGATGTTTGTCTAGGTGGTTTTATTTAATTGTTACTCCTCATCTTCTGATTTTAGTGCTGATTCATGGTCGGAAGGGGGTAGGCCATTGCTGTTTTGTTTGGCCGGTTATTCCCTACTTCCATGTTAATTTATGTACTGAATTTGGGGAAGTGTTGTGCTCCAGTTGTGTGTGACGGGAGCACTCAGTATGGGATCTATTGATGTATGTTGATTGTTGTTCTCGGGAAGACTACTGCACTATTTGGGTTATTCCTGTCTTGATATGCACCTGCATAATCTCATTCGTGCGGTCTTCTCCATGGATAACTCCTAAAAGTCCAAATCACTCTAGAGGTCAATGTCATAGTTATAATGTGATGCAACCCCGAATTAAAATGCCCCTTACTGACATGATTCCTAAACAGCTATTGCGAAGGATGGCATCCCATGATAAATATGACGATGATGTTGGTTGCGACAATAGAAAGGAGAAAGCCCGGTGAGCTTTATTGTATGAACTAATGCTTTACTTATTCATGTTTGTACATTGATACGGAAAATAGTTACTGTGGCATGTGATTTAATGAGGTTTGATATCATTTATAATAACTTCTCGCTATGATGTATGGCCTAACATTAGGCAAACAGGTGAACGAAATTCTGAGGGGATAAAACAAACTAAATATAAACATTATTATGTTCGTATAAACATAAATGTATATACACGTGGTATTGTTAAGGGTATGATGGAAATTTATATGTGCATAAATGATGTATTGTACTGAATTACCAAACCAGTCGAGCTGAAAGGCATAAACGCGTGTTGTACGTACTGGTTTTGGAGACTGATGACCCCACAAAGGGGCTGGGCCCAAAGATTGAAATATTGACAAATGCTGATATGTTACAGATACCCTTAGCAATACCCTAAGTACATTGGAAAACAAACTTATATTCTGGTTGATACACTGTTATTGCTAATAATTTATAAAACATTGAATTGTTCATTACAATGCTTTAGTACCATGCAGGGCCCCTTATTACGCTGCTACTTGTATTGATATTCAATTATATACATTGCTATGCCTAATTTTGCTAACCTCCAATATATGCAGTAGCTTGAACATGTAATAGCTCACTTAGTCTTTATGAAAGACTAATGGTTTCTAATTCTAATTTTAGGAAAAAGTAAACAGCAGGCCAGTCAACGCTAGTCCTTTGCCTGGATCTCATGATAATGTTGGCGGGATGTATATATTTTTGGCTCTTGATGTATTAATGGGGATATATATATAAATATCAATGTGACGCTCATATGTTATTTTGATTGTAGTGTTTATGTTTAGCAACTTTTGTAATGTAATCATGGATTGAATATATCGTATATGTCTGTGAAAAGGTAAATGTGAAATCTTGGATTTAATGCTATGTCGTACTCATTGTGAATAGAAAATTTTTAATGTTCTCTGATAATCACAAGTAGAGGTTACTTGGTATTGTGCGACCTACGGGCCGTTATAGTTCATTCACTTGATTTAAGGAAACATCAATGATGACCGGTAGCGTGTTATCTTTCCCAAGAAAAACATATTTTAAATGTTCGGGTAGAGGTTTTAATTCTAACTTTGGGGGATCAAGAATAGATGGTTTAATGATTTTAAGTTCACTTGACCTATGTATTGCTTCAAATTTCCTATCAAATGGTAACCTCTCATACGAATCAAGAGCCTTAACACATTCCTCCATTTCTAAATCTTTGTCACATTCTTCATTAGTTAAAATTTTTATAAGTTGTTGCTCTAAATCACCTTTATCATGCATTATTTGGGTAGGCACCTCTATTTCTTCAATATAATAACATTCCTCTTTATCGTTCGGAAATTTAATAGCTTTAAGAATGTTGAATGTTACTTCTTCATTGTTAACTCTCATTGTTAATTCTCCTTTTTGAACATCTATAAGCGTTCTCCCCATGGCTAAGAATGATCTTCCTAGAATAATTGGTACATCCTTATCCTCATCCATGTCTAGTACAACAAAATCGGCCGAAAAATAAAATTTTCTACCTTAACCAATACATCTTCAACAATTCCCTTAGGAAATGTTAAGGATCTATCGGCTAATTGAAGAGTAAGAGATGTTGGAGCAATCTATCCGAGAACTAATTTCATATATATAGATAATGACATTAAGTTTATACTGGCTTCCAAATCACATAATGCTTTTCCGGAAAATTCCACTCATATTGAACATGGTATTGTAAAGCTTTGGGGATCTTTTAGTTTTGGAGGTAGTTTCTTTTGTAGTACTGCGATACAGTCTTCTGTTAACGCCATGATTTCTTTATCTAAAAATTTTCTTTTCTTTGACAAGATATCCTTCATGAACTTAACATAATTTGACATTTGTTCTAATGCCTCGGCGAATAGAATATTTATAGTTAATTTCTTGAAGATATCTATAAATTTCTGAAATTATTTATCAAGCCTAGTCTTAGCTAGTCTGGATGGAAACGGTGGCGGAGGATAAATAAATGTTTTTCTTTTTATTAATGGGTTGTTCAATTTCAACTACCTCAAACTCCTTATTTTCTATAGGCTTTTCTCATTGTGATTCACTTGTTTTAATTGTTCTCTCTCTTTTCTCCTCCTCCCTCATCTTTTCTAACAACCCATCCCCACTTAAAATTTCTACTCCACTCCTTAAGGTGATAGCATTGCAATGGTTATTTTGTCATCTCTTATGAGATTAGTTATAGTGTCAGAAGGTAATGATCCCATTGGCCTTTGACTCAATGAATTTGCTAGTTTGCCTAAGGTAGTTTCTAAAGATCTTAAGGAAGATTCAATGTCTACCATTCTAGATTCATTCTTTTGAAATATTCTTAAAATATATGCATCTGTCAATTACCTAGGATTCACTTGGTTATTAAAAAGATTACTTTGAATTGGGTTTGTACTTTGATTAAATCCGGGTGGTTGATTCATTCCTTGATTATTTTTCCATGAGAAAGTTGGATGATTTCGCCACTTAGGATGATAGTGATTTACAAAACCCGGTGGTACTTGTCTTTTTTGTCCTCTCACATAATTTTCTTCCTCAGTGATTTGATTGAGTTTTTCTACTGTGAGTGGGGAACTAGGTGTAGGGGTGGATAAAGAATCTAACCTCTTATCAATCAAGTTAAATTGAGAAGTCATTTGAGCGGCCAAAGATGTGATTTGGTCCACTTGATGGATTCCAACCGAATTACTATTCCCTGTCTTTCATAAGCTTGATAGTTATTTAATGTAAGATTTCTAATATAACATAAGCGTCTTCAGGATAGTTCTTCATTAAGGAACCTCTCGCGGCACCGTCAACTAAAATCATAGTTGCAGCTTGTAACCCATTATAAAAAATAGAAACTTGTTGGTGTTGGGCTAACCTGTGATATGAACATTTCCTTAACAACTCTTTAAAATGCTCTCATGCATCATAAAGAGTTTCCCCATGATTTTGCATGAACATAGTTATGTCCCTAATTAATTTAGTAGTCTTCGAGGGTGGGAAATATTTATTTAAGAATATATCCACTAGTTGCTCCCGCGTAGTGATAGAATCATGTGGTAATGAGTCTAACCAGTCCTTCGCTCGTCCATCTAATGAGAATGGAAATAACCTTAGTAGAATAGCTTCTTCAGACTCTCCATTAACCTTGAACATGTCACATATTGCTAAGAAGGTCCGTAAGTGATAATTTGTATCTTCATGATTGAGACCCCCGAACTTATTATATTGCACTTGTTGCATAATTAATGGGTCCATTTTAAAATTGTTGGCTTCGATAGCAGGTCGAGCTATACTTGAATGCAAACCTCCTCTAAAAGGTGTGTTATAGTCTCGACGTGTCATTCGTGGTGCAGCAGGTTGATCAATTTGATCAACATGACCCCCACTATCGTCCATGTTACCTTGTGCGTTATTATTCATCTCAGGATGAATAATATTGAACGTTCTAAAAGTTCTTCAGCTTTGTCTACAAGTGCGTTCAATTTCAGAATTCAATGGTAATAATTCAATATTTCGATATCTAGACATGCACTAAACAAAATTCCAAATAGATAAATAAAAATACAAACAAAATACTTGATCTCTAAATACTTTGATTTACTAATATTGCAAGAAATAACACTAAATTAGAAGCACTTCCCCGACAACGGTACAAAAACCTGATATGCCCGAAATAGATTTACGTAATAATGCAAGTGCACGTGACGAATCAAGTAATATAAAATGAGTTAAGATCATTCCCACGGAGAAGTGACTAATCTAGTGCTTGCAAGTACTAGCTCTACCTTTTCTGTAAATTCAAGTAGTTTAATTAAAAGTGAATTTAAATTAATGGCAGTTAAAAGAGAGTAATAATAAAAACTAAATAATGTTTGTTTAAAAGTACTTTTATAGTGTTGGAGAAGTAATCTCATACGTTGATTTCCTTTGCCTATTGCGATGAGTTCTTAGAGTGATCTTTCATGAAATGATTAATTACTATCCTGCAACGATTTGAAAGTTGAAGTCATCATCTCTCGATCTTAGAAATCCATTTACCCTAATTATCATAGTTATCTCTAACTTTGATAGAATGAGAATAACATAAAGAAATCAAATCAATTTGCTAACACAAGATGAAATCTCTTTATCTCTTTATGCTATATTGAAATTTATGCTACACTTATGCCACTCCTCTCTCGAATCTTATTGCGCAGTATAAAAATGGAATTTTGACCAAAGATTTACACGACTCCTCTCTCGAATCTCGTCACGCAAAATAAAAGATTCAACCTTAAAATAACGTAACTCTTCTCTCGAATCTCACCGCGTAAGTTAGAAAAAGAATACTTGATCTAAAAAATCTACAAAATGACAACATAAATCCAACAAAGATAAGGTTTCAAGCAATCATAAAAGAGAAATTACAATCACCACATCACAATTAGTCAAAGTACTCTCAACATACAAGACCTAGAAATTTAGTTCATGCTCGAAGGATGAAACCACACAATAAGAAAGATCTTGCTAGACATGCTTTTAGAAGTTTAAACACTGTAGGAATTTGTGTTCATATCTCGCCTTAGAGTCTTCTTCCTTCTTGTCGGTGTGTACAAACCCTAGCCGTTCTTCTCCTTCTCCAAGATGATGGGTCTTAGATCTCTCTCTCTAATGAATTTCTAATCCCACTTTTAGGTACAAGATTCTTCTCTTAAAAATGTGTAGCCCTCTCCCAATAGATGTATCATTCCAAATTAATTTTTGGCGCAAAATTTTAATTTTGAACTTAAAATCCGTTCAGAAGTTGTTGCAACCACCCTTTAAGATTGTTACAACAACCTGTGCTGGCCAAAAATGAGTCCAGTTTTATTTCTTCAGATCGATTTCTTCGGCATTTCTAGCAAGAAAACATAAAAAAATTAGATATATTAATCACAAATAAAATAGATATGAATTTACTTATATTTTTACTTATTTAATTCATTTTTTTCTCAATAAGATGAATATTAAATTAGAATAAAACACTAGATAACTTCTTTTTGATAAGTTATCACCGCAGCCGTCGCAACATTTGGATAAAGGGAAGGGCAAGTTGAATGTTGTGACCAGGGAAGAAGCGCAGACTTCCACCCAAGTGATTTCAGGTTAGGTCCTAATTTAATCTTTAGCTTTTAGCTATTATTTTGATATTGCTCGGCTAGTTACATATACAATTTTATAGGTGAGTTTAAGGTAAAGAACCGTTGGGCGCACGTTCTTTTTGATTCTGGTACTACCCACTCATTCGTGGCTAGGATTTTCGTAGAACGTCATCGTCTGACTCTCGATGAGATTAGCGATCTGTTTCACATTAAGTTTCCCTCTGGTGACTCGGTAATGTCAGACCAAGGTATCTAAAGTTGTACTATCCTTTTAGGTGACTTCCTAGCTTTTGCCGATTTGAAGGTGCTAGACCTGGAGGACTTCGATGTGATTTTGAGCATGGACAAGTTGTCAAGATATGATGTTGTTATCTAATGCAAGATAAAGTACTTGGACTTTAAGGTGGACAATGACCACCCCATGAGTGTGTATGGCTTTTCGCATCAGGATTCCCCGATTATATTTATGGTATGTGCTCAAAATTTTTTAGATTCCGGTTATTTTGCTTACTTGGTTTCTATTTCAGAAAATGTTAGTTGTTTGCCACGCATCGAGGATATTTCTGTGATGTGAGAGTTTCCCGATATTTTCGCAGTTAGTCTTCCTGGTCTTCCTCCTGAGAGAGATGCAGAATTCGTCATTATTCTTGAGCCCGGTACTTGCCATATTACTAAGGCATCATACTGTATGACCCCGCATGAGATGGAAGAGTTGCGTACCCAACTAGATGAATTACTGCAGTGTAGTTTTATTAGGCCAAGTTCTTCACCTTGGGGTGCTCCCGTCTTATTTATGAAAAAGAAGGATGGTTTCATGAGATTGTACAATGATTATAGGGAGTTGAATGAGGTAACCATCAAGAACAGGTATCTATTACCGCAGATAAATGATTTGTTTGATCAGTTACGTGGTAGTTCGGTGTTCTCGAAGATTGATCTTCGTTAAGGCTACCATTAGTTGAGGATCCGTGAGTCAGATGTTCCGCAGACTTCTTTTCATTCTCGGCATGGACATTTTGAGTCCTTGATGATGTATTTTGGACTGACAAATGCACCCTCTGCTTTCATAGACATGATGAATAGAGTGTTTAAAGATTTCCTGGATCATTTTATGGTCGTTTTCAGTGACGACATTCTTGTGTATTCCTGGAGTACCGAGGAGTATGCTCAGCACTTGCTCCTAGTTCTGACTACTCTAAGAGAGCATAAGTTGTATGCTAAGTTGAGTAAGTGCGAGTTTTGGCTTCCTCAATTGTCTTTTTTAGGTCATGTTGTGAATAAAGATGGAATTTCTGTTGACCTAGAAAATATAACTGATGTGATGGATTGGAAAAGACCTACCATACCTAAGGAGATAATAAGCTTCCTAGGATTGGTAAGATATTATAGAAGTTTTGTGGAAGGATTCTTTGTGTTGTCTGCACCTCTGACTATGCTTACGCAGAAGAATGCAACATTTGTTTGGAGAGATGAATGCAAAGGAGCCTTTTAGGAACTGAAGAGGAGACTGTGCACTGCTCCAATTTTGACTTTACCTACCTAAGGAGTGGAGTATAATGTTTATGTGGATGCATCGCACATCGGGATTGGATGTGTCTTGATGCAAGAGGGAAATGTGATTGCATTTGGGTCGAGGCAATTGAAGATTCATGAAAAGAATTGCCCTATGCATGATTTGGAATTTGTGGCAGTGATTTATGCTTTAAAGCTTTGAAGACATTTATTGTATGGCGTGCTGTGTAAGATTTACATAGACTATAAGAGATTGGAGTACGTCTTCACTCAGAAGAAGCTGAATTTGCGCCAGCACTGATGGTTGGAGTATGTCGCGGACTATGAGGTCGAGATTCTTTATCATCCGGGCAAAAGATAATATGATAGCTGATGTCTTAAGTAGAAAGACAGCGCAAATCTTCATCCTTATCGTACAGTCTTTAGTATAGGAGTTTTTGTTGATGGATAATTCAGTCGGCAGTAGTGTCGTGCCTTCTAGATTAGAAGCTGAAGAGCCTTCTTGGATTACTCTTACAAGGTTGTATCAGAAGGATGATTCTGATCTGCATCATATTCGAGGTAGGATAGAGAGGGGAGAATTGCCATATTTCTCTATAGATGAGGATAGTGCCCTGAAGTATCAGGGTAAATTCTATATTCCCGTGGTTGGGGATATTTGGGCAAGGATTTACAGCGAAGCGCATGGTTCTAGTGTTGCCTACCACCCTGGATCTACAAAGATGTATAGAGATCTGAAGCAGATCATTTGGTGATATGGAATGAAGAACGATATAGCTAAGTTCGTGTCAGAGTGCTTCACCAGCAAATGCATTATGGCAGACCATAGAAGGTCTGGTGGCAAGCTGACGCCTTTGGATATTCCGAGTTGAAAGTGGGAGACTATTTCTATGGATTTCATTACTGGATTGCCAAGGTCTCCCCGAGGGCATGATGTTGCGGGCGTCATAGTTGATAGATTAACAAAGTGTGCTCACTTCGTGCCTTTCAAGATTGGCTGTTCCATGGAAAAGATAGCAGAGTTGTATTTGGATGAGGTTGGTGAGAGACCGTTGTTGGGTCTAGAAGCCCTGGAAGAAATGAGTATTTCTGTAACACATATTCGTGAAAAGCTCCATGTGGCTCAGGAGCGTTATGAAAAGTATACTAATCAGTGAAGGGTTGATCTAGATAGTTGGGGACATGATTTTTCTGAAGGTTTCTCCGATGCCAGGTGTTAAGAGATTTGGAAGGAACCACAAGTTGGATCCTAGGTATGTGGGGCCTTTTCAGATTATTGAGTGCATCGGAGTGTCAGCTTATAGGATAGAGTTACCTACTACTTTCCCTAGTGTTCACGATGTGTTTCATGTGATCCAATTGCGAAAGTGTGTGCTTATTGATAAACATGTCCTTGACTCAGTGCCCTAGTTACATCCTAATCTTTCATACGTCGAAAAGCTAATTCGTATTCTAGAGACTCATGATCAAGTGTTGCGGAGGAAGACGATACCTATGGTCAAAGTTCTTTGGAGAAACCAAGACTTCAAGAGCGCGACTTGGGAATTGGAATCTGCTATGAGGGAATCTCATCCTCACCTTTTCTCCTAGTTTCCCTTGATAAGTATTTCCATTCGATAACCTTTGGTTATTTCTTTTCTGTTTTAGATTCGATTTGCGTATCAAGTTTCGGGATGAAACTTCCTTTTAGGGGGAGTGGATGTAACGCCCCTAAATTTTCAATAATTATTTTAATCTCTTTAGTGCTGAAACCAAAAACTCGGTTTCTGTGGAGTTCACCCTTGGGAAGGGGTGATCACACACTTACTTCTATCTCGCGGGGCAAACAACTAAGGAAAAAGAACAGGGAACAGACCCAAGGGCTCGGCGTGGAGGACCCACCACACACCCGAAAGATCTTAGAGCGCTTCCCCTCCCTAGCCAAATGCCGAGCTAAGGATACTAATACACCCCGTTTGGTCTACGTATTTAAACGCAAGTGCATGTGCTGTGTCAAGTAATAAAAGTGAGTAAGAATCGTTTCCACAGGGAGGTGGTGAATTTAGTGCTTGCAAATACCAGTTAGGTCTTTTCCTTAAATCCAAGTAAGACAAATTGGTGATTTTATTGAACTACTAAAATTAAAGATAAAGACTTCTAAATGAAATTACTACGAATCTTAGGAAAAATACTTTTTTATCGAATTGGAGATATAATCTTGCATCATAATTTCCAAGGTTAGTGAGATGGATAAGTAAATGTGTCATTGTGAAAATGCGTGGTGAAAGTACCTTGCAACGACTTTAAAATAGAGAACCGTATCTCTCGATATCGGCAATCCCTAGTTCTATATTTCCCCTCGGGTGAAATAAGAACCGCTTAAAGAGCAAACGCCTAAGTTTCTAACACCAAGACGAAATCTCTTTCTCTTTTCAAATGCTATATCAAAATTATGATATACTACCGCAACTCCTCTCTCGATTTATGAAGCATAGCATAAAGATGAAATCTTGGCAAAAAATTTTAGAATAAAGATCATAAAATTGATAAAGAACTTTCACAATACACTTTCAACAATATAATTAGAAAATATCCATCAAACACAACCAAGTACTCTCATGA